>OY288250.1:14448333-15048333 GCA_958450325.1 Agrostemma githago | reverse complement strand
CTCGAGACCTTGGAATCGACCCCGAGACCTTGGGACCCAATCCCGAGCCTCCGAGACCCGATCCCAGTTCCCGAGAATCGGTGGGAAGCCCATGAGAGGCAAGGAAGGACCAAAGAGCGTTTAAGGAAGGCATACAAGACTCTTCCCGGTCGGGATGGAGGCCTTCCCGATCGGGAAGGGATGCACGTTTAGGAGCGCCACTGTGGGTCCTTCCCGGTCGGGTTGAGCCCTTCCCGATTGGGATGACAGAACCCTTCCCGATCGGGATGATCCGTCCCGATCGGGATGGGCTACAGCTCACCCGCACTTCTTCTTTTCTTCTCCTTCATTCTTGTACCCATATATATACTCCCTTCTTGTAATATTAAGGGATCTTATGTTAGTTTAGACTCTCTTAAGCCTCAAAAACCCTAGATTTACTCTCACTCATTAATTTTAATCCTCCATTAATCTTAGTTAATCTTTAGTTAATCCTTGTAATTAGTTCTTGTATCAAGAGGATACTTGAAGAATTCTCCAAGATTGACAATCTTGGGTTTTATTTGGGTTCTTATTTATACAAGATTGCATCTTTTCATCCTCTTAGTGTTGGTATAATCTTTCCTACTCTTAATCTTGTTTGCATCTTGTTATATTGCTATTGATAGTGTTCTTGTTAATCATTATGGATGTTTGTTTAGTGATAGTATTTTCTCTTATTATGGTTGTTTCATTCATGATAATGAGTGAGTAGTCTTCTTGTGGGGTTAGTAGGGGGATTAGGGGTAGATTATGGATGATTAGGGTCGATTAAGGGGAAAAGGTTGTATCTTTGTTGTTAGTCACATTGTGGGCACTCTATGTGTTTGTTGATATGCTTGTGTGAGTTGTAGTGGCCATGCTTCCCATGCTTGTGTTCATCTTCTCATTGATTGCTTATTTTGTGGAAATGTTGAGAATAGTCATAGACACGAGAGTGCCGACTAGGGTCTAAGTTGCGAGAGCCCGGACTCACCTTGACATCGGTCTAAGTTGCGAGAGCCCGGACCCACTCTAGCGATTAGGAGACACCTATACCCTTGATCACCCCAATTACCCTTCTACCTCTATGAACCCGACCTACCCCACTTCTTTCCATATTTGAGTTCATCTTCTTAGTTAGACATCGTTTACTCTAGTTTATTTTTTAGATCGATCATTAGCATTGTTTAGCATTGATAGTCTAGTTCTTATTCCTCCTCCTCAATAGTTTTCTATTTATCGCTTCTTCGTGTTTGTTGGTAATCTAGTCTCGTCGTAAGCCACCTAGTCTAAACTTTGATATACCGTCCTCGTGGATACGATCCCGACTTACTCTAGCTACTCACTAGGTTAGTCGGTGTTATATTGATCGGCTAGGGACGCTCCCTACCATCAACACACACCACCCCGAACTTCCAAATGAGCAACCAATCATCCACAAACTTTACAAAGCTCCACCCGAGCACACCACAACACATATCTCCTCCAAACTCCATAAGAAACAAAGAGGAAAAAGGGTTGAAAAGATGTTACCGGGTGTCTTGAAAGCTCTCCAAAGCTAGCGGTGATTAAGCGACCTATGAGGAAAAAGGGAGGCAAAACATGCACACAAAACAAATATACGACACAATGACACAAAAGGAAAACACACAAAAGAAAAATCTTTTTGATTTTTTTTGTGAAATTTTTTCAAATTTTTATGGATTTTTAAGATTTTTTCGAAAAACTAAGAAAATAAAACTAACTATACTAGAATATCGCTCCCCCACACTTAAATCGAGCCATGTCCTCATGCTCGATAGTAGGATGCGGAGAGACAAAAGAAAAAGAAAAGAAACTACGAAAATAAAGCTAAAAAACAAAAAATAAGGTGAAGAAAAGGTAGAAGGTGTCCGGCCGGGGTGTAGTCAAGTCACCATGGGCCGAGACAAGAAAGAGATATGGATGGGGGAAGAAAGAAAAAGAAGGAAATAAAAGGAAATGGGAGGGGAGGGCTAGGTGTAATCAAGTCACCTAGCCCGGATTCCGCCTAAATTCGACTAAATCCTCAAAAAAAAAGAAAGCGAAAAAAACCTTGTAAAAATTGGATTTTGAAATGACTCTCGATGTGGTCACATCATCGAGAGTCGGGAGCAACAACTACCGAGGCCTCGAAGGCCACCAAGGTACCATGACTCAAGGGGAAGGGGGCAAACAAGAGAAAAACAAGCAATAAAAGACGAAAAAGAAAGGATAGTTGCCGTACCGACCGGTTAGCAACTCACTTGCTCCATCGTCTCAATGATCAATATAGGCGCTTTGCTTGTTGTCTTCGTTGTCATCCTCCTTCAAGCTTGATAAAACCGCATGGTTGGGGTAGTAATGGTAGGGGGTGGGATTTGATGTGGATCTCGGTGTGTAAAGTGAGGTGTACGGGTCATTGATAGGAGTAAGGAGGAGTAGGGAGGTTGGGAGGGGGTATAATGGATGGGTGGAGTCAAAGGGGACCATCCCGGTCGGGATGGATGGTCCCGATCGGGTTGATAAACCCTTCCCGATCGGGAAGCTCTCGTCCCGGTCGGGAACACACTCCAGTAAGTCCGAATTTCTGCACCTTCATCCCGATCAGGATGGCTCCTTCCCGGTCGGGATTCCTCATCCTTCCCGGTCGGGAAGCCCTCTTCCCGGTCGGGATGAGTCTTCTTGGCTTCCCCAAGCCCAAAAGCTTATCATAAGCTTCAAAAACCGACTTCCTCGCTCGCAAACCAAACTCCATCATCAACTACTCCTTTCTAGGAGTCACCTTCACTTCACCTATCATAATAAACTCAAAGTACACATCAAATTCGCTCCCTCACATCGCTCATCAAAATACCAAAACAATTACAAGAATATCACAAAACTAATAAAATCAAGAAATAAAACACACAAATACTAGCACAAGTATTCTAAAGAAGAGGAGAGGGGAATATACAACATGACGGTTCTTTTAGGAACTCCATCAAACCTAGGATGGTGGGCTCCATTCTTCAACCATAGCCCTCAAGGGCATGGAGGAGCAAGTCGAACGCGCTACCGACATCATAGTGAAGGCCCAAGAAGCGCTCGAGCTTAACCGACCTCCACGGCCTCCAAGGAGGAGGCAAGAAGTTGGATTCCCAAGACCCAAAATCATCTTCAAAGTTGTCTCCGGGGTCTATCCATCCTACGAGCTTCACCGACCTCTTCCTCCCTAAGCATTGCCTCCGATCACAAGCAAGCTTCATCTCCAAGAATCGAGGCACAAAGAGCGGCTTTGGCCTCACTTCCTCGTTGCACACCCCCACACTTGCCTCAAGTTGTGGTTCCCCACCTTCATCACTTGGCCCCTCATTATCTTGGAGGAGAGGATCGAAATGTCTACCGGCGGTTTCAATCTCTTCCAACCCATCTCTCGGTGTACTAGCAAGGGGCTCATGATGCCTATCCACGTTCTCGGACAAGGGCAACTCGAGGCTAACAGTTTCACCCAACAACTTCACAAACTCTACCAACCCATCCAACTCACTATCCTCCTCCAATTCTTCACCAACGATGCCTTCACCAAGAGTCATCTCCTCATTCGTCTCTTTTTGGGTAGACGATTGAGGTTCTTCAAAGCAAATCTCTCTCTCAAAGGGAACTACATCGGCGGCTTCGTGATTAGGTTGCTCCTCTCTCTCAAGTGGGCACCCTCCATCTAAATGTGATGCTCGGGATAAAGACATTACGGTTTGAACCGCTAATGCATTCAAATGAGCATTCCTCGCCTCGTTTCCCCTTCGAATTTGGGCCATTAATTCCTCTTGTTGTTTTCGCAATTGAATGGCCGTTTCTTGAAGGCTCCTTTGCATTTGAAGCATCGATTGATGTAACTCTAAGTTTGATGATTGGTGGTCATTGGGGTCTTGTGAAGCTCCTTGATAATCTTGATGATGCCCATAGGGTGGGGCATCATATTGTTGGTAGCAAGGTTGGGGTGATTGGTAGTATTGTGGGTCATGGGGTTCATATTGTGGTTGGGGTGTAGGGTAATATGGTGGGTCTTGGGGAAATTGGCTTCCATACGGTGAATCTTGATTGAACATGGTGGGCTCACAATCATAGCTCGAGTAATAGCCACCATGGTCGTAGGAGTGATAATCATTCACTTGTTGGTAGCCGTTTTCATAACCTTGAAGATCATACACGTCTTGATTACCCCAAGAAGCTTGATTATGGTTGGGGGACGTCATGTCATAGCTTTGGTTCATGGAAGAAGAGTGGTACCTCATATCGGCTTCCATGTGTGGGGAGTTTAGATCAAACCCCATGTTTGCTCGAAAATCGTAGTCCATACCCGGTTGGAAACCACTTATCCTAGCAACCGGCCGTTTAAGCGGCTCTGAGTTGCAAGAAGAAGATAATCACCACCTCTAAGCACAAACTGTAGACTAAGAACAAACGTGAGAAGTCTAGTGCTTTTTGGGCACTAGACAAGAGAGAAATAAACCACACACACAAGAAGCAAGGTAACAAAAAGAAAAAAAAGAAAAACACAAACACAAAGACTAAGTCAAGTAACTAGGAAAACAAAGTCCAAACTAGCACCGTCCCCGGCAACGGCGCCAAATTGATGGTAGGGATTCGTCACGTCCCAACCGTCAATAATATAACCGGCTAATCCTAACTAGGGTAGATAGGGTAAGTCGGGTCGAATCCACGGGGACGGTAATATATAGCCTAGACTAGGTCGGCCCAAATACTAGACTAAGTCAACGAGCTAAGCTAAACTAGAGAATGATAGAAGGGGAGAAAGCTAGACTAAGACTAAGGTGCCGGAGAAAACAACTAAGGAACGGGCTAGAGTTAGGTCGGGGTCAAAGGGGTAACGGAATGGTCAAGGGAGAACTAGAGTGAAGGAGGTAGTAGGGTGATCTAGGTTAGTCCGGGCTCTCGCAACTTAGACCCACCTAGAGGTTCCACCTAAAACCCAACTCGGCGTACACAACACAATCGGGGTTACTAGCACGCTATAGGCCTAGGTCGAATCCGGGCTCTCGCTACTTAGACCGACCTAGGGGTCGTCCTCACCGGGCTCTCGCAACGTAGTGAGGGAACCGAACCCACAAAAAAACTATCACCCACAAGAGAAAGGCAAGAAAAACAAGTATTTGCAACTACTAGTCAATCAAGCATTTCAACAAACATGTGATGTGCACCAAACCAAGAGGAAACCCAAATCTTCCACCAACATCTCCAACAAACCCTTAATCACCCAATTAACACCCTAATCACCTTACTAACCCTAGCAAGAACACTACTCTAACATAATCAAACTACAACTAACACTAACAAGAGGAATCATCATAAGAAACAAAACAAACATAAACAAACTAGTGAAAATGATGAACTATAATCAAAGATGAGAACTTGGATGATTAAACATAAAAGATTAAAGGAAAAGAGGAAGGAAATATTATACCAACTACAATGGATGAAAAGGAGAACACTTGTATAGAAGAAAACCCAAATAATTCCACCAAGGTTGTCAAGCTTGGATGGATTCTTCAAGAGATCCAATAATACAAGATTAAACTAAGATTAACTACTAATTATCGACTAATCTACACTAATCTAATCTAATCTAACCTAAAGTAGTCTAGGGTTTTAAGGATATAAAATAAGATGGTGTCTTAATACAAGAGGGGGGTATATATAGGGTTACAAATGAAAGGAGAAGAAAAGAAAACAAGGCGCGGGTTACAGCTAGCCCGTCCCGGCCGAGACGGGGTGGTCCCGGTCAGGACGAGGTCGGTCCCGCTCGGGACGCCACCTTCCCGATCGGGATGGGCCCTGGCCAGTAGCCTCCTTGTTTGTGCACCTCATCCCGAACGGGATGAGCTCATCCCGAACGGGATGAGCCTTGTAGGCCTCCATTATGATCTTTTTGGTCCCTCCTTGGTTCTCATGGGCTTCTCACCGATTCTCGGGACTCGGGATCGGGTCTCGGAGGCTCGGGATTGGGTCCCAAGGTCTCGGGGTCGACTCCAAGGCATCGAGTGATCGTTCCTTAGTTTCGTTGGGTCCAAAATGTGTATATATCGAGTCGGAATCGCTCCAACTCTTCCAATTCGGTCTCGGGAACTTGAAACGAACTAAAGGAAGCATAAGAAGCCCCTAAACCGCTCCCAAGGAGCGATTCTACAAGGAAAATGGGACCAAAACACTGCGAAATAGGCACTACAAATGACACTTATCACTTCCCTTCTTAGCACAATGGAGAGGTGAGTTGGGCAATAAACTAGGGTAACATATATATAGTAATCTCTTAATGGGTATTTAACCTAAAGCCCATAATCTAATCCTTGCCCATTAGTGAGACTTTGTCCTTTGAGATGCAACTTTGCCCAATGAGTCTTCATGGGGTGAAACTTCACCCTGCGGTTGACGACATTAGCACCTCCGGGTGAAATTTCACCCGGTGAGATTTTCTTCTCGAATCGCCATTTTTTTACGCTTTTTCTCCATCGGGCGAAATTTCACCCGGTGGGCGAAATTTTGCCCGGTCGTTTCGCCCGGTCATCTCATAGGGTGAAATTTCACCCTATGAACTTTTTGTCCAAAATGGTAATCTGGGGAGGAACACCGTCGGGCGAAATTTCGCCCGGTCAAATTCTCATCGGGTGAAATTTCGCCCTGTGACTTTAGAGGGCCATAACTCTCTCGTTTGATCTTCGATTGGGGCGTGTGATATGTTGTTGGAAAGCTAAGAAGATAAGCTTTCACTTGCAACTGAAATCGCTTCGATCCGAGGTCTAGAACTCTATATATATCCATTTGAAGTTCGACCTCTCCGGTGAAGATGCACAATGGACTATACTTTTTCCGTCTCGCTCATGGTTTCACCTCTTGGGTTTGGACTTTGGATTTTAAGTTGTGTGCTGTGCTTTTCGGACGATCTCCCTTTCTCTCTCATGCTCATAGGAGCTCGGACACGTTTTTGGTCGAAAATCCTATCAAAATAGACAGAAAACTACCAAAAACACGTAAAATGCAAAACAGAGACGCTAATGCGAGAATTACTCAAAATACGGCGATAATCGCACTTTATTCTCGCAAAACGAAGGAAAAACGGGTCTAAATGGGAGGAAAAACGGTCCAAATTTGGCACACAACAATTCCCCCACACTAAACCGTTGCTCGTCCTCGAGCAAAGACCCAAAAAGAAATTAGCTACTACTTACTAAGCTAGACTATGCTAAGCCGATACGAGGCATTAACGGGCCCGCTCCGTCCCTTCAACTCACATCAAAATACCCATGAGGTAGAGTACTCCCATGCAAGGAAAGTTGGGTCTTGCACTTCACGGCGATGAATCGATCAAAGGATTTTTTTTTTTTTTTTTTTTTTTTTTTTTTTTTTTTTTTAAGGAGACGTATTTGACGATACGATTTTTTCATTTGAAGCTCCTTTTCTTTCTCCTTTATTTTTCTTTTTCATGTTTTTGTCATGTTTTTGTGCCCTTTTTTTTTTCTCTTGGTTTGGTTTGCCATTTTGGCTTTTTGATGTGGTTCGAAACCAAGTTTTGAGGTTATTTTTTTGTAAACTTGTTGTGGTGATGTATGGGTGAAAGGATAAATAGGTACCCGAGAACGGCGCCTTCCCCGGATAACCCACAAAAAGGCGAATAGAATTTGGACTAAAGGTACAATGGTCATTCAAGCAAGGTCACCTATAAAACGGGATGCGGGAACCAAGGCCTAACTCCTCCATGGGTGGTCAAGGTGGTCAAATGCAAACCCCGAAGTAAACCTCTAGTAGAAAAGGTGGACTCAAAGCTAAAGGATCAACAAATTCATTGCCTAAGAGTCATTCTACTAGACTAAGGTCCAAAATCTACGATGGGTTATCCATAATGGAATGTAAACTCTTGTAATAAGTTTGTAATCGGGTTTTCAAAAAACATTTAGTCATAGACACGCTATACAAAAGCAAAAGGGACACACGAAAAAGAAAAGGCAAATAAAAGAAAACACGAGTAAAGTCATGCACTTCGTACTCCATCAACATTCAAGCACAAAAATCAACCACAACACCCAAAATGCTCATCTCTTCGAGAGCCTCCCAATTGCAACAACCTAACTCCTCCACGAAAGTAAAGAAGAAAGCGAAAAGGAAGGAAGTTACCTAGCGGGTTGCTTCCATAACTCTTCAAATTGTGCTATCAAGGTGGTGGTTACCTGTAAGAGTAGAGAACAGGACAATACAAGGGATACGAAAACATAACGAAAACGAGAAAAGAAAAAGTTTTTGGTTTTTCGGAATTTTTCAATTTTTATGGTTTTTTTGAAAGATTTTTGAAAAACAAAAGGATAGTAGATCCCTCCCCCACACTAAAACTGTGCATTGTCCTCAATGCACAAGTAGGGGAAAAGATCGAAAAAGATGGAAAAAGAAAAAAAAGAAAAAATCTTTTTGGATTTTTAAATTTTTAAAATATTTTTGGATTTTTCGAAAATTTTTAAAGAAATAAAACAAAAGAAAAGAAAATGGTAAAACGGTGGCGGGCCTAGGTGCAATCACATCACCTAGACCCTAGCCAAGTGACTAAGAAAATGAGAATAAAATAAAATAAAAGAAATTAAAAGAGAGGATGAAAAGTGGGCGTAGGTGTAGTCACATCACTTAGCCCGGATTAAGAAAAATTTGAGAAAAATTGGAAGAATTTGGATTTTCAAAAGGTCAATGACGTAATCACATCGCCTAATGACCGGGAGCAATACCAAGGCCGCTTTGGCCGCAACAATCGAACAATGGGACAGCTTGCAAAGTTATGTTAAAGATAAATCAATCACAATGATCAAGGAATAAGAGGAATAAGAAAGGAATCAACCAAAGGACATGCAATTATAGATTATTAAAGACTCATTGACCCAACCCACATACAAATACACGACACACACACACACACCACCGACTCCAGGAGAGGGTCTAGTCTGAGCGATCGTCCGACGCAAATGAAGCGCTAGGAGACCCGTAGAAAAAGGGTATACCCTCGGAGGATGGCTCGGGAGAAAACTCCTCCGGACCGTCGCTAAGCGAGAGGGCAAAGTCAGATTCAATCTCACAAAGGTCGTAGATCGTACGACCTTTGGGCAACTTATAGTGTGCATACTCCCAAACTCCCCTTCCTCCCGACTCAGTCTTGGTCAGTCGGAATTCACCGGGACCCAAGGGTAGGTCTCAATTTTTGTGAACATGGATAGTGGTTTGGTGTGTGTTCGGAACTATTAAAGCTCTTCCATGGCTAATGTAGACGAGGCGCTGATGAGGTACATGAAAAATCCAAGTCGGAAAATAGGCCTCGTCAAGCCATATGGAATCGTCTAGTGGGGTGAGGTGGTCGGTCGAATAACCCAATTTGTTTGCAATTATGGTCACGAGGCCTCCACAATCTAAGGAGGGGCGTTGGGTAACAATGATAGGGTGGAAATGCAACGCCACGACAAGTGGTAGGTCTAAGGGGTTAGGGTTACCGAACAAAGAGTCACAGATCAATTGCAGGACACACACATTAAGAGTATAAATAGTATCGGCCGAGGGTAGCAAGCAGTGGGAGAGCATCTCGCAAAAATAGCGAATTGCGGGGTTACGGATTTCGGAGGCAAAGGATAAATTAGCCTCGTAACCCCCTTTACAGCGTGATATGCGCTTACAAATATCTCTCCTAGATACACAGGCTTGTACGTTGCTCGAGGGTACACTAAGTCCGGTACCCGATGAGGGTAGGCCTAGCACTAGGCAGAATTCGGAAATAGTTAAACGATGGGGTTTGCCGAATAGTCTAAATTTAATCGCTCTAGGTGTGGTCGGACTGTCAATGGCGAAAGTTCCTAGGAACTCGCAAGTAAGGTCCTTATAGGTGAAGGCTGCGAGGCTAAGGAGCTCGCTAGTTCCGGTTCTCGACGATAACTCTTTAATATCGTCTACTATTCCTAGATTGGTCATTGTGTGGGGACAAGGCCACCTAGTGCTCTGAAAGATCTTTTCAGAGAAGGTCCGAGACAAAGAAGTATTTAGACAAGGTAAATTCATAGGCTTAGAAGACTTACTAGGAGATGAACGTTTAGAAGGATTAGAAGTCGATGCCATACCTTGTTTACGCGCGGCTCGTTGAGCTCTTGTCTCCATGATAATGTACTTGCAAGAATATCCTCAAAAAACATGAACTTCACCTCTTCAAAGAACCCAAATATAATCACCTAAGATGGATATGGAACTATGAATGGAGATTTAAATGTGGTTGGGGTGTATGGAAGGTGGTTTGATGTGTTTATGATGGGTGATAATGTGGAGTGAATTGGGGGATAAAAAGGGTGATATAAATAAAGGTGGATGAGGAGGGAAAGTGAAAGTTTTAAAGTGGGTGGTAAAATTTGGTGTAAAAGTTTTTTGGAGGGAAAGTTATGTGGGATAGTTGGGAAGGAGGGAATTGATTTTGTAGTGAGAAAATATGTTATAGGTGATTGACTGATAAGTGCCATTTGTAGTGCCTATTTCGTAGTGTTTTGGTCCCATTTTCCTTGTAGAATCGCTCCTTGGGAGCGGTTTAGGGGCTTCTTATGCTTCCTTTAGTTCGTTTCAGGTTCCCGAGACCGATTTGGAAGAGTTGGAGCGATTCCGACTCGATACATACACATTTTGGAGCCAACGGAGTAAAGGAACGATCACTCGATGCCTTGGAGTCGACCCCGAGACCTTGGGACCCAATCCCGAGCCTCTGAGACCCGATCCCGAGTCCCGAGAATCGGTGAGAAGCCCATGAGAACCAAGGAGGGACCAAAAAGATCATAATGGAGGCCTACAAGGCTCATCCCGTTCGGGATGAGGTGCACAAACAAGGAGGCTACTGACCAGGGCCTATCCCGATCGAGAGCATGGCTTCCCGACCGGGACCGACCCCGTCCCGACCGGGACCATCCCGTCTCGGCCGGGACGGCCTAGCTGTAACCCGCGCTTTGTTTTCTTTCTTCTCCCTTCCACTTGTAACCATATATATACCCTTCCCTTGTTATGTAAAGCATATGCACTTCATTAAGCCTTAAACCCTAGACTACTTTAGGTTAGATTAGATTAGATTAGTGTAGATTAGTCGGTAATTAGTAGTTAATCTTAGTTTAAGCTTGTAATATTGGATCTCTTGAAGAATCCATCCAAGCTTGACAACCTTGGTGGAATTATTTGGGTTTTCTTCTATACAAGTGTTCTCCTTTGTTTTTCATCCTTTATTTGAGTTAATCCTTTGTTTTTCATCAAGTTCTCATCTTTAGTCATAGTTCATTGTTTTCACTAGTATCTTCATGTTTGTTTTGTTTCTTTTGTTATTCCATCTTGTTCTTGTTAATTCTAGATTAGACATGTTAGAGTAGTGTTCTTGCTAGGGTTAGTAAGGTGATTAGGGTGTTAATTGGGTGATTAAGGGTTTGTTATAGATGTTGGTGGAAGATTTGGGTTTCCTCTTGGTTTGGTGCACATCACATGTTTGTTGAAATGCTTGATTGACTAGTAGATGCATATACTTGTTTTTCTTGCCTTTCTCTTATGGGTAATAGTTTGTTTGTGGGTTCGGTTCCCTCACTAAGTTGCGAGAGCCCGGTGAGGACGACCCCTAGGTCGATCTAAGTTGCGAGAGCCCGGATTCGACCTAGGCCTATAGCGTGCTAGTAGCCCCGTTTGTGTTGTGTATCGCCGAGTTGGGTTTTAGGTGGAACCTCTAGGTGAGTCTAAGTTGCGAGAGCCCGGACAAACCTAGATCACCCTACTACCTCCTTCACTCTAGTTCTTCCTTGACCATTCCGTTACCCCTTTGACCCCGACCTAATCCTAGCCCGTTTTCCTAGTTCGTTCTCCTTAGTCATAGTCTAGTTTTTCCCCCCTCTTCTCATTCTCTAGTTTAGTTTAGTCCGTTGACTTAGTCTCGTTTTTAGGTGACCTTAGTCTAGGCTATACATTACCATCCCCGTGGATTCGACCCAACTTTCCCTATCTACCCAGTTAGGATTAGCCGGTTATATTATTGACGGTTGGGACGTGATGAATCCTTACCATCAATTTGGCGCCGTTGCCGGGGATGGTGCTAGTTTGGACTTTGTTTTCCTATTTGCTTGGCTTTGTCTTTGTGTTGTGTTTTTCTTTTTTCTTTTTGTTACTTTGCTTCTTGTGTGTGTGGTTTATTTCTTTCTTGTCTAGTGCCCAAAAAGCACTAGACTTCTCACGTTTGTTCTTAGTCTACGGTTTGTGCTTAGAGGTGGTGATTTTCTTCTTCTTGCAACTCCGAGCCGCTTAAACGGACGGTTGCTAGAATGAGTGGTTTCCAACCGGGTATGGACTACGATTTTCGAGCGAGCATGAGGTTTGATCTAAACTCCACACACTCGGGAGCCGATATGAGCTACCACTCTTCTTCCATGAACCAAGGGTATGACATGACGTCCCCCTACCATAATCAAGCTTCTTGGGGTAATCAAGACGGGTATGATCCTCAAGAATATGGAAACGGCTACCTACAAGTGGACGATTATCACTCCTACGACCATGGTGGCTATTACTCAAGCTATGATTGTGAACCCACCATGTTCAATCAAGATTCACCATATGGAAGCCAATACCCCCAAGACCCCCAAGACCCACCATACAACCCTACACCCCAACCACAATATGAACCCTATGACCCACAATACTACCAATCACCTCAACCCCACTACCAACAATATGATGCCCCACCCCTTGGGCATCATCAAGATTATCAAGGAGCTTTACAAGACCCCAATGACCACCAATCGTCAAACCTAGAGTTACACCAATCGATGCTTCAAATGCAAAGGAGCCTTCAAGAAACGGCCATTCAATTGCGAAAACAACAAGAGGAATTAATGGCCCAAATTCGAAGGGGAAACGAGGCGAGGAATGCTCATTTAAATGCATTAGCGGTTCAAACCGTAATGTCTTTATCCCGAGCATCATATTTAGATGGAGGATGCCCACTTGAGAGAGGGGAGCAACCTAATTACGAAGCCGCCAATGTATTTCCCTTTGAAAGAGAGATTTGCTTTGAAGAACCTCAATCGTCTACCCAAAAAGAGACGAATGAGGAGATGACTCTTGGTGAAGGCATCGTTGGTGAAGAATTGGAGGAGGATAGTGAGTTGGATGGGTTGGTAGAGTTTGTGGAGTTGTTGGGTGAAATTGTGAGCCTCGAGTTGCCCTTGTCCGAGAATGTGGATAAGCATCAAGAGCCCCTAAAAAGTGAACCAAGCAATGACTTGGAGGAGATTGAAACCGCCGGTAGAAGTTTCGATCCTCTCCTCCAAGATGATGTGGGGCCGAGTGAAGAAGATGGGGAACCACAACTTGAGGCAAGTGTGGGGGTGTGCAACGAGGAAGTGAGGCCAAAACCGCTTTTTGTGCCTTGTTTCTTGGAGATGAAGCTTGCTTGTGATTGGAGGCAATGCTTAGGGAGGAAGAGGTCGGTTAAGCTCGTAGGATGGATAGACCCCGGAGACAACATGAATGATGACGTTGGGTCTTGGGATTCCTATTTCTTGCCTCCACCTTGAAGGCCGTGGAGGTCGGTTAAGCTTCTTGGGCCTTCACTATGATGTCGGTAGCGCGTTCGACTTGCTCCTCCATGCCCTTAAGGGCTACGGTTGAAGAAGAATCCACCATCCTAGGTTTGACGGAGTTCCTAAAAGAACCGTCATGTTGTATATTCCCCTCTCCTCTTCTTTAGAGTACTTGTGCTTGTATTTGTGATTTTTGTTTCTAGGACTCTTTTGTTTTTGTGATATTCTTGTAATTGTTTTGGTATTTTGATGAGCGATGTGAGGGAGCGAATTTGATGTGTACTTTGAGTTTATTATGATAGGTGAAGTGAAGGTGACTCCTAGAAAGGAGTAGTTGATGATGGAGTTTGGTTTGCGAGCGAGGAAGTCGGTTTTTGGAGCTTATGATAAGCTTTTGGGCTTAGGGAAAGCAAAGAAGACTCATCCCGAGCGGGAAGGATGAGGATTCCCGACCGGGAAGGAGTCATCCCGATCGGGATGAAGGTGCAAAAATTCGGACTCACTGGAGTGCATTCCCGACCGGGACGAGAGCTTCCCGATCGGGAAGGGTTTATCAACCCGATCGGGACCATCCATCCCGACCGGGATGGTCCCCTTGACTCCACCCATCCATTATACCCCCTCCCAACCTCCCTACTCCTCCTTAGTCCTATCATATGACCCGTGCACCTCACTTTACACACCGAGATCTACCTCAAATCCCACCCCCTCACACCTTTACTACCTCTACCATGCGGTTCTATCAAGCTTGAAGCGGGATAGCAAAGATGAAGACAAGCAAGTGCCTATATTGATCTATGAGATGATGGAGAGAGTGAGTTGCTAACCTATGGTACGGCAACTATCCTTTCTTTTCCGTTTTTGTTGTTGCTTGTTTTCCTTTGTTTATTCCCTTCCCCTTGAGTCATGGTACCTTGGTGGCCTTCGAGGTCTCGGTAGTTGTCGCTCCCGAATCTCGATGATGTGACAACATCGAGAGTCATTTCAAAATCCAAATTTTTATAAGATTTTCTCTTTCTTTTTGAGGATTTAGTCGGATTTAGGCGGAATCCGGGCTAGGCGACGTGATTACACCTAGTCCTCCCCTCCCATTTCCTTTTATTTCCTTCTTTTATTTCTTCCCCCTTCCATATCTTTTTCTCGTCTCGGCCCTTGGTGACTTGATTACACCCCGGCCAGACACCTTCTACCATTTTCTCCACTTTTCTTTTTGATTTTTAGCTTTATTTTCGTAGTTTCTTTTCTTTTTCTTTTGTCTCTCCGCACCCTACGATCGAGCATGAGGACATGGCTCGATTAAGTGTGGGGGAGCGATATTCTAGTATAGTTAGTTTTATTTTCTTAGTTTTTCGAAAAAATCTTAAAAATCCCTAAAAAATTTCACAAAAAAATCAAAAAGATTTTCTTTTGTGTGTTTTCCTTTTGTGTCGTTGTATCGTGCATTTGTTTTGTATTGTGTGTGTTTGCCTCCCTTTGTCCTTATAGGTTGCTTTAATCGCCAATGACTTTGGAAAGCTCTAAAGACATCTGGTAACATCTTCTAACCCTCTTTCCCTCTTTATTCCTTGTGATGTTTGGAGAAGGTTGTGTGGAGGTGTGCTCGGGTGGAGCTTTGTGCATATTGGTGGGTGATTTGGTGACTTGTATGGAGTATCGGGGTGGTGTTTGTTTTATGTTTGTTTTGTTATGTTTTGTTTTTGTTTTGTTGCTTTTGCTTCTTTTTCTCTCGTTCGTTTTCGTCGTGTCTTTGTTTGTGTTGTGTTGTGTCTTGTGTAAGTTTTCGAAAACCCGGTTTAGAGGCTAGAGTGTGAGTGTCTATTTTCCCTTCCTAGTTGTATAAATCGAGTTTTGGACTTTAATCTAGTAGAATGACCCTAAATCAATGAGTTCGTTGATCCTTTACCTTGAGTCCACCTAGCTTACTAGGGATTTACTACGGGATTTGCACTTTTGACCATTATGACCACCCACGGTGTGAAAAGGCCTTGGTTACCGAGTCTCGTCCCCTAGGTGACAATGTTTAGGATTGTTTGATTAGTCCAAGTTCTCCACTTTTTGTGGGTTTGAAGGGAAATCGCGACCCCCGACTCACCCATTACCCTACCTCCTACACATATCCACACAATAACTTGCAACTTGTTGATTCCTCTCTTTCTTGTCATACAAAGAAATGCCAAAAAGCCAAATCTTGCCAAAAAAAGGGCAAAGAAAAGAAAAGAAAGAAAAAAAAAATGAAAGAAAGAAAAGAATGAAGAAAAAGAAAAGGCACAAAAGCCAAAAAGAAAATAGAAAAGAAGAAAAAGAAATGGCATTGGCAAAACAAAGCAAAAATGCAAAAGAAAAGAGAAAATGCCAAAAGAAAACCCGATTCACAAAAATAACCCCTACCTCTCAAAATAAGCCTTTTTCCGACTTTTGCCGTGAAGAGCCTACCAAAGGACCGAGTCCCGAGGAAGGATGATAGCGGCATTAGTCGGTCTTCCCTCATTTTGCATGTTTTCCACCTTTTTACTTGGACTAGCTAGGCGGTCTTGGGCACGGGACGACCCTCTTGGCTCACGCTAAAGGGGGCGGGGTCTCACTTACCTACAGTGTCGACTAACACCGTGGTTCTTCATTTTTCCACTCTGCCGATCGTCCCGTAGTACGTCTTTAGAAAGTTAGGAGGACCTAAGTAAGTTACCAACGTTTTTATTGCTTTATCGTCATACTATTAGGGTTTAGCTCACCTTGGTTTGTATTGCTAGCTTTGGAACCTTGTCACTTGCCTCGAGTCCTAAGCCGGTGTTTCATTCACCGCTTTTAGAGGGAAGCGGTATTTGTTTTCTTTTGGGTGCAACCGATTATGTGTTTGCTTGTGTGTTTGTTTGTTTGTGTGTTTTGTGTCCGGTTGCATCCATAGTTTTGTCGCAATACCCGACTTGCCTTGCGGGGTGCACTTTTCCTCTAAGTGTACTTGCGTGAGTTGAAGGGGCGTAGGGTGCGCTAATACCCGCTCGGCTAGTTTAGTAGTTAGTTTGTGCTTACTCGAGAACGAGTAAGGGTTAAGTGTGGGGGAGTTGATAAGTGCCATTTGTAGTGCCTATTTCGTAGTGTTTTGGTCCCATTTTCCTTGTAGAATCGCTCCTTGGGAGCGGTTTAGGGGCTTCTTATGCTTCCTTTAGTTCGTTTCAGGTTCCCGAGACCGATTTGGAAGAGTTGGAGCGATTCCGACTCGATACATACACATTTTGGAGCCAACGGAGTAAAGGAACGATCACTCGATGCCTTGGAGTCGACCCCGAGACCTTGGGACCCAATCCCGAGCCTCTGAGACCCGATCCCGAGTCCCGAGAATCGGTGAGAAGCCCATGAGAACCAAGGAGGGACCAAAAAGATCATAATGGAGGCCTACAAGGCTCATCCCGTTCGGGATGAGGTGCACAAACAAGGAGGCTACTGACCAGGGCCCATCCCGATCGAGAGCATGGCTTCCCGACCGGGACCGACCCCGTCCCGACCGGGACCATCCCGTCTCGGCCGGGACGGCCTAGCTGTAACCCGCGCTTTGTTTTCTTTCTTCTCCCTTCCACTTGTAACCCTATATATACCCTTCCCTTGTTATGTAAAGCATATGCACTTCATTAAGCCTTAAACCCTAGACTACTTTAGGTTAGATTAGATTAGATTAGTGTAGATTAGTCGGTAATTAGTAGTTAATCTTAGTTTAAGCTTGTAATATTGGATCTCTTGAAGAATCCATCCAAGATTGACAACCTTGGTGGATGAATTTTGGTTATCTTCTATGCAAGTGTTCTCCTTCTCATTCTCTTGTTAGTTTGGTATAATCTTCTCATCTCTTTACTCTTAATCCTTTGTTTTTCATCAAGTTCTCATCTTTAGTCATAGTTCATTGTTTTCATTAGTATCTTCATGTTTGTTTTGTTTCTTTTGTTATTCCATCTTGTTCTTGTTAATTCTAGATTAGACATGTTAGAGTAGTGTTCTTGCTAGGGTTACTAAGGTGATTAGGGTGTTAATTGGGTGATTAAGGGTTTGTTAGAGATGTTGGTGGAAGATTTGGGTTTCCTCTTGGTTTGGTGCACATCACATGTTTGTTGAAATGCTTGATTGACTAGTAGATGCATATACTTGTTTTTCTTGCCTTTCTCTTATGGGTAATAGTTTGTTTGTGGGTTCAGTTCCCTCACTAAGTTGCGAGAGCCCGGTGAGGACGACCCCTAGGTCGGTCTAAGTTGCGAGAGCCCGGATTCGACCTAGGCCTATAGCGTGCTAGTAGCCCCGTTTGTGTTGTGTATCGCCGAGTTGGGTTTTAGGTGGAACCTCTAGGTGAGTCTAAGTTGCGAGAGCCCGGACCAACCTAGATCACCCTACTACCTCCTTCACTCTAGTTCTTCCTTGACCATTCCGTTACCCCTTTGACCCCGACCTAATCCTAGCCCGTTTTCCTAGTTCGTTCTCCTTAGTCATAGTCTAGTTTTTCCCCCCTCTTCTCATTCTCTAGTTTAGTTTAGTCCGTTGACTTAGTCTCGTTTTTAGGTGACCTTAGTCTAGGCTATACATTACCGTCCCCGTGGATTCGACCCGACTTGCCCTATCTACCCAGTTAGGATTAGCCGGTTATATTATTGACGGTTGGGACGTGACGAATCCTTACCATCATTGACGTTCAAGCTCATGCCGCCGGGTGAAATTTCACCCGGTCAAGCACCACCGGGTGAAATTTCACCCGGCGTTAATCCGTCATGAAAATCGATTTTGCCAACTTTTTTTCCACCGGGTGAAATTTCACCCAGTGAAAATCTCACCGGGCGAAATTTCGCCCGGTGGTATCTTCACCAATTTCGGCAATTCTGGCAACTTTTCCGTAGGGCGAAGTTTTGCCCGGTCGAGTCTCACCGGGCGAAGTTTCGCCTGACGGTCTTCTTTGCTGCGTTTTTCCGCCTTGCCAATGCATGGCTCTTCAATAATCACCTAGAGATTCAAATATTGACTCGACTCACATTACATAATCAATATCTCCCACAAACATGCTTGTGGTCTTCAAATTACGCTCCATAACTTCTCCAAAAGCTTGATCTTCATCCAAATAATTGCTCCATGACGAAATCCAAGTTCATCCATTGTTCTCAAGCTAACAAAGCTAACAAACACAAAGAAATATAATACGTATATACAAGAGAGGGCCCAATCCATGGCTTCTAAATCTTCAAAAACAAAATGACACAATTACATCACAAATACGAATACACCACCAATCCTCCAACAAGATACAAGCAAGCATCATAATCCACAATCCCAAATGGAACAATCAAATAGAATCTCTTCCATACTTTGATCGCTTCCAAATTCTTCATCATCTATCCATGTTGGCTTCTTGTTGAAGATTCCTACATACAAAATCAAAACACAAAAAAAAAACGTAAACATGCACTAAAAAGGCTTGGGTTGCCTCCCAAGAAGCGCGGTTTTGGCTAGGACCGCCAAACCTTAAAGTTTATTAGTCTTCAGAGTGTAATCTCCACCATACCCATCAAGGGCTCGGAGGAGTAAGTCAAAGGCTCTAGAAGAGTCTTCAGAAAGGCTCATGTATGAGAAGCTTCCAAGTCGGAAGCGAGAAACAATTATCAAAAGACCAATCATCATATTTCTTGTGGTCTCCCGGGTCTTTCCATCTCACAAGTCCAAGTGACCATTTCTTCCCAAAATTCCTTCTAGCTTTCCCAAGCTTCACAATCACGCCACTCGACATGAAAGGCGGTTTAGGATTTAATTCCCCATTGTACATTCCCATTTCTTCTTCAAGTTGCGGGCCCATATCCCTAAATCTCAAGACATCACTTGTCCTCATATCATCGTGAAGGAGAGATTCGGAACTTTTACCGACGGTTTTAATTTCTCCTAAACCAAAGTTTGGCTTACTAGCAAAGGACTCGTGATGCTCTTCAACATTCTCGCACAAGGGCAACTTGATTTCATCATCATTCCAAGACTTAGCAAGGCCTATAACATCATTCAACTCATCCCAGACACTCGTATCCTCGACATTCTCGATTGCATTCTCCATGTGGCAGTTTTGGGTTTCGAGTTCCTTGTTGGGAGTAAAAGTGGTGATCTCTATCCTTGATGACAAAATGTTGCCATTCTCATCGATATCTTCAATGATCACTACTTCACCTTGAGTTGCTTTCTTGGATTGCATTGTAGGGTAAGGAGACTTGGTGTTCATAAGCTTTCCACCATTTTTCATTCCATCAATGATGGTTGATTTTTCTTGAATGGCCTTGGTGGAGGGCAAGGAGACTTCTACCTTCTCGATCATGTCCACAAATCGGCTACACTTGATATTACCTTTTTGAACTTTAGCTTGTTGCGGAAATGGTAAAGTTGGTGCATAGATCGATGGAGGTGGAACATCGGATTCCTTCTCCTCAAGTGTCTTCTCAGGCTCTTCCCTTCTCGCTTCCCTTGAATTTGTTTGTTTGTCCTCGACCTTTGCAACTAACTCAAATTCTTCTCGAATTCCCCGGTTTTGTTTGGGAGAATCGAGGGTAGCTGGATGTGGTACTTCTTGTTGTTGCAAATTTGATGTTGTCTTGGTACTCAAGTGATTATGAGGGTTTTCAAGCTCTTTTCCTTCTCTTTGGATAACAACATGGGTTTGACATGGTGGATCCCTTGGGTATTGAGGTTGAACGGGAAAGTCATGGGGTAGGTGCATGGGAGCGACTAAGGCTTTAGATGCTCGTTGAGATTTCAAAAGTTCGAGCCTTGCCTTGTCTTTCGCATTTTCATTCGTCAAATACGCTACTTTCTTCGCAATTCGTTTAATGAATTGTCCCATTGACCGTTTCCTTGACTTTGTTGAAAATGACCTTGGTTGCCAAAGAATTGAGAGGGTTCATTGTAGCTTTGAGAGTGCAATCCTTTATAACCTTTATTACGTTGGTAATTCGGGTTTCCTTGATACACTTTATTGACCAAAGTCTTTCTCATATCAATGGTCGAACCATACCCTTGACCACCACCTCGACCCTGTTGGTAATTACCTTGATTTCCATAAAAAGGAGAGGGTTGGTTATGTCTTTGAAAATCGAACCCTTGGTACCCTTGATTTGACCCTTGGTTACCTTGATAGTTGCACTGGTACCTTTGATTGAACCCTTGATTGTAAAAATTACTTCCTTGATCATGGTAATCGTTTCCTGGATTTGCACTCTGATTATGGAAATTTCTTTGAACATGATAGTTTCTACCTTGGTGGTTGAAGTTTCCCTTTTGACAAGGAGGCATAAGTGGAGGCACTTTGACAGACCCTTGGTTGAAAGATATTTGTTCATTGGAATTGAAGGGTCTTTACTGTTGACTCGATTGATACATATCTCTTGATTGGATCCGGTACATACCTTTTGGTGTACACTTTGCATTCATAGCCTCAAGTTTCTTGGTTAGCTCTTCCTTTTTCAATTGGGGTTTCAATTCATTAATCATAGAAGAATTTGCATCTCCCATCTTCTTAGTATCTCGAGGTTGGCCCCAAAGAGAATCGCATTTTGCCATTTTTTCCAAAAGTGCTCTAGATGCATCGTCCCCAAGAGTGTAGAAATCTCCTCCGGCCGCCGAATTTATATTTTCTTTCCATCTTAAGGATAAGGCTTCGAAAAAAGTTAGAGTTTTTAACCACTCAGGAATGCCATGATGAGGGCACTTCCTAAGTAGATCGCGAAACCTATCCCACGCTTCACTCAAGCTGTCATGTTCTTCTTGACGGAAGGTTTGAATTTCAATTCGGTATTGATTGGTTTTCGATGGAGGGAAGTACTTCTCTAAGAAAGCATTTGCAAGGTCGGACCATGTTTGGAAGGTGTTGTTCGGATGTCTTTGTAACCATCTCTTGGCATCGTCCCTCAAAGTCTTAGGAAAGAGGATGCGATGTAGTTGACATGAACTAAGACCGTTAAGCTTGGCTCCAACTAGCTTTTCCTTGAAAGAGCATACATGTTCAAAAGCATCTTCTTGATAGAATCCATGGAAGGTATCTAATTGCACTTCATTGATCAAGGAATATTTAAGCTCAAAATTTTCGGGGATAATTCCATAGAAAACGGGGGAAGAAAAATTCTCGTGAGTGAGTTGTGAATGTGAACCGAGAGTTGTCATGTTCACTTTTTGAAGGTTGTTTGGTGATGGAGGTGATTTGGGAGGTGAAAGGGTTAGAGAATTTGCTTGTGGAGATGGTGTTTCATGTAGATTGAAGGGTGGTTCTATGTTTGGAGTGATGAGAGGAGTTGTGGAAGGTAGATTTCGTGGAGTGAAAAGTGCAAGTGATATGGATGTTGTTGATATGGATGTTGGTGATATGGATGGATTTGGAGGGGATGGAAGGATAGTATGTATGGTTGGTGGTGTGAGGTACGGATGTGGAATCACTCTAGTTGAGATATTTACCATGAATCTCAAGGTTTGAACTGCCATCTTTGGCACGGAATCGAACCAAAAAGTTGATAACCTGTTCCTGGCAAACACACTCAAATAGGAAGTGAGTCTCCTAGCACCAAGTGGCACTAGGGTAGAGAGGAAACAATAACCAAACACAAATAGACTAAAAGTCAACCAATCAATCGCCGTCCCCGGCAACGGCGCCATTTTGATGCGCGTCGAATCGTCGCCTATCCAACGCGGTCAAACAATATTTATAAACTCCAACTAACTACTACGTAGTAGCGGTAAGTCGGGGATCGATCCACAGGGACGGGCTAGGTAAAATCGGTCGAGTCAAAGTCTAAGCGTGATTGGGTCGAGAAAGGGGGGTTTTGGGTCGAGAGGTCGAGAGATCGAGAGAGGTCGAGAGATCGTAGGCTAGGGTCAATAAGTAGGAAAGGTGTTGGGGAGAGTCGGGATTCGGAAATGGGGTCTAATAGTCTCGGGATCGAGTTTTTGTTACAACGTTAAAAAGGAGAGTGCCACCTTTCGGTATCCTCACCCAACCTACCTAAGCCCGCTTTCGCGACGAAAGGGTAAGCTTAATCTAAGGTAATTTCTACCCCGAGTTTCCCCATATTGGTAGAAATGAGTCAAGGTCGGCCTAGTCGCGATTCTAATTTAACAAAGACACAAAAACCTTAACATCGATAATTAACAAATAAACAACCCACCAACATCCCTTGAATAAAATAATCCAAATCCTGCTCCCTAATTCCCCAACAAAGAAGTCTACTCACAATTCATCATGGAAATCATTTCAACGTGCATATTAATTAGATCTAAACAAGATAATGATGATAAAACAACATAAAAACTAAATTAGAGATTAGGGAGTGGAAGAGAATTATACCAACTATGTAGATCTATAGGAAATAAGAGGATTACATAAGTAAAGATTGAATCTTTGATGAATAAAGTGAAGAACTTGTCACTAATCCTTCATTAAACCCAACAAATCTTCAAATAAAACTTGAATAATCTTCTTACAAACTTGAGATCTAGATAATTGTTGATGGAAATTATGTAGATCTACTATTAATTACTATGTAAACTACTAGAATTTTTGAGGATTTCTACTAGAATACTACTAAAATACTACTAATGGATGGTGTAATAAGATGGTGGGGTGGTGTAATGTCTTCCCTCCTTAGCACAATGGAGAGGTGAGTTGGGCAATAAACTAGGGTAACATATATATAGTAATCTCTTAATGGGTATTTAACCTAAAGCCCATAATCTAATCCTTGCCCATTAGTGAGACTTTGTCCTTTGATATGCAACTTTGCCCAATGAGTCTTCATGGGGTGAAACTTCACCTTGCGGTTGACGACATTAGCACCACCGGATGAAATTTCACCCGGTGAGATTTTTTCTTCTCGAATCGCCATTTTTGACGCTTTTCTCCATCGGGCGAAATTTCACCCGGTGGGCAAAATTTCGCCCAGTCGTTTCGCCCGGTCATCTCATAGGGTGAAATTTCACCCTATGAACTTTTTGTCCAAAATGGTAATCTGGGGAGGAACACCGTCGGGCGAAATTTCGCCCGGTCAAATTCTCATCGGGTGAAATTTCGCTCTGTGACTTCAGAGGTCCATAACTCTCTCGTTTGATCTCCGATTGGGGCGTGTGATATGTCGTTGGAAAGCTAAGAAGATAAGCTTTCACTTCCAACTAGAATCGCTTCGATCCGAGGTCTAGAACTCTAGATGTATCCATTTGAAGTTCGACCTCTCCGGTGAAGATGCACAATGGACTATACTTTTTCCTTTTCGCTCAAGGTTTCGCCTCTTGGGTTTGGACTTTGGATTTTAAGTTGTGTGCTTTGCTTTTCGGATGATCTCCTTTCTCTCTCATGCTCATAAGAGCTCAGACACGTTTTTGGTCGAAAATCCTATCAAAATAGACAGAAAACTACCAAAAACACGTAAAATGCAAAACAGAGACGCTAATGCGAGAATTACTCAAAATACGGCGATAATCGCACTTTATTCTCGCAAAACAAAGGAAAAACGGGTCTAAATGGGAGGAAAGACGGTCCAAATTTGGCACACAACATCTTCGCATGGTCCTACAAGGACATGCCGGGGATAGACCGGGAAATAGCCGAGCACCGCATACCGATTAAAGACGGGTGTAAACCGGTTAAGCAAAAGCTCCGCCGAATGAGGCCCGAGTGGTCTCTCAAGGTAAAAGAAGAAGTCGACAAACAGTTCAAAGCCGGCTTCATACAAGTGTCTGAATATCCGGACTGGGTTGAAAACATCGTGCCGGTTCCTAAAAAGGATGGTAAGGTGCGGGTATGCGTGGATTTTCGGGATCTTAACAAGGCAAGCCCGAAAGATGATTTTCCGTTACCACACATCGACATACTGGTGGATAACACGGCCGATCATGCCCTTCTATCATTTATGGATGGGTATGCCGGGTACAATCAGATCAAGATGGCGGAAGAAGATATGAGTAAGACTACCTTCACTACACCTTGGGGTACTTACTGCTACACCGTCATGCCATTCGGTCTCATTAATGCCGGGGCCACATACCAACGGACTGCTACGACCTTATTGCACGACATGATGCATAAAGAAGTAGAAGTTTATGTAGACGACATGATCGTCAAATCCAAAGAACGGGATGGTCACATCACCACCCTAAGAAAATTCTTCACCCGATTGCGCAAGTACAACATGAGGCTAAACCCTCAAAAGTGCAATTTCGGGGTAACGTCAGGCAAATTACTGGGTCATATCGTTAGCCAACGAGGTATCGAGGTCGATCCAGCTAAAATTAAAGCCATTACCGAGATGCAACCCCTTAAAACCGAAAAAGAAATAAGGGGATTTCTCGGGAAAGTCCAGTACATTAGTCGGTTCATTTCCAAACTAACCATGGTGTGTGAACCAATTTTAAGAAGCTGAAAGTAGGGGAACGGGTACTATGGGATAACAAGTGCTAAGCTGCTTTCGACAAGATCAAGGAAATCCTGTCTGCTCCGCCAGTCTTAATGCCACCTCAACCCGGTTTGCCTCTGTCGTTATACCTAACGACGACCGAGACAGCCATGGGGGCTATGCTGACTCAGACAGTTGACTCCGAAGAACGAGCCATCTATTACATCAGCAAAAAGTTTTTAGAGTATGAGTGCAAATATACCATGCTCGAGAAGACGTGTTTGGCTTTGGTCTAGGCCACTAAGAAGCTCCGACACTATATGCTCAGCTACGAGGTCCATGTGCTATCCAAGATGGACCCAATCAAATACCTTTTCGAAAAGCCCGTTCTCAATGGCCGAATTTCTAGATGGACTCTAATAATGCTGGCAGAGTTCGACCTAAAATTTGTGCCGTTAAAGGCCATTAAGGGGCGAGTAGTGGCTGAATTTCTCGCCGATAGCCCGATAATCGAAGAAGGATACACCGACACCTGGTCCTTCCCAGATGAAGATATTTTCCATACCGATACCAAAACATGGGATTTATACTTCGATGGAGCATCCAATTTTCGAGGGTTCGGAGTCGGGATCCTCTTGATCTCGCCAAAAGGGGAGCATACTCCCGTGTCCATCAAACTGGACTTTGATGTTACCGATAATGCAGCCGAATACGAAGCATGCATTTACGGGCTACAAGCCGCCGCCAATATGGGGATCACAAATCTCCGGGTACACGGTGACTCATCCTTGGTCATTAACCAAGCACTTCAAAAATGGAAGACTCGGAACGCTAATCTCGTGGCCTACCAGGCACGAGTAAGGGATCTCGAGAAACAATTCCAAAGGGTAGAGTACATATACTTGCCTCGGGAAGAGAATCAGTTTGCAGATGCACTCTCAAAATTGGCATCTTTGCTGAATATCCCCGACCACGTGACCAATATGCCAATTTGCGTTGAAAGACGGTCCGAGCCGGCATACATTCACGACATTGAAGACATTGAGATAACTGATCCGGAACCACGGTATCATGCCGTATTAATGTACCTGACAAACGGAGAATATCCTCCCGAGACTGAAGGCCGAGCCAAGAAAGCCCTACGAAGGCTAGCTACCCAGTTCGTCCGTACCGATGACGGACAACTATACAAAAAGACGGCGCAGGGGGCTCTCCTCCTTTGTGTTGACAAGTATAAGGCCGAAAAGGTTATGGCCGAAGTACATGATGGTGAAAACGGCCCACATATGAATGCTCACATGCTGGTCCGGAAAATCATGAGGCTCGGGTATTACTGGAATACTATGGAAGCCGACTGCCAGTTATATGTCAAACATTGTCATAACTGTCAAATCTTCGCCAATGTGTAGCATTTGCCGTCATCCTTGCTTTATACCATGACATCGCCATGGCCATTCTCGACATAGGGTATCGACATAATCGGGAAAATAAATCCCTCTGGTACCGGCGGACACTATTTCATTTTAGTAGCTATCGACTATTTCACCAAATGGGTCGAAGCTGAATCATATCGCATTCTCAATGCTAAGCATGTCGCTAAGTTTATCCAAAACAAGATAATATGTCGGTATGGCATCCCGCATGAATTTATCAGTGATCACGGGACCCATTCTCAAGCCGAGACTGCGGCCCTGCTGACCAAGTATAAAATTCAAAGGCATACGTCCTCGCCCTATCGTCCCCAAACTAATGGAGCAGTAGAGGCGGCCAATAAAACAATTGTCACCGTACTCAAAAAGATGACTGATAATTACCGGGACTGGCCCGACAAAATACCTTTTGCCCTATGGGGATACATGACGTCAATTCGCACCGCAACCGGGGCAACGCCATATTACCTAACTTATGGGATGGAGGCAGTCCAGCCAGTTGAGTTGGAGGTATCGTCCCTCAGAATTCTGTTAGAAAGTCAAGTACCCGAGGCAGACTGGGTTTGAGCACGATATGACTCGTTGGTTCTACTAGACGAACGACGATCTCGTGCCCTCAACAACATCCAAATCTACCAGAAGAGTATCTAACGGGCCTTCAACAAAAGGGTAAGGCCCAGGAACATTAAGGAAGGGGATCTAGTCATTAAGTCAGTTCGAGCTTTATTACCAGTTGACCCAAGGGGAAAATTCAAACCTAATTGGGCTGGGCCATACTTGGTAAAGAAGATCCTGTCAGGAGGAGCAGTGATGCTGACAAAACTGGACGGGAATGAGTTCGTCAACCCGACCAACCTGGACCAGCTGAAGCGTTACTACCCTTAGCTTTTTCTCAATGTCATTAGCAAAATTTATCAAAATCATTTTTTTACAAAAAGCAAGTCAATGAGCTACAATTATTATTCTACTGTCGCAAGCACCTTGAACCAATAGTCTTGGTGTAATTCGAGATTGCAAATCTACTGAGCCTGAACTACGTTTGGTTTGATTCCACTAATTGTGGATACGTAGGCAGCCCCTCAAAAGGGCACAACCAGTGCAATCGAGAAAAGACAGGAACGGTTTAATAATAAACTTCTTTTATTAATTACTAAAACCCCGATAAACTCGGGAAATTACAAAATGCAGGAATTCAAAAAAAATGCAATAAAAAAAAAGCACACGACACAACAAAAATAATAATAATATTCAAATAATAATAAAACTAAGGACTCGGTATTCAGGGCATCTTGCCTTTCCCCTTGTCCTTGGCCTCGTTGACCGTCCACTGACGACGACGTGGAGGGGAGCGTTCCCGAATCACCACGGGAACCTCTTTAGCTCGGACTCGCTTCTTTGAGCTCGAGTCCTCAATCACTTCGACGGGCCCAAGTCGGGCCCTCACAAGCTCAGAAAGCCGGTCGCGTGGGCCTAGTCGGTCTCTAACCGCCAGTCTTGGCCCAAGTCGTCTCTCCAAATCAGTCTGGGGGCTTGGCTGCCCCCGCGTGCTGCTAGCACCAGCCTCCCCTGGATCGAGTCTTAGTATGTGACTTAAGACCCGATTCTAATCGGACTAAAGTAGCAGGAGTGTCTCCCTCGTCGAAGAAACCCCTGTTGTCCTTCGCCGTCTCCCGGCGAACCAATTCGAAGGCCTCATCAACCTTCAAAGCTTTACGAGCCTCGCCGGACTCCTCGGAAGTCCATTTCTGGTAAGCCCGTGAAACCCAAGCTGATTGGCAAGGGCTGGGTATGGTCCACATGGGACGGGTAAACCACCTCTGCAACCATGTGTCGCACATAGCGTTCGTCAATTGGAGCGAGACGCTAATAATGGCCTCAGTCTCAGGAATGCGCTGAGACGAACCGAACTGCCTCAGGAGGCGGTCCGGGTAAATGTGAACTGTCCAGTCAAGAGACAGAATCACCAAGTAGTGGGCTTGGTCTCTCTTGGCCAATCCTGTCAGTTTGGAGAGGAACCACCATGCGACAGTCCACCTAATTAAGGGACCACCGTGAAACACCAGCTCCTCATCCCAGTAAGCTCGGTTTATATGGTGACTCGAGCTTATCCGTCGCCTCCTCGAGCTAATCTGACTGCTCCGGTAATTGAGTACACTCGGAGGGGACTCAATGATCGACAGACGCTCAGACAACCAAATCTGAAAAAAGCATACACAAAATTTGTGAGCAATGGCAAGGTTCGCCAGAGCCCACTCGATCGAGTACACCAGCTGACTCGATCGAGTACACCAGCTGACTCGATCGAGTAAGCCCTCCAAAAACAGGCAGTAGCTCATCGAAGATGTCACTCGATCGAGTAACAAGTCCACTCGATCGAGTGACCTACGTACATCAGAAAATTCGCGCGAAACGAAACGAAAAAAAAAATCGCGAGATGTATACCTACAGAAGGCGAACGCTCCCAGTCAGCTGTCGATCCGGGTCAAGTCGCCTAGCATCTAGACCCATGATAATCTCCCCGGTGGCTAGCCAAGCAGGGCTATGACTGGTCTCCATCTGGCCAACCACACCAATCAGCCTGATCTGACCCAAGCACGAGTCAGCCTCCATCATCCCTTCAAAGACGTAGCGGTGAAGCATGCAAAAGGCGAAAGCCCTACGCATGTGTGTAGAGGTAGCCCTCACATCTTGATTATTCATGAACTTGTCAGCCAGGTCGAAAAGGGAAACAGTATTTCCCCGCACCATTCGATATGTCTCAGCATGAGACAGACCCAAGAGATCCCTCAGCCTCCTTCTTGGATCTGGGTAGAACGGAGGGATAGTAGGACGGGCGATAGGGCTCCAACCACCTATAGCTGCGATCTCCTCAGGAAGAGGACATATTTCTCCTCGCGGGAACGCGAAAACGTGATGGGTAGTATCCCAAAACGTTAGGCAGGCGTCCAAAAAGTGTGAGTCAATTATCAGACGTTGGAGAGGGAATAGACTGACGATTCCCATCTGGGTCAATTGAACTTTCTCTTCGTCCCGAAAATATTGGGACCAAGCAAAAAGCATCGCGGTCAGATGGTCGATACCCATGACGGTAATTTGAGTCTTCTTGAAAGTCTAAGAGGTTTTGAGGAGAAGAAGGAGTTTGTGAATTGGGATGCAGTAAGTTGAAGCAGGGATTCCTATATTTTTCTTTGTTACTGCAAAATGTTTGGATAATTGCTTTTCACTACTTTTGCCACGAGTGTTCAAGGAAGCTGATGGGCGAGATTTGCCGCGGATCCCGCCGTCAAATAATAACCAACTAACCTAACTAGGGTAGCTAGGGCAAGTCGGATCGATCCACAGGGACGGAAAATGCGTTTAGACTAATGGGTGCTACGGTCTAGGACTAGGTTCGAGACAAGCTAATCTAGGGTGATGGCTAAGGACTAGGCTAAGGTCTAAAACACGGGAAAGGAAGACAAAACAAGTAACTAACGACTAAGGGAAGCAAGGATAACAATAAGAAGGAGGACTAGGGTTAGGTCGGGTTCATGGATGTCAAGGAGACAAAAAGGGGAAAAACGGGGTTACTAGCATGCTTTCGTAGCCTAGGTTCCGCCGATCGGGCTCTCGCTACGTAATGAGGCAACCAATCCAACCCACCAAACACACACATACAAGAGAATATGCAAGAAAAACAAGGATTGATCGTCTCTAGTCTCACAAACATTTCATTAAACATGTGGAGTGCAAGGTAAATGGGAAACAACAAAAACAACATCTAGTACCACCCATCTCACCCTAATCATCCACAATCACAACCAATCACCCTAATAACCCTAGCAAGATTCTACTCAAACATATCTAATCTAAAACTAACACTAACAAGAGAAACCAACATAAGAATCAAAACATCCATATAAAGAACAAGCAAGAACAAGAAACTAGATATAAAGATTAAAACTTGGATGAATAAACAAGATTAAGAGAAAGGATTAAGAAGATTATACCTACTAACAAGAGGATGAAAGATTGAAACTTGCATAATAAGAAAAACCCAAAACAATCACCCAAGGTTGTCAATCTTGGTGGAGATCTTGAAGAATTCCCTTAATACAAGGATTAAACTAAGATTAACGATTAACTAAGAACTAATCTACACTAATCTATGCTAATCTATGCTAAACTATGCTAGGGTTTAGTGGGTAATCAAGAACATCCCATAAGATTACAAGAGAGGGGGTATATATAGGGTTACAATGAATAAGGAGAAGGAAAGAAGCAATTGCGGGCTACAGCACTTCTTCCCGGTCGGGAAGGAATGGTCCCGGTCAGGATGGGCCATCCTTCCCGGTCGGGAAGCTATCTTCCCGGTCGGGATCAAGCATAACACCGGGCTGTATTATCAATAACACCAGGCTGTGTTATTGCTCTTCCCCGTCGGGATGAGGTGGTCCCGGTCGGGATGAACTCATCCCGGTCAGGATGGACCCAGGACAGAAGCTATCACATTTGTGCACCTCATCCCGGACGGGATGAGGTCCTTCCCGTCGGGGATGAGTCTTGTAGGCCTCCAATATGATCTTTAAGGTCCCTCCTTGCCTCTCATGGGTTTCTCATCGATTCTCGGGACTCGGGATCGAGCCTAAGAGGCTCGGGAATGGGTTCAAAGGTCTCGGGATCAAATCCAAGGCATCGAGTGATCGTTCCTTCTCTTCGTCGGCTCCAAAAGCGTATGAAACGAGTCGGAATCGTTCCAATTCTTCATGAATGGTCTCGGGAACCTAAAACGAACTAAAGGAAGCATAAGTAACCCAAAAACCGCTCCCAAGGAGCGATTCCACAAGGAAAACGGGACCAAAACACAACAAATTAGGCACTACAAAACTACACTTATCAACTCCCCCACACTTAACCCTTACTCGCCCTCGAGTAAGCACATACTAACTACTAAACTAGCCGAGCGGGTATTAGCGCACCCTACGCCCTTTCAACTCACGCGAGTACACTTTAGAGGAAAAGTATACTCCGCAAGACAAGTATGGTCTTGCGACAAAACTGTGGATGCAACTGGACACAAAACACATAGACAAACAAACATACAAACAAACAAATAATCGGTTGCACCCAAAAGAAAACAAATACCTCTTCCCTCAAACAAGCGGTGAAAGAAGCACCGGTTTAGGACTCGAGGCAAGTGACAACGTTCCCAAGCTAATCATACAAATCGAAATGAACTAAACCCTAATAGTATGACGATAAAGCAACAAAAATGTTGATAACTTACCTAGGTCCTCCTAGCCTTCTAAGAACGTACTACGGGACGATCGGCAGGATGGAAAAAGGATGAACCACGGTGTTAGTCGACACTATAGGTAAGTGAGATCCCTCCCCCTTTAGCGATGAGCCAAGAGGGTCGTCCCATGCCCAAAACTGCTTAACTAGTCCAAGTAAAAAGGTGGATAATATTGCAAGGTGAGGGAAGACCAACCATTACCGCTATCATCCTTCCTAGGGACTCGGTCCTTTGGTAGGCTCTTCACGGCAATAGTCGGTAAAAGGCTTATTTTTGAGATATGGGGACTCTTTTTGTGAGACGGGTTTTCTTTTGGCAATTTTTTTATTTTTTTTTGCTTTGTTTATTGCCATGCCATTTCTTTTTCTTCTTTTCTATTTTCTTTTGGCTTTTTGTGCCTTTTCTTTTTCTTCAATCTTTTCTTTCTTTCATTTTCTTTCTTCTTCTTTTCTTTGCCCTTTTTGGCTTGATTTGAGTTGTAGGCATTTCTTTTTGCAACAAGAAAGAGAGATTTCAACAAATTACAATTTTATTGTGTGGATATGTGTACACTACAACAAATTGACACTTGCGCCACGATTTATGCCACGGAAATTTGTTATTTGTGGCTAAATTTTACCTAGCCACGGGAAAAATTTGATTCACTACTTGGGAAAAAAAATATGCCACGGGAACATTTTTTTCCGTGGCAAAAACTCACTTCCGCCACGAATTTTATTAAAGTCGTGGCCAATAATCACTCTTGCCACGAAATATGCCACACCCGTCGCAAAAATATACTTAGCCACGAATTGTTCAGTGGCAAATATTATTTAGCCACGACCTAATTAACTTCCGTGGCGAAATTATTTTTTGCCACTGATATAATAAACACATGTGGCTAATGGTTCTCCGAACTTTAATCAAATTACTTTCAAGTTAAGTCAAGTATCAAATATTGATCTTAAAAAATTCATTAAAATTCAAAGCTAAAGATAATATCAAGAAACAAATATCAAATTTGAAAATACTTTATCAATAAAAAAATTTCGTATTATTTTATTTAGTTTTAAGAAAAAAATAGATTTTTTGTAAAATTAAATACAAGAAAACTTTGGTTGGCTAATTTATTGATTTTTTTATTAATCATCATTTCTGAATCAATTGATTTCTCTTAATCTGACAATATGTTTTATTAAAATTTTATAATCTTAAGTATGACTTTTGAAAGACAACTAACATTTACATAGTGTAATATATGCTAGCTAAAATGCAGCGTGCATAGCATATCAAGTAAAATTAGTGTGTGATTGATCATCCATCATTAAGACGTCTAATATTATTTAAGATTCTTTCATTTTTACCGCTTAATTAATTAACTTTTTCACATGTAATATAATACACTTCTTTTTAAGACAAAAAAACTTAAAAAGAAAGTGACTGAGCATGATTTTTTTCCAAATTATTGATTTTCTTACAATATTTTCAGTGTGGAAAAAACCGCTTTATTAAACTCGTATTTAAGAATTCTAATCGGTCTATATTTTGTTGTGGAATTAACTTTGACTGCGAAAACAATAATTATTTTTGTAAATTAATTATCTTTCAAGTTGTTTGGTTTGGAAGAAAGATTAATGTATTAGAAAGTCGTGCCTAAGTTCAATAACCAGTCAAAATAAGTTTTCAAAAAAAGAGAGGTATAAGTGAGAAAATCAAATAATTAACAAATACAAGTAAGAAAATCTAATAATTACGAACTAATAGTGAGAAAATCAAAAATTAATTTATCGTCAACTTTTTAATTCGGTAACTGTTCTGTATATTATTTGGAAGATATTTTAAAAAATGAATTTAAAATAAAATTTACTTAATGAAAAAATAAAATTTGGATAAAACTTGAAGTAGGCAAGAGGAAACTCAATGAGCATAAAAAACTGATGAAATAAAATAACGACCGATAACGAGAAGAAAGAAACATATCGAAAGAAATAGCAATAAAATAACGTGGAAAATAGAAACTAAAATAAAAATATTGATAAATTTATGAAATCATGAGTCCGAAAATCAACTTCGAAAATCTTTTTTTTTTCCGGAATAATAATTTTTTACTCATTATATGTAAATCATTGGGAAAAAAATTAATTACTCAAAATTAGATGTAGTTTGTGAAAAAAAATCACTTTAAAAGAATTCAAACCAATGATTAGGTCAATAAAGTTCATTTTCATTTCTGGTAGCTGGCCATAAGAACTCCGCAGTTAAGCGTGCTTGGGTGAGAGTAGTGTTAAGATGGGTGACCTCCTGGGAAGGCTCTTCGATGCGTATGGTGAAATTAAATAATATTGGAATGACTCAACTATAAAGCTAGTAACCGACTATAAAGCTAGTAACCGTTCCAGATGTGACTACTATAGGGGGTAGAGAATTCTTACGGTTATTAATTAATTTAATTTATTATATATTTTGTCACCGGAATAAATATTTCGCCAAAAACATAATTAGCCACAGGATAATCCGTGGCAAAAAATTAATTCTAGCCACGGGAGACTCCGTGGCAATAAAATCAATACTTGCCACGCTTTTTTTTTCCTGTGGCTATTTGTTTGCCACGGCCACTTGCGCCACGGATGGTATTTCCGTGGCAAAGTACTTTAGCCACGAAAATTTAGCACTTTTGCCACGAATTCAGCCGTGGCCCAAGTGCTCATTTGTAGTAGTGGTAGGAGGTAGGGTAATGGGTATGTCGGGACGACGTCTTCCATTCATACTCACAAAAAAGGGAGAACTTGGACTAGTAAAACAATGCCAAACACGGTCACCTAAGGGACGGGACTCGGCAACCAAGGCCTTTTCACACCGTGGGTGGTGATAATGGTCAAAATGCAGATCCCGTAGTAAATCCCTAGTAAGCTAGGTGGACTCAAGGTAAAGGACCAACAAAATCATTGATTTAGGGTCATTCTACTAGACTAAAGTTCAAGACTCGATTCATACTACTAGAAAGGGAAAGTAAACACTTGCACACTAGCCTCAAAACCGGGTTTTTGAAAACCTTTTTACACAAAAGAAACAACTACACACACAAAACAAAGACACGACAAAAACGAAAGAAAAAGAGACAAAAAGGCAACAAAACAAAACTAAACTAAACAAACACATAAAGAGAACAAACACCACCCCGAACTTCCAAACAAGTCACCAAATCAACCACAAACTCTACAAAGCTCCACCCGAGCACACCTCGTCACAAATCTCCTCCAAACATTACAAGAGATAAAGAGGAGGAAGGGATAAAAGGGCATTACCGGATGTCTTGAAAGCTTTCCAAAGCTAACGGTAATTAAGCGACCTACAAGGAAAAGGGAGGCAAACACACACAACACAACAAAAGCACGACATAACGACACAAAAAGAAAAAGACACAAAAGAAAATCTTTTTGATTTTTGTGAAGAATTTTCAAATTTTTAGGGTTTTCAAGATTTTTTGAAGAAACTACGAAAATAAAACTAACTACGCTAGAATATCGCTCCCCCACACTTAAACCGAGCAATGTCCTCATGCTCGATCGTAGTGTATGGAGACACTAAAGAAAAGAAAAGAAACTACGAAAATAAAGCTAAAAATCAAAAAAAAAAAAAAAAAAAAAAAAAAAAAAAAAGTGAAGAAAGGGTAGAATGTGTCCGGCCGGGGTGTAGTCAAGTCACCATGGGCCGAGACGAGAAAAGATATGGATGGGGGAAGAAATAAAAAGAAGGAAATAAAAGGAAATGGGAGGGGAGGACTAGGTGTAATCAAGTCACCTAGCCCGGATTCCGCCTAAATCTGATTAAATCCCAAAAAGTGAAAAATAAAGTGAAAAACATTGTAAATTTGGATTTTGAAATGACTCCCGACGTAATCACGTCATCAAGAGTCGGGAGCAATAACTACCAAGGCCTCGAAGGCCACCATGACACCATGACACAAAAGTGAACAAGGAGAAGGGAACAAACACAAAGGAAAACAAGCGATAAAAGACGGAAAAGAAAGGATAGTTGTCGTACCAATAGGTTAGCAACTCACTCGCTCCATCGTCTCATTGATCAATATAGGCACTTTGCTTGTTTTCTTCATTGTTAACCCGCTTCAAACTTGATAAAACCGCATGGTTGAGGTAGTAATGGTATGATGGGGTGGGATTTGATGTGAAATTTGGTGTAAAGTGAATAGAATATGAGGTGAAGGTATGCAAATGAGGTATATAGGTTGTATGATATGGGCAAGGATAGGTAGGGAGGTTGGGAGGGGGTATAAAGTGGTAGGGTGGGCTCAATTGTTGAAGAAGAGGCCAAAAGAGGAGAAGGGGACCATCCCGGTCGGGATGGATGGTCCCGGTCGGGATGCCTCACCCGTCCCGGTCGGGAAGCTCCCTTCCCGGTCGGGATGGCACTCTAGGAAACTCGAAATTATGCACCCTTATCCCGATCGGGACGGCTCCTTTCCGGTCGGGATGCCTCACCCTTCCCAGTCGGGAAGCCTTCTTCTCGCCCGGGAAGAGTCTTCATGACCTCCATAACCCCAAAAAGCTCATCCAAAGCTTCAAAAACCGATTCCCTTACTCTCAATCCATGCTCTATCAATAGCCATTCCTCTCTAGGATTCACCTTCACTTCACACCTATGACAATAAGCTCAAATATAACATCAAATTCCCTCACTCACATCGCTTATCAACAATCCAAATAACAAGAATATCACAAAAACTAACAAATCTAAAAACCAAAATATCCAAACAAACATATACAAAAATAAAAACAAAAGAAAAGGAAAAAAGATATTTACATGATACTCTCACCATCTACTCCTCCATAGCCATCAAGGGCTCGAAGGAGTAAGTCAAATGCCTTAGCAACATCTTCATTGAAGCTCACATGGTCGAGCCTAGCTACTTTCAAGAGCTTCCAAGTCGGAGGCAAGAAGCAATCATCTTCATTATGCTCGGGGTTCTCGTGATCTTCCGGGTCTTCCGAACCATGATAGCAACGACTCTTATGACCATCCGGTAGGTATAGTGGTCTAGAGTCATGCTTGGTGTTATGATGTGGGAGATCACACACTAGGGGTGTTGCTTCTTCTACGGGGTTGAGAGTGAAACTCTTTTCCGCCGCCCGACAAGGATCCTCTTCATCAACCGTCTCACAAGACAAGGGACTAGAAATCGAGTGCGATAGAGGAGGAGAAGGCATCAAGTTTTCTTCATTGGAGGCTTTAGGATCCTCCAATTTCCCATTCAAGGCAAGTTCCAAGGCATCTACTTCTTTCTCCCAAGTATTACGCTCCTTTTCACTCACCTTGTCAATATGGCCTAGAGGAGGTAAGTCTTCACTTGGCTTTGGATTGTCTAGATCCGGTTCATCACGAAGAAAATCATACAAATCCAATTTGATAGCCAATACATCGGCTCCCCAAGAGTTACCTTGAGAATCATGTTCAAATCCCTCCTCATTGTTGACCCTTGAAGCTTCAACTTCCTCCATTCTTCCCATATCTTCACCATCCAAGCGACACTCAACAATGATCTCTTGATTGACCCCCTCTTCTTCATTTGTAGCTTCACGATCGGGTTGACTTTCTTGTGGAGACACCCGACCTTCATGCCCAAATGAACCTTCCTCAACAATTCGTGGAGCTCGAGTGGCCGACATCGTGATACGAGCCATGAGTGCATTGATCCGAGCATCTTGCACCTCTATTTGGGCCTTGAGCTCCTCTTTGACCCCTTGTATTTGAGTCATCATCGCTTGTTGACTCTTTTGCATTAAAATCATCATCTCATGTTGACCCTTTTGCAATAGCATTATCGCCTCTTGTTGACTCTTTTGCTTTTGGACCAACATTTGACAAGTCTCAAAGTTGGGGATTTTTGGTTGTGGGTTATGTGAAGGTGTTTGGTAGTTGTTAGGATGTTGGAATGATCCTTGACAACTTTCATGGTAACCATACGGAGGGCGTTCGTAAGATTGTTGATGAGGTTGAAATGGTTGGTGAATTTTTGGGACTTGGCAATTTGCCCCATAGTTGTCCCATGACGATTGATGGAAGCTAGGACGTGCCATTTCCATAACGTTGCTTTGATACCTAAGATGAACTAGAAGAACTTGAGCAAACGTTAGTAGCCTAGTGCTTTTGAGGCACTAGGTGGAGAGAATAGCACACGAGAATTAGAACGGGGATACACAAGGAAAAGAAAACACAAAGATCAAGAACAAAGTCTAAAACTAAGCACACAAAAGTCTAAAGTACGTCGTCCCCGGCAACGACGCCAATTTGATGGGCGAGATTTGCCACGGATCCCGCCGTCAAATAATAACCAACTAACCTAACTAGGGTAGCTAGGGCAAGTCGGGTCGATCCACAGGGATGGAAAATGCGTTTAGACTAATGGGTGCTACGGTCTAGGACTAGGTTCGAGACAAGCTAATCTAGGGTGATGGCTAAGGACTAGGCTAAGGTCTAAAGCACGGGAATGGAAGACAAAACAAGTAACTAACGACTAAGGGAACCAAGGATAACAATAAGAAGGAGGACTAGGGTTAGGTCGGGTTCATGGATGTCAAGGAGACAAAAAGGGGAAAAACGGGGTTACTAGCATGCTTTCGTAGCCTAGGTTCCGCCGATCTGGCTCTCGCTACGTAATCGGCCGAGGGGCCGTCCTCACCGGGCTCTCTCTACATAATGAGGCAACCAATCCAACCCACCAAATACACACATACAAGAGAATATGCAAGAAAAACAAGGATTGATCGTCTCTAGTCTCACAAGCATTTCATCAAACATGTGGAGTGCAAGGTAAATGGGAAACAACAAAAACAACATCTAGTACCACCCATCTCACCCTAATCATCCACAATCACAACCAATCACCCTAATAACCCTAGCAAGATTCTACTCAAACATATCTAATCTAAAACTAACACTAACAAGAGAAACCAACATAAGAATCAAAACATCCATATAAAGAACAAGCAAGAACAACAAACTAGATATAAAGATTAAAACTTGGATGAATAAACAAGATTAAGAGAAAGGATTAAGAAGATTATACCTACTAACAAGAGGATGAAAGATTGAAACTTGCATAATAAGAAAAACCCAAAACAATCACCCAAGGTTGTCAATCTTGGTGGAGATCTTGAAGAATTCCCTTAATACAAGGATTAAACTAAGATTAACGATTAACTAAGAACTAATCTACACTAATCTATGCTAATCTATGCTAAACTATGCTAGGGTTTAGTGGGTAATCAAGAACATCCCATAAGATTACAAGAGAGGGGGTATATATAGGGTTACAATGAATAAGGAGAAGGAAAGAAGCAATTGCGGGCTACAGCACTTCTTCCCGGTCGGGAAGGAATGGTCCCGGTCGGGATGGGCCATCCTTCCCGGTCGGGAAGTTATCTTCCCGGTCGGGATCAAGCATAACACGGTCTGTGTTATCAATAACACCAGGCTGTGTTATCAATAACACCAGGCTGTGTTATTGCTCTTCCCGGTCAGGATGAGGTGGTCCCGGTCGGGATGAACTCATCCCGGTCGGGATGGACCCAGGACAGAAGCTATCGCATTTGTGCACCTCATCCCGGACGGGATGAGGTCCTTCCCGTCGGGGATGAGTCTTGTAGGCCTCCAATATGATCTTTAACGTTCCTCCTTGCCTCTCATGGGTTTCTCATCGATTCTCGGGACTCGGGATCGAGCCTAAGGGGCTCGGGAATGGGTCCCAAGGTCTCGGGATCGAATCCAAGGCATCGAGTGATCGTTCCTTCTCTTCGTTGGCTCCAAAAGCGTATGAAACGAGTCGGAATCGTTCCAATTCTTCATGAATGGTCTCGGGAACCGAAAACGAACTAAAGGAAGCATAAGTAACCCAAAAACCGCTCCCAAGGAGAGATTCCACAAGGAAAACGGGACCAAAACACAACAAATTAGGCACTACAAACTACACTTATCAGAAGCGTTTACTGTGATTGTTGATTTAAAAATGAGGATATGACTTCTCGTTTTGCAGGGTATTGGATCCGATTTTGCTAGGGCTTACTTGAGTAACGTCTGTGTCGCAAAAGAATTGCACCAAAAGGGTCTCGGTTATGTACTCATCTCAAAAGCAAAGTCTATTGCTGACCAATGGGGTAATGTTGCTGTATATAATCAACTTTCATATCAACTCGTCCTGTAGCATAAGGTCGGACCAAACAATAACGTAACTTGTAAACATGGAAATAACTTCATCCACATGTAATTTATTTCGACAACCTAATATTTTATAATGATAATGAACATAGTTAAGTTGTAGATTAGTTCGAATGTCTGTCATCGATGTTGTCGAAACAAAATGCATGTTATTATGTTTTTTTGTTAAGCCACTTGATTGTGGGTACTGTGGTAGTCCATCCGTCCCGATGAATTGTTTGACTTTGCTTTTGTTACAAAGGGGAAGGGATTCAATGCTGAGGTGACATGTGGAGCCAAACTCATCATTAGGAGAGTCAAATTATATACTTCCTCCATTTTTTTTATATCTTCCTAATTTCCTTTTTGGTCCACTTTTTTTCTTCTCATTTGATTTCTTTTCATTTTTGGCCATAATTTTTATCATACTACCCTTACTATTTACAACCTGTTACTCCCTTATTCTTTTCTATTTACACATACTTATCATTCTATCCCTAATATTTCTTAAATTTATCATTTTATATTCAATAAAAAAATTGTACCATGGGAAGATATAAAAAAGGAGGAAGTATAAAAAACATTCCTAAAATAGAAACACGAAGAATTCATTAAGACCCCCAATATGGAATAGACAAAGATTTCATTGGGACGGAGAAAATATATAATACGGAGTATAATTTAGAATGCGGTGGAGAGGGCTTGTGTTGCTAAGGAGTAAGGACGTGAAAGTAATTTGATGATTGAACTTTTTTCTCAGGGATATCTGATTTGTACGTTCATGTTGCTGTTGACAATGAACCAGCAAAGAAGCTATATTACAAGAGTGGTTTTGCTCATGAAAGTGATGAAACAGCATCGGAAGCCAGTTTTCTGAAGAGGCCAAGACGGCACCTTCTTTGGCTAGGTTTGCGTCATCAATATTTGTGAATAGTGAAACCTGGTACTCTCCGTTTACTGTAATTAATCACTTAAAATCTCGGTGAATATACATGGTTTCATACTCCTCCCTAGAACGCTTCCTTGACTCGAAACCATTAATTTCATCATCCATTTCTCGTGTAGAGTTCCTATGAACACAATTTTCAGAAAAATGAAACCATGTAGAATTCCATGGATATGGACACTAAGCAACATAATTAACATGTAGTGGGCTTTAAGTAGTGTCGAGTCTAGTCTACCGATTCCTAGTAAGTAATCAGCATAAGAAACTTTAGATATGAGGATACGAATAATGACTCGAAACAACAACACGAAAATAATTGACACGGAAAATACGGTCAAACTCAAAGGATGTTACTAAATGCATCAGAAATCAGTCACAAAGATGTTGTAGACACCCGCATTTTGCCTGCTAGTGTCTATAGCAGTTCCCGACAAACACCCGATGATGATCGGACGCAAACGTGACTTAATATACTCGAATATGGGCTCGAAATCAATAATATCTGACGTGGACATTTAGCGGAGTACAAATATCTCAAAACCGACCTCAAATTCAGGCCCAGTGGGTCGTTCCGAGTAAAATAAGACTAATTTGGGACAAAACCGACACCAAAAATAAAAACCGTCTTTTGGCGACCGGGTCGAAACCCGGTCAAAGACGAATCCGTCCTCAAAATCAGCCTAGAGAGCTTCTAGAAACTGGCGTCCAAACACAATATTCAAAAAATCAAAAAGGTCAACCATTTCCTAAAATGGCTCGTCACCCTTATCCACTCAATCGACTGGATTGACCTCACTCGATAGAGTGGAGCCAAAAAAACCGGAACAGACCCGTTTTCTAGGGCACTCGATCGAGTGCACTGGGGCCACTCGATCGAGTGACCCTAGGTCGAGGGGTAAACTCTATAAATACCCCTTCTTGTGCACTTCATTTTCAAGTTTTGAAGTTTGGCAAACACCCTACATTTCTACCCTAAGTCCTACACTCTTCTCTATACTACAACCCTAGCAACACTAGGCAAAAAACCGAGTCATTTGTCCCTCAAAAAACCAACAAATCCACCCACCCACACACACACACACCATAACTTTACATACATCCTCGATACTCCCGCGTTCCCATCGCTATTACGAGTCCATTGCCGAGGCCTTTACTAAGCATGTATGTTGAGGGTGTCATAAACCCCATTTCTATCTTTTTCCTACTTCGATTTATATGTACATTTTTATACTTTATGTTACAATCTTATTAGTATATTAACACTAACACTAACATTTATACTTTTCGCATTTTAACTCTAGTTCTTTTTTATCGTTAATTAATACCGCGCATACGAATATAGTATTAAAATTCGGATCCTAACGCGTTTGACTATGACGACCATCCAAAGTCCGTTTAATCCCTTACGAGTCACGACGGAGGTGGCAACCTTTCGAGGAGCGCCGCCCCAATGTACTGAAGGACGTAATGTGATCGTGGTCGCTCATAGTTGAACGCGTAGGACTCCATTTCTAAGATTAGTACGAGATCCGTTGATGCGAAAATCGACATCACATAATCCGTTAGGATTAGTATCGATGTCGTGACGCGGAGGACTACAATTTCGCCTCTAATCAAAATTTTCAATCCCACAATAACACACTTTCATAAAATCCCGATGACGGTCTCATAAATCGTATAGTACACGTTTATGACATCAAAAACCGAGTTGAATTTCAATAATGCAATATTTTTATTTAACTCGGTCAACCATCGACTTTAAACAAATAAAAACGAAACGAGCCATGCCTCGTACAGGGGGCACTCGACCGAGTGCCATGGGCCACTCGATCGAGTAGCACCCCAAAAACCGGGCAGTAGCCACCTTAAAGGCACACTCGACCGAGTCCGTGCCATGACTCGATCGAGTGGGTCCTGTAGCCCGAGAAAATCGAGAGCTTTAATGCATCATTCGAGTCTCTTCTTTTTTACGACTTTGGTCGTCACGTGTAAAGTCAATCATGTGATTTTCTCTTTTCAAAACTTATGCATATCACTACACTTTAACGACCTTGATCGTAGTCTTTCACGATTAGTCTTATATTGACGACTCTTTAGTCGTGTCCGATATATGGCTAACCAAGACGCCATTTTTCGATGTGATAAGTCGGGACAAGGCATCGAGATTTGGGATCGGGCTAGCATCACGCCTAGGTTCCATATCTCCGTCCTCCGTTTAATACACAATATAATGTGCATTTAATCGAAGTTCGTCTATCTATCTAACTTACGGTCTAGTTTGCGTTTATTATATACGGGTCCATTTCTAGCTATTATTTATCGTTTTGTACATTCTATTTATTTAATTTTATTATTGTTTGTAATTTTTGAATTGGCCGGGTTGTATTTCCGCCCGTGTATTTTGTACGTATTTACGAGTTTTGTTTATTTCGATGCTTATTGCTTTATAAATGAACCTCGCATGCTAAACAACTTCGACAATAATTAGATGCATTAAATGACGTAGTTAACACGAAATTCGCATGTTTAGCCGAAAACGCTGTTTGCATATCATTTAGTCGTTTTACTAGCGCGCGTACACGAACACGAACGATGTCTTAGTAGATGCCGCTATGTGCGGGCGGGGTTGGGTGTCCTTAGTGGGCTTCCCAACACGTACCCTCACCTCTTACTCGGAACCTCGGTTTCCGGATGTCCGAAACCGTTGGCGCACGAGAGTCATTCTTTACACGATAACCGGTGTAGATGGTATCGGTATCGCAATGCAAAGGGACGAGCCCCATAAGCTCTGAAATCGAAGTGGGCCATACTACGGTCCATGACGACATAGAGTGGGCTCGAATGGGTCCGAATTCCCATAAATTCGGTGGCGACTCCAACTTTGACTTAAATTTTGAACCCGAGAACAATCTTACCACGAGATTCATTCGCCTACCCAAACCCGCGCGTGGCCGCGTCGGGGTGGACCTACGTCATGTCCACAGATGTCTAGATCACGAAACATCCCAAGGACCCAAACCCTTAAAATTGGTCAAAAATATACATATGAGGATACAAAGTATGTCAATAGCCATATATGCGCGAAATCATGGATGATTCTTGGTTTTACAGTTGGCAAAAAAAATGGCAATAGTGATTAGTGGCAAACCAGAAATCTGATTACAAGGGTAATCGAATATTTTAGTTGAAATTTTCAAACTTGTTATCGATTTTGAAAAGGGCAACTGAAATTCCACCCCGAACATCATCTGTAGCTGAAAAATTCATAATTTCTTCTCTCATTTGATTGCAGAAACATGCATTAAAAACTTCCAAATGATCCAACAAATAGTTTAAAAATAAACGAATCAAAATTGATATATAACTCAGATAAGGTTCTTCAAAATCGATCTAAATATTTTTTTTTGGTGAAAATGTATATATTATTGATTATCAAAATCCACCTAAAAATTTACCATGAACAACATTAAAAATTAGAACAGTAAAGAAAAAATGCATAGACATGATAATGTTTCAGCTGAAGCACCAAAATTATCATCAAAAATTCAAGGAAAATTCTCATTTGTACCCTCTAAGTTTTCACTTTTCCACTTGTACCCCCACATATTAGCAATCACCAACTGTACCCCTAAACTCTACTCCCTCCTATTTAGAGTATTACTCCCCAATTTTTTTGGGGGAGAAATTAAAAAATGTGTAAAAAGTGGGGTATGAAGTGTAAAAGGTGGGGTATAAAGTGAAAAAGTGTTGGGTTTAGGTGTCGAGGAAAAGAATAAAGAATTGAAGGAAAAATAAAGAATGATTAAAAGTACATCCAAAAACGAAAAGTGAGAAGAAAACCAAAAAAGCTCTAAAAGAAAAGTGGGAGAAATACTCAAAGTAGGAGGCTGTATTAATTAGTCCCAACTGTGATTAAAGTACAATTAGGCATTAAGTTTGGCGCGCGTTAAGTGTCAAGTTGGAGCAAATGACATGAATTTCCTTTTATTTTTATTTTATTGTATTTCTTTTTCCCTCCAAAGTGTTTAGCTTTCCTTCTCCCTCCAATTCTCAATCTTTTCCGTCTCATATTTGCTACTCCCTCCGAGTTCCTATTATTGTCTCATTTACTTTTGTGATGGAAATTAAGGAAAGAGAAATGAGTGACTCAAAAAAGAAGGAGGAAGAGAGAGAAAATGAGAGAGTAATTGGGAACCAGACATTGATGGTTTAAAAAGAAAAGTGGGACAAATATCAACTCAGTTTAAAAAGAAATGTGAAACAAAAATAGGAACGCGAAGGGAGTATTTATTATCTTCTTATCTTCACTTATTTACCTCTAATTACATTTCTCTTTCTTCCTCTCTCTCCCTATCTTAATATTTTCTCTCTTAGTTTTCATCATATCATCTCCATCAACGAATTGGGTCAGAAATAGCCCCATTCAAGGGGTGAAATTTCGAAATCAAGTTTGCAACATTTATAGGAGAAATACGGTACTAAAGATATCTGGGTTGGCATCTAACCCACGACAAGCGTACCTCAAATGTCTTGATTGCAACAATTTTGTGATGTGGTTAGGTAAGGAGCATGTTGTATTCGGTTATAGTTTCTGTGGACGCTGCCACTCGTGCATTGAGAAATCCCCGCGGCGACCACACACACCGCCCCCTCGGGGAGGGGGGGGTGTTCCGATCCCGTGTTTAAGGAGAAGTATCAGACCTCGATTTGATTGACGGTTTGTGGGTTATACTAGATAGATGTATGGGCGCATCTATGTTTCCATTGAAATCGATCGAGTTATGGTTGTAAATGTTTAAAGGTCGGATCATTTAGTCTGACGACCGTTTAGTGCGCCCGAATTCGCGATGTGATGTGGAGTCGCCACCGAACAATTATGGGGGTTCGGTCACCGTTCAAGTCAACTTTAATCCTTAGTCGGCTCAAAGTTAAGCGACATGGAGACCTAAAGATAGAGACTTGTACCCTTAAGCACTCAATGTCTGGAATGACTCTCGTTACCAATGGTTTCGAACGTCCAGAAACCGTAGATTCTGAGTAAGAGGTGAGGTTACGTATTGGGAAGTCAATTATCATTTGACTATCGATACCCAATCCCGCCCGCACATAGCGGATCTACTAATCAATCGATATCGGATGTATCTTCTTCTAATGTGGTGTAAAACTATAACAACCAATCGTTTTAACCCTATGCCTTTGCTATGCATGTTGGTTTAGGAGCAAGTATGTTGTTGTCTAACTAAGTGTTTGTACATTCTTTGCATGCGATTTCACGTGACAGACAAGTCATGTTAAGATGCACGTAGGAGAGTAGAGAGTACTAGTTATTATACGTATTAGCAAATTAGTTTTAACGTGGTAATACGGATATTAGTCGGATCTCATGATATACCTTATCTGGTATTTTGCTTAAAGTGCGTCTGTACATCATTAATAGAGACGCTATGCGGTTCAATAATCAGGCCCATGCCACTATGCGGTCTGATAATGAGGCGTGACAGTATGAGCGTCTAGACTAATACGTGACTAGACTACTGCTTGTTTTGATTAAACAGATCAAATACAGAAACATTCCTAGAAGAGAGGCGTGACCTCCCTTGCGTCTCAGTGTTCAGGGGCACGGGACCGTGCGCATAAGTTCTGAGTGTCCGGGTTTAGACGCGGTTCCTGGGTTCGTTTGTGAGTTTCATTAGTGTTGGTTGTTTACGTTTTAGTTTCCGATTAGGTGATTTAGCATGCGATTATGGTCATAAAAATGGTAAATCATTCGAGGAAAGCGATAAATGTGCGAGAACATATGCAAATCATGTTAGGAGGCTTGCACCCTCGGAATGTACGTTAAACGAAATACGATGTCTAGACGATAAAGAACAGATCTACTCGAATTTAGTTGTTTTAGTAATTTTCGGGTTGAAGTTGTATACGTTACGTATTTTGGCCGATTTGGACTAGGGGGTCGGTCGGACATGCATTGCGACGGGAACCAAGCAGGAGCAAGACTTGTACACCGTACCTGGAATGGGAACTACAGGTGTACGTGTCGGTTGGGCGGATTATGAATCCCCATCGGGCGACATGTTTGAGCTATTTGGATGGAGTGCACCCACCTAGTTCGGCCTTGTAGAGGAAAGCAATAAAGTGTGTGATAGAGAACACAACCTAGTGACAACCGTTCGGCGTAAACGATCTCGTGAAGCGTAGGAACGCTAGAAATAATTCCGATAGGAACCGGATTAATTCGATCCTTCCGACTTGAATACCATGGTGCGGTAATGAGGTTGCAAGTAGTATGCTCGATAAAGATTAGACTACAAAGAATAAGGATTCTTAGCTTTGTTTGTTCGAAGCCCTTGTCAATCTCGTACGGATTATGAACCCGGGAGAAATCGAAGCGAACGATTTATTCGCGGACCAAAGATTTAATGAACTCAGGATGTCTTTGAATGTTTTGTGCTCTTCGTTCTCTTCGTCGAATAGGAACTCGGGAAAGCTTGGAAGAGTGAATTGTTGTTGAATGGTCGAGGGGAGGGGGCTATATATAGTTGTTACGAGGCCGGATTCGAGCACATAAGCGCGATGCCACGTGCGACTCGATACAGAGGTATGACACCTCGTGCGACTTGATTCTGAGGCGCGACACCTGCTGCGGTTGAGTTTTCGAGGTCGAGATTCAGAAAACTTTTCAAAACGGAGAGATACGTAATCTCAAGATATTTTGTACGATGCCTTGCTTCCTAAGGTACCCAGAACCGCACGCATTGGCTTGCCTCGGGTTCAGTTCGGGTTCTGAGGTTCGACTCGGGATTGACTTGCTGGCTCGGGTTTGACTTTGCATTTCGGGATCGAATCGGGGCCCCGGAGTCGGAATTGACTATAATTAGTGTTGACGCGATCAGGACGACTCGACTAAGACCGTCTAAATGTTGAATGAATTTTTCCGAGTAATTATTTGATCCGTTCTAAATCATCCGAAACATCGTGTTGCGTTGCAGTCCGATCATCATCGACTGTTTGTCGGATGCTCCAGTAGCCACCAGGTACAAATCCGGGTAACCCTTGATTGCAACAAATGTTGTGACTGGTGACCTATTACGTGTAAACTGTGTCTTGGAATAGGCCATGATGAACATAGTTGCAGGAAGAAGAAAAAGACGAATAAAGAGACTAAACATGTCTTGAAAACTATTGTGAAACCAAACTCGATAACACCAAAATCGATTATGGATTCACATTTTAACATGTAAAAATTCAAATTAACTGTGAAGGATTGGACTATCGGAGTATTTCTCAAACTACAAGTTAACAAAAATCTCATCAAAATCTACCAGCTCTGCATACACCAACTAACTCGCTGCTCCATTTGAGTGAGAAATCGATGAAAAACTTAGGGTGTAAATGGACTCCATATGTCTTAAGATCAGCTTTCTTGTATTAAGGAACGATAAAAGGAGATGTTGTGAATTTTAATAATTCTTCTCATTCTTTGAGTTTGAACAATTTTCATAAAATAGTGTAAATTCAGAAAATGATAAAAAAAAACTAGCTGGGGCAAATTTGTACAAATCTTGATCTGTTTTAACGTTAATCAGTCCAGGTAGAAATTTGAATCGTCATCAAGTATTTGGAGGAGTTATAGGATAGGCTGTCAATCAGGTCGGCCAATGACATTGCGAGGTCTTGTTCAAAATCTTGATTTGGGGCCCCTGTATTTACAAAAATCACATAAAAGAGAATATGTTTATTTTAAGGAAAAAAACAAATCATCCTCGACATACGAAGTAGTAATTTTTTATTAATTAAAAAGATAAACAAGCTAATAGGTTATTCTAAATAATAATTTTTTATCATTTTTTAATTATTCAACCTTCAACAAATATTCACAAAAATCAACCATTAATTATTTAATTTAAAAATTAAACTTACACAATATTAAAAAAAAAAAAAAAAAAAAAAAAAAAAAAGAAAAAAAAAGAGGGAGAAACAGTGAAAAAAAAAACTTACGTTAATAGTACTTGAAATAATGAAATTGTCAATTGAAGGATGAATTAATTTAGCACAACATACTTTTTAAAATCTTAATGAGTTGATGATATGATGCTAGAGAAATTATAGGGTTTTTTATAAACAAATAAAATTGATTAATTGAAACCTATCACAAACTAACGTATAGGGGGAAAGGGAATTTTTATGAAATTAATAAAAGATAAGCTTTTGATTTTTCTGGAAATAATATTTTATGGAATATTAGAATTGATAAAGTAATTGATTGATTGATTGATGGTAAACATGAGAAAGAAAAGAAGATGAAAGATTTTTTATTTTTTCCATAATTATTAAAGACTTCCACACTTACATTTTATGTACACGGTTAGTATTAGTTTTTTTCCTCAAAGCATGTTTTCTTAGTGTTTGGGAAAAAATTCGCACCCTCAGGAGTGACGTGGAATTCTTCAAGTCAAAGGTCAAAGTCGTGAAGTCAAAGGATCGAAAGTGGAAAAGTCACAAAGTAATGCTCGAAGAGTCCAAAGTCGTAAAAGTCAAGGATCCGACACGAGATAAGTCAACGAATCAACCCAACAGCAGCATTGGGCCAAAGAACAGCCAAATACCAAAGCGGGCCGAAGACAGCCCAACTGCCCAAAGTAACCCTACCCCAAACACAAGACCTAGTAAAATAACCACTCCCTAGAATCCAGGAAAGGCCACCAGAGCAGGAGAGAGATCAGGAGGAAAAAGAGGAAAACAACGGCTAAGAGGAAGAGATGGAATATAAGTACAACGACAACAGAAGCATGGGGGACGACCAATCTTCAGCACACTTAAAACCTAATACACGAAGCATACTAGCAAAATATACTCTCCGATAACCCGAAATTGATACTTGTATTCTTTACTCATTTTCTCCATTCATAGTAGACATTTGGCGGGATTCCGACTCCCCCCGCGGTTTTTCCCACATTGGGTTTCTGCGTCACCAATTTTCGTGTCTCCTTGTTTTCTTTCGTTGTTTGTTCATTCGTTGATTCGATTCATTCAGTTGTTTCGCGAAACGTTAGCCCGATCACTTTAACCCACAACTTAAATCGTAACCCGGTAAATTTTTACCAAAACAAATTGGCGCCCATCGTGGGGCAAAGTGATCGTTTGCTAGCCAAAATTCTACAGTAAAACGACCTACCGTCATGTCCGGATCCGATCAGAACCCTGTCAGTAGCCAAGATGCCTCCACCCAGCCTGTTGGAGGAACACCATCCACTCAGGCGACCCCTGTCAGTCTGACGGCAGGACCTACACCGGCAACCTCCAGACCCCCTCAAGGGCCTCCGACATCAAGAACGCCCAACCCCTTCAGAACCAGTAAGGAGGGTACGCCATCCAGGACACCGGCTCATGGAGGGTTTTTTGGAGATGCGCTCAGGATTCCGTCAGCCCCAGACCCTGTGATGGAGATACTTCAGGGGATCAATACTCTGCAGCAAGCGATGAAGACCTTGCAGAAAGACAACCGGGACATCAGGGCTCAGATAAAGGCGGTATCAAGGCTGCCACCTGCTCCGGTCTAACCGTCGCTAGAGAGCTTGCCTATGGTATCTGGAGAAGAACCGAGCTCCCACAGAGAACCAGCCGTCAGTGGGCAGATCTCCAGGATGATTCCTCAGGAGGTGGTCACCAGGCTAGATCTGGAACTATCACCACCCATCCAAACCATTACGCCACAGGGGCTAGGCTTTCTGACCCGGGGTCCCACACCCGACAGATCGCACGTCTCAGGTAATCTATTCTCCGGCATCGAAAACCGAGAGACTAACTCCTTATCTCTTACAGGTACCCCAATCCATCAGACGCCAGGATGGCAACCAGCGCAATCACCAGGAATGCACCCCTTGTCCAACAACCAACCCTCTGGAAGGGCATGGGCAGCATCTACCCCCAGCCAGCAGGCGCCAAGATCGCAGCCAGAAGCGCCAATCTATCCGTCGACTGTCAGCAACAGTCCACTCCCTGGAGCGAATTGGCCATCCAGAGCCTCGTTCCAGCAAGCACCAGAGTGGCAACTCAGACCTGAAGTAGCTGCGTTCCCTCTGCCGCCTCCTCCAAACAATCTACACCTGGGAGGACCCCAAACAGGAAGTACACCTTTCAGCTTTTTCCCTCCTGTTTCTAACCCTCTTACAGGAACCAGCAGTACTGCAGACCAATAGTCCCAAGAACTGAAGGAGCTGATCAATAAAATTCCTTGAATGCCGCGCCCTTTGGAGAGAGCAGCCAGAGACAGCTATGCAGACTCGCCCTTCATCGATGAGCTGGCCTGCGTTGCTGTGCCCAAGGGCTTTGTGCCACCAGCCATGACGCTCTATGATGGCACTGCAGACCCCTTGGACCACATCAACCAGTACAAGCAAAAAATGATGGTGGTAACCGCCACAAGGCCTCTGAAGGAAGCTTGCATGTGCAAAGGGTTCGGCTCCACCCTCTCAGGAGTAGCCCTTCATTGGTTCGTTGGTCTGCCGAACAGAAGTATCACCTCCTTTGCTGATCTGGTTAATGCTTTCAATCAACAATTCGCCAGCAGCAGGAAACCGGAGAAGCAAACTAGTGATCTGTACCGGGTAGTGCAGAGATTCGAAGAATCTACGCGAGATTTCCTCAACAGATTCAATAGGGAGAAAGTAACTATTCCCAGATGTGATGTGGCCACCGCCATCTAAGCTTTCCGTCAGGGGCTCCTCCAGGATTCAGATCTCTACAAAGACCTCACCAAGTATCCTTGTGCTACATTCGAGGATGTGCAGACCAAAGCATTGGCATCCATCAGGCTAGAAGAGGATTCGGGCCCCAGAAGGGCTACCTATGGCTCTGAGCATGTCTCCAGGAAAGCACCAGCAGAGAAGAGAGGCGAAAGATCCAAGCCTTACGACAGAAATGTTCACAAGATCTCTGAAGAAAAAGACTGGAAGGAGAGCCCAGGACTCCCACCTAAAATAAGCGAGTACGGGTTCTCTACCAACCTTGCCGGACTGCTCAAGGCCCTAAAAGAGTTGGGGCGCAAAGTCAGGTGGCCCAGGAGACAAGAGTATACCAACGACCGTAGAGACACCAGCAAGAGGTGTGAGTTCCATGATGATATTGGGCATAACATAGAAGAGTGTCTCCTCCTCAGGAAGGAAGTGAAGTACCATTACGATCAGGGAAATCTGGATCACCTGATGTCTAAAAACTCCAGCAGAGTAAACGCGGCAGAGCAGGTGCTGCCTTCGCCCCCTCCGCTGTGCACCAGAATTGTCAATGTAATCACAGGAGGATCGGAATTGAGCGGTGTAACTTACTCAACAGCTAAAAGGCACGCTTCCCACTCCAGAGGAGACAAGCCAGAGCACTCCTGCAGAATCAGCTGTCCAGACCTTCCAGCCGTCACCTTTGATGAATCTGATGCGGAATCATCTCCAGAATCCCACCATGATGCCCTAATCATCACGCTTTCCATAGGGAACTGCACTGTGAGGAAGATACTGGTGGACACCGGAAGCTCTGTCAACCTTATCATGTTAGAAACCTTGCAGAACATGGGATTCAGTGAAGAAGACCTGAGCAAGAGAGCGGTTCCCCTTATAGGATTCAGTGGGGAAACCACATATCCCTGGGAGAAATTACAATTCCCACCTACGCTGGAGGTGTAAACAAGCAAGTACGGTATTTGGTTATTGACGGTCCGTCCACCTACAACGTGATCCTGGGAAGACCGTGGATACATGAGATGAAGGCCATCACATCCACCTACCACCAGTGTTTGAAGTTCCCCACACCCTGGGGAGTGCAGAAGATCAGCGGTGATCAGAGGGAAGCCAAAGACTGCTATAGAGTGGCGCTGAAGAAGACGGCAAGTCCTCCAGCATAACAACTACAGAGTCTTCACCTACCTCTGCAGGAGTATCTAGAACCCCCTCAGGCGGAGATAGATGAAGTCAACTTAGACAAACAGCACCCAGAGCGAAAAGTGCTAATCGGTTCAGAATGCATAGGTAATATCCGACAAAACGTTATTGAACTATTGAAAACTAACATGGATTATTTTGCGTGGTCTCATGATGATATGGTAGGAATAGATCCGAGTATCATAACTCACAGGTTAAGCGTGGACCCAAGCTACAAACCAATCCAGCAGAAGAGGAGGAAGTTTGCTCCAGAGAGGAACCACAACTTAGACAAACAGCACCCAGAGCGAAAAGTGCTAATCGGTTCAGAATGCATAGGTAATATCCGACAAAACCTTATTGAACTATTGAAAACTAACATGGATTATTTTGCGTGGTCTCATGATGATATGGTAGGAATAAATCCGAGTATCATAACTCACAGGTTAAGCGTGGACCCAAGCTACAAACCAATCCAACAGAAGAGGAGGAAGTTTGCTCCAGAGAGGAACCAAGTCATAAACCAGGAGGTAGATAACCTGCTGGCTGCCGGAAAAATCAGAGAAGTTAAGTACCCAGAATGGCTGTCCAACGTGGTATTATCCCCAAAGAAAAACGGCAAATGGAGAGTGTGCGTCGACTTCACCGACCTGAACAAGGCATGTCCGAAGGACCCATTCCCCCTGCCGCACATAGATGCCATGGTAGATGCCACAGCAGGCCATGAGATGCTGACCTTCCTCGATGCATGGAGTGGATACAACCAAATCAAGATGCATCCATCATATCAGGAGAAAACTGCGTTCAGGTCTGCGAGAGGTATTTATTGTTACAATGTTATGCCTTTTGGTCTGAAAAATGCAGGATCCACCTACCAGAGGTTGGTTAACATGATGTTCAAGAAGCAAATTGGCAAAACCATGGAGGTGTATATTGATGATATGGTCGTCAAATCCAAGCAAGCGTCACAGCACACGGCCCATCTAGAAGATGCTTTCAACACCCTGAGAGAGTACAAGATGAAGTTAAACCCATCAAAATGCACGTTCGGAGTATCCTGTAGGAAATTTCTGGGGTACATGGTCACCCAAAGGGGAATTGAAGCTAGCATAGAACAGATCAAAGCCATCCTGCAGTTGGAGTCTCCACAGAAACCGAAGGATGTGCAGCAATTGACCGGAAGGATTGCCGCCATGAATAGGTTCATCTCTAGGCCCTCAGACAGGTGCCGTTTATTCTATGATATCCTGAGGAAGGCCCACAGATTCGACTGGACAGAAGAGCACGAGAAAGCATTCACGGAGTTGAAACGCTACTTAAGCACCCAACCACTTCTGTCAAAACCGGAACCTGGAGAGCCGCTCTTTTTATATTTATCAGTAACTGAGGTGGCGGTTAGTGCAGTATTGATAAGGGAGCATGAAGGAGCACAACACCCCGTCTACTATGTCAGTAAGTCTCTGCTTCCTGCAGAGACCAGGTACACGTCCCTTGAAAAACTTGTACTTGCGCTCGTTACCGCGTCATATAAACTGCGTCCCTATTTTGAGTCACACGTTATATCTGTAATAACAAATTACCCGCTGAAAACTATTATGAGAAAACCTGAGTTGTCAGGTAGGATGGCAAAATGGTCTATGCACTTGAGCGGCTTTGATTTGAGGTTTGTCCCTAGAACAACAATCAAATCCCATGCATTAGCAGATTTCATATCCGACTTCAGCCCCGCACTGCAGACACAAGCAGAGAAAGATATCATCCTTTTAGAAGAAAACAAGGGCCAACAAGTGTGGAAGCTCAACGTAGATGGCGCCTCAAACATGAGAGGATCCGGAGCAGGGTTGGTGCTCAGGTCACCTCAGGGAGACCTCATAGTTCAAGCAGTCTGATGCGAGTTCCGAACAACAAACAATGAAGCAGAATACGAAGCTTTGATCCTGGGTCTCCAGTTGTCCCTAGACCTTAAAATAAAGCAACTGGAGGTGTATGGTGATTCCCAACTGATAGTCAACCATATGAACGGTTCGTACGCGGCAAAGGATTCAAAGATGATGGCTTACCTTGAAGTGGCGAAAGACCTCTCCCTGAGGTTCACAGAGTTCTCAATCAACCAAGTTCCGAGAGAGCAAAACGTAGAAGCAGACGCCTTAGCAACTCTGGGGGCAACCTTCAAACCAGGAGAAGTATCCACCATACCCATAGTCCATGTGCTGGAGCCAGCAATCCAAAGAGGTACACAGGAACAAAGAACACCAGAAGGAGATTCACCAGATCAAGGACTGCAATGGTTTCAGGAAGCAAGGATCTGCAGCATCACAGCAGAACCAGAAGAGATCTCCGACTGGAGAAAACCCTACAAAGACTGGCTGCAAGATGATATCCTGCCAGCAGACAAAAGAGAAGCACGAAGTTTCAGAATGAAGGCATCCAGATATACCCTCATTGATGGCGTGGTATTCAAGAGATCGACCGCTGGGCCATATCTAAGGTGCCTAAGCCAGGAGCAAGCAGAGATGGTAATGCATGATCTCCACAGCGGAGAATGTGGAAATCATGCAGGGGGCAAGAGTCTATCCGACAAAGCTCTTCGCCAAGGTTACTATTGGCCAACAATGCTCAAGGACGCCAAAGAATACGTTAAAAAATGCGACGCTTGCCAAAGACATGCACCGGTCAATCACCAGCCAGCAGAGCCGTTGCATCCAATAGTCTCTCCTTGGCCCTTCATGAAGTGGGGAATGGATATTGTGGGCAAATTGCCAAGAGCACCAGGAAACAAAGTCTTCATGCTCGCAATGACCGACTACTTCTCCAAGTGGATAGAAGCAGAAGCGTTCCCTCGGGTGACTGAGAAGCAGGTTATATCCTTTATTAAACGTAACATTATCTGCAGGTTCGGAGTTCCCTCAGAAATCATCTGCGACAACGGATCCCAATTTATTAGCAATAAAATGGAAGCCTATTGCGCCAGGTGGAACATCGCTCTCAACAAGTCTACTCCCAGAAATCCGCAGTCCAATGGTCAGGCGGAATCCAGCAACAAAATTGTGATGGACAACCTGAAGAGGAGGCTGGAGGAAGCAGGGGGCAGATGGGCAGAGGAACTTCCCTTGGTGCTGTGGTCCGACAGAACCACACCTAAGGTGGCTACTGGGCAGACACCTTTTAGCCTGGTCTTTGGTGCTGAGGCGGTCATTCCTGCAGAGGTAAGGGTACCCACTCACAGATATGGCTGCACATCAGAAGAAAGAAACCAAGTTGAAATGGCAAACAGTTTAGACACCATAGACGAACTCAGAACTGATGCCCAGATCAGAATGGCCTCCTACAGGCAGACAGTCGCTAGAAGCTACAACAAGAATGTTAAAGTCAGAATCCTGCAGGAAGGAGACCTAGTCCTCAGGAAAGTATTCCAGAACACCAGAAATCAACAAGCAGGGAAATTCGCTTATAACTGGGAGGGGCCCTACCAAGTGGAGAAAGTAGTTGGAAATGGAGCATACCGACTTATGACCATGGAAGGAGAGATCATTCAAAAACCTTGGAACATAGTACACTTAAAGAAATACTTCTTCTAAATAAAAATCACCAGAAGCAAGGGTCACTGTCGCCAGAGCTAAGGCATTCAATCTGCCAGGTACGCCTCCACCAGAACCCAGGTTCAATCTCATCTCTCGTCCTTTTTAATCTACTCTACCTTCCAAAAGTACTTCCTGTTTGCAAAGTCTTTCAAGATTTTCTTCATCTTTCCAATCTCTCCCAAAACTTAGCTCACTTTTATACCTCAAAATTTATTTCGATTTTCATGTAACTCAAAAGAATTAATTAGATTCTTACCATTTTCAAATCCAGAAATTTGAAACCTTTTTCATGTATTTTCAAGATTCAATTTTTGTTTTTAAGTTTCTTTTCACATGTTTTCATTTTATTCTCTCTTGGTACCACTAAAATTGAATTTCTTTTCACATGTTTTCATTTTATTTTCTCTTGGTACCACTAAAATTGAATTTCTTTTCACATGTTTTCATTTTATTCTCTCTTGGTACCACTAAAATTGAATTTCTTTTCACATGTTTTCATTTTATTTTCAACTTAAATTGATAACTGATCCGGTGGAGCGTATAATTTCCACAGAAGGCGTGCGTCTTGTGTTGAGTGCCTACAACCAGGGCATTACAAGTCCCCTGCGCCACTCAGCACCCACGCAAAGCGTGGCAGCTCCGACTGAGTGGGCAAACAAAACCCCATGCCACCAACCATCATGGGTCGACCATACAGACAAAGGCATGCATACAAACAGCTGACAGCAACCAAACAAAACAAACACCACAGAGTAAGCAAACAAGTACCATAAAAGCAAGTTCAGAACAATTCTGCTCCCTTGAGCAGAAAGAAAATTCAGGACATAACAAATTTTTTAACAGAATATTTTTTGCCACACAGGGCCAAAGACAACAGAATGTAATAGGCTGAACAGCCTAGATATTATCCTCAGGAGGAAGCGAGGCGAGGGGCTCCACCACCACAGCATCAGCAGTTGTCACCACAGGTCCAGGCGTCTCCTGAGCGGCAGGAGGGGAGGAAACTGACTCCTCCACTGCTTCCTCTCCCTCCTCAGCCAGCATCTCCAGGTCAAAGCCATTGGGGAATTCCACCTGCATCCTCTTCTCCAGAGCAGCTAGGTCCCAGTTCACGTGCTTCCCCTTGGTGTAGGCATTAACCATCTGGATCTCGGTGCTCAGAGCAGACCAGCTAAGAGCCCCAACCATATTCTCCTGCAATGCCGCCACCTTCCCCTGAAGATCGGAGTTGGCGTCCTGAACCTTAGCAAGCTCAGCCTTCATCCCCTCAGCGGCCTCCTTCTGCTTCCCCTCCTCAGCAAGCTGCCTCCTGACCTGCTCCAGTTCCCCCCTCATCTTTGTGGCCTCCTCCTTAGCCTGATTGGCCTCCTCCTCCAGCTTCATGACCCTCTCTTTGGCTTGGCCAGCCTCCTCCAGCAGTCGAGCATTATCCGACTGAAGTTGACTCCCCATATCCCTAAGGTGAGATATGCCAGCTTTCACATAAATAGCCATCTGGAGAATCTGAACAGCACCACAACAGTCAGCAATACAGTCTAAGTTGAAAATAACTCAAAGCCAGAAAAACAGAATCACCTCAAAGCCATAGGCAGCGATGTGGGCTGTCGACTCAATCAGGGGCTCTCTAGCCATTATAGCCTCAGAACCAGGGAAAAGGAATTGGTCCAAAACAGACAGATCCTCCAAATGCCTGATAGTCCCAAAGTTCCTAGGGAAGGTCATGGTGACCTCATCAGAACCGCATCCGGCGGAGTGAGGAACAGAGGGCTGAGGAGAATCGGGGACATGAATCACATGTGGATCCTCTGTAGAGTCAGCCCGTGTTGAAGGAGAAGAGCTACGCTTCCTTTTCGAGCTGGTCGAGGGAGCGGGGGAGGAAGCAGAACCCTTCCTGGAAGAAGAGCGGGTGGCCATACTTTTCCTCCCGATCCGATCTAGGGTCATGGGAGCTCTTGCACTACCTAAGGGGAACAAGTGCACAATATAAAGTTCCGCAGAAGTTGACAAAGAAAAACAAAGCATGAGTCTCCTCAGCAAAACGACCCTCACCAGAAGACATTGTATCGGCAAAGGGAGGACAGGTACCGTTGGCAGAGGGGACGAACAAGCTGTTGAAGGAAAGTTGTCCGGGGGTCAAGTCGGAAAGCTTGGCAGCAAAATCGAGGAGCGGCGTTACCTCTTCTGGTTGCTGGAGACCTACAACACGAAGCCAATAAGAACCATAAGAAGGCGAGAAAACTAAAAAACTGAGAACACGATGAGTACCTGTGACGGGTCCCCACTCGGAAAACAGGTAATCACAAGGAAGGGGAGAGAGAGAATCGGCCTTCACGAAGATGAAATCCCTAAACCATTCCGCGTCAGGAGGGTTGGGGGGGAAGATTATACCAGGGAAATTCTTGTCCTTTACCCGCATGGTCACCTGACCGCTCCCAGGGGTCTTACCTAGAATACGGCGCAGATATCAAGCAACGAGAAGTTCTTCTGGTGGCGAGAGTTTAGAACGCAGAAGGACAAAAGTACCCTCCAGGTGTGAGGAGCCAGTTGACAATGGGCCAGTTTATAAAGGGTCAAAAGTTCTTGGACTAAAGGGGGAAATGGGAAGCGAAGACCCAAGAGGAACGGATAGGCATACATGCAAATCCACCCAGGACGGATGAAATCTGCCTGTTGCCCAGGAGAAGGAAAGTAAACCTCAACCTCTTCCCCAAAGCCAAAGATCTCTCTGAAGAGGGAGAGATCCTCGGCAGTAAAGCTAGAGTCGCAAGAATGTTTCTTGCCCAAAATAGAGGAAGGGGAAAAGGTCATCGCCGGCGACGATGAAGAGGGGGCGGACAATTTACCTCGATGCGATTTGGGAGCCATGGGTGAGACAAAAATAACGAATAAAAGCAAGGAAAGTAACCTGAGTAAACAGGAAGTACGACGTGTGGCGACGGTGAACGGCGGAGAGCAAAGATGATGGAGAGTTTGAATTTTGAAAGAGGGGTTTTGGGTTGTGAGGGAAGTAGAGGGAGTAGGAGTAAATGGGAAGGGAGTTGGAGTAGGTGGAATAAAGAGGAAGAGGGAGTATGGGGAAAGGTGAGTAATTATGAGGGTAGGGGGCAAAGTCATCATGAGGGAGGAGAAGAGTCAGTTAGAAAAACGAGAAGTGACAGACTCAAAGACAAACTCTGTGGAAGAAAATCGTCACCAGAACCGTAAACAAATGGAAATTCCCGCCTAAGATGAACTTAGTCGAAAATTTGGGGGCAATTGTTTGGGATAAAATTCGCACCCTCAGGAGTGACGTGGAATTCTTCAAGTCAAAGGTCAAAGTGGAGAAGTCAAAGGATCGAAAGTGGAAAAGTCACAAAGTAATGCTCGAAGAGTCCAAAGTCGTAAAAGTCAAGGATCCGACACGAGATAAGTCAACGAATCAACCCAACAGCAGCATTGGGCCAAAGAACAGCCAAATACCAAAGCGGGCCGAAGACAGCCCAACTGCCCAAAGTAACCCTACCCCAAACACAAGACCCAGTCAAATAACCACTCCCTAGAATCCAGGAAAGGCCACCAGAGCAGGAGAGAGATCAGGAGGAAAAAGAGGAAAACAACGGCTAAGAGGAAGAGATGGAATATAAGTACAACGACAACAGAAGCATGGGGGACGACCAATCTTCAGCACACTTAAAACCTAATACACGAAGCATACTAGCAAAATATACTCTCCGATAACCCGAAATTGATACTTGTATTCTTTACTCATTTTCTCCATTCATAGTAGACATTTGGCGGGATTCCGACTCCCCCCGCGGTTTTTTCCACATTGGGTTTCCGCGTCACCAATTTTCGTGTCTCCTTGTTTTCTTTCGTTGTTTGTTCATTCGTTGATTCGATTCATTCCGTTGTTTCGCGAAACGTTAGCCCGATCACTTTAACCCACAACTTAAATCGTAACCCGGTAAATTTTTACCAAAACACTTAGGCCCTCCTATTTTCGGGCCCCTGTTCACAGAACTGGACTGAACTATCTATGGTCGGCCCTGCTGCCAATTGTCATCAGTAAATCAGTAATTGTACAATCTTCTTTAATTTCTGTATACATCATGTACAAAACAAATACAGTTCCATTTCAAATAAACTGGTAAATCATTTGTATTATAATGGAATTTTTTTTTTCGGAATCTGACATACACGAACTGAATGTGGATTGAGCTCTCTAGCCTAAATCGATACATTGTATTCCATCTCATCCATTAAGTCTACCCGTATTTCAAAATACTTATCGACAATTTGGTATTTTGAAATACGGGTATATTGCAATTTGGTGAAGGAGAGGAGTAAATATATGTTCCATTTTTTGATAGTAAATACAAGTAGTTACGACCTAATTAAACAGGTTGAAAACCATGCTTCAAAGCGGCCTCCCACACAATATCAATCCGATCAACATCAATGGCACCAACCTCGTGATGGGTCCAGCCTTCTAGAGAATGTACGACTCCTCCAGCATGGCATGCATGAACCACTCCTCTCCCCATTGTATACTGTATGCATGCATTATTCATTCATACACCAAGTTAGTTGAGGACTTACATACATGAAATCAGTATCATACTTTTTTTTTGCATGTGTAGTCATATATATTTGATGAAGTTTTTAGTATGGTCCCTAAGAATTGATGTAGGAATTGGAAGGATTCTTAGTCTGTATATATAAAAGAACTCACCAACTCCTCACCAATTTGAATTGGTGGGGCGAATTTAGTTTCGTATCAAAATTTTATACGTCCCTTGTATTTTCAATATCTTTCAATGTACAGATGTAATAATGGTAAATGAATATATAAACGTCATTAAAAGCTTGGTACTCGTTGGAAGTTATGTTTTATACATGTCATTATAGCGTAGATTGTGAAATACTCACCCTTCTTTAATAAATATCATACTCTCTCTATCCATTTTTAATCTTCTTATTTTCCTTTTTGGATTGTCCATCTTTAAACTTCTTCCTTACAATATTTTTTCTTTTAGTTGATTTTTGTGGTTCATATCATTTCTGACCCCACATTTTCTCTCAACTTTCATTTTCCACCACACACTACACTCCACCCTTAATTTTTGTGTCTACCCCCCATGAAGTTTAAATTTGAATGGAGGGAATATTCTTTTTATGAATTTTTTTAGTTAGCCACATTTTTTCTTAAAGAAATATTTTCATTCATATAAGACTTATTCAAGGGAAGAGTAACTAACGTAAGCAATGCCAAAGCCAAAACCTAAAGATCTACTTTCTCCAATCGATATCCATGTAACCTTTGGTATGGATGGGAAGGAGTATCTATTTTGTTGCTATTAAGGGACACCGTCAGGTTGGTCTACTTTAGTAGACAATGGTGTTTGGATTGCACAAGGAGGTTGTCATAAATGTACCCTTTTTTGTGAGATGAGTATGAATCCATGTCACCGTGTTAGATGGATATACTAATCGTAGTAAGTCGTTAATACACGATTGTCTGCTCCTACATTACATCGGTTTAGTTGGTTTTTCTTAGTTAAGCCTTAAATGATGTTGCTATCATCAATTGAACCTTCTCTTAGTTGTGACAGGCAGGGTGTCCTATTCCTACTGTACTCCCATATGATCATCGACCGTGTCCCGTGTCTATATATTACTATATGTCTTTAGTTCTTGTAAGAACATGGTGGGACTTGGGAGTAAGTCACAAATGACAACTATCTATACTACATACCCTTTCATCCCAATTTTTGTTGACTTAAATTAAAGTACGTATTTCCCCACGTTCATTTGTTTGTCTTTTATTAAATATTCTTCACAATGAATATAAAGGACAAACAAATGAATAAAATGGAGACTCGAGAAAAACTATAAAATTAAGAAGGCGAAAGAAAAGACATACGAATTTACGTGCATTGAATTGAAGATTATAGAGTAGGGATCATCAAGGTCGTTAGGTTGTGATACGCATAACGGTTAGGATGAGGATGAGGATGAGGATGAGTCATAGAGAGTTTATAAACGTATTAGATAGAGTAGATATTACCTCACAGCTGCTAAGGCCTTGGGCATCGAGGGGGAGCTTCATGGCAGCAAGATCACCATAAGTACAATCTCGTCTAAAGTGCAAGATAGGTGGAACCACAAATTGATGGAAATGTGTCCCTGTGGGTGCCCAACTTTGCTCTCTTGGTGTTATCCATTTCCCCACTATCCACGTCTGTATTTGTGTATTGATGAGTTAGTTGTTCCTCCTACTTTTAATTTTGTACTATAATTAATGGGACATTATATTAGGATCGGACCTACAGTATTAAAACTCATCAACATAATGTCTTCCATCTGCTGCACTTTTTTACTCACACCTCGCCTTATATATATTCAATGTCTTAATAGTCGTCTCTCATTAATTAATGATTCATATATACGTACTACTCCATCATAATCCATCTAATAAATAAAGATAAGGTGGGGGTGGTTCGGATGAGATCCGCGTAGTAAGATGTTTGTTTACACTACAAACAGAGCAGAGGTATACAGACTACACAGTACACATTAGGTTTTAGACCAGAAGCGGCAGTAGTAGTGTAATAGAAATATATCGATTCTGTAACGATATTATTATGATTCGGTTACGATTATATCACGATTATTATTGTGATGAAATTAACATAAATTCAATTCTTCAATCTATTAAGTTTTTCTATCTTTTGTCATAGTGCCTAGCACCGGTAGAGTGATCAGTACCTTGCAGTTCTTAGCGGCGTGGTATTTTGTCACTTGCACCATGTAATTTTGGAAATCAGCCGGCGCTTCTTTCTGAATTTTCTGAAACCTCTCTGTAGATAGTGTCAACATCTGCAACATTTTAAGCAAATGTATTTTAAGAACGGGTTCCAGAAAACTGATTTTATTAATTCTATAGTACTACATACAGTATATGACAAAGGGATTTGATCTAATTAACTTAAAAGGCATTGCATGACGACTTACCAAAACACGAACTTGCTTTCGACATAAGTAGAGAGCAATAGCTCTTCCAAGCTTAGAGGTTGCTCCGGTTAGGAACACTTCCTCCACATCATTAGGGATTTGATCGAGGATTACGGCAGCCGTCAATGTATTTCCGTGAACGACACGCACTCTTAGATTAGGGTGTTTGTTTACGAACAGTGTTCCTCCCCCATTCAGTGCCTCATTCTGTAACCATAATTACAATGCTTCAGTACTACATACAACTTGGTTTGTATCTATGTTTTGGCCTTAGATTAAGGTGTTTGTCAACGGTGATAAAATTAAATAGATTCAAATTCAAATAATAGTAGAGTAGTACCCAACAATATTGACATACATAAAACCAATACTATATAATATACCTTGTTGAGTGCCGCAAGACTCAGAACCTTAACACCTATCTTATCTGCACTAAGGATCGCTTGTTCAATTTGCTTGTTGATTCCTTTTGTCGCGAATGGCAAAAAATACTGTCCAGATATATAATTCAAAAACAAGGGAGATCATGAATATACATACACTAATAACTTGGAGCAACTGTATGTATGTATGTATGGATCAAGTTGGTTGATTTAGTTGACATGATCGAAAATCTGTAATCGTAGGTACAAGTCAGGCCGTCAAATGGTTACAAGAGGCCATGTTCTAAAGTTTAAAATGAGGCCCCGCTTAAAAAGAAAAGTCCTATTAAAAATAATGTATCGTATTCTTGTGTATTTAAGTTCAAACAAACAACTTAAATATACTCCATTCAAGTATCTATTTATTTTTAAAAATATTTAGTGTAGGTTTTTTCTCGATGCGGTCACATTTTGTTTGTTATTTAACCTACTGCACTTATTTTTCAAACATTCTAAATTACTACACCAATCACATTTAAGATTAAGTGTATAAAGTACAAGTAAGGAGACACGATGTTTTCAAGTACCAAACGGTACTACCTTCTTTCATATAATAAGTCGTTTTATGATTAAATTTTTTCACGTCATTTAACCATTTCTCATGGTTCCACATTTTTCAATAACACTAATCAGTAATCACCACGAAAAAATGATAAGTCAAGTCGTATGATTGGTTAAAAAAATTATGTTTTCAAAGATAATTAATTGTAGTACATAAATACATAATTAACAAGATACCACATTTATTTGTTTAAAAAGAGAGAGAATTCATTAATACTCCGTGAATTGTGATAGATTTAATTAACGAGAAAATAAAAGGTAGAGTATTAATTAATGCATGACTGAAAATAAAAGGAAGCCAAAAAGAAGGGCACAAGGGTTCGATCCCAGATAATTTTGTTAGAAAGACCAACATCACACCACTAGACCAAGAGCCAATCACTGATTATATCTGTACAGACTTTGTATATTATGAGGCCCTTTTCCTTTATGGGCCCCGGTTCTTAGAACCGGGTGAACACCCTAATCAACGGGCCTGGTACAAGTTAAAAGGGTTGTACATATATTGTACCTGAAAACCGAATCTTGGTACAACCCAAGTGTGATGCAATTTGCCACGGAGGTTGTAGAAGGTGAGGACAAAGGTCTTAGCCCACGCCCACATAGCGAACATGACCGTGAACGTTATAGGCCAAAGGACGAGGAGGAACCAACGGGTGGCATATGGCTGGGAAGCGAACGCACGGAACAGCCATGGTACATGCATTGCCGATGTTACGTCCACAATATGTGCTAAGAACACAAAGTCCGGTACTTTGACATTTTTCCCTGCACCATCATGCATCATCATTAAGTACAAAATAAAGGTTGTCACCTAACCGTTTTGAAGAGCAGCGTACATAACGAATTTAATGAAATGTAGGTAGTACATAATTGATTGATTGGTACGGTGCAGTGGAAGGACAATAATGTTAAATTAAATGATAAGTAGAAAGGTTGATGAATCACAAATGAGGAATGGTTTCCAAAAATAAAAGGTGTTAGACAGAAACCTGCATTCAGACTTAACTGCTTCTGGAGTGGCCAAGACTTGTGATTCAGGGTATTGCCCAATAGATCGTAAAGAGGCATAAATAGACACAGATTACAATCTTTCTCCAAATGATGCAGGTTGTGGTATCTGTTCATTTCCCAAATTCACGTTATATTAAATTATAATCCCTCCGTTCCAATAAATTCTACTTCCTCCATACTTGATCTTCTCATTCATTGTGACACGTGGAGTAAGGAGGACAAGTTAAACAAATACAGAGTAATGAAATATTAAACAATTCTCATTAATTAACGGGTTAATATGGTAAATTAGTTATTCATAGAGGTATGTTTATATGATTAATATTGATTTTAATGATGTTAATCCTTGGAGTTTGGAATTATTAGTAAAGTAATAATTGAGTTTTTTTAGTTTAAAAATTTACCAAAGGAAAGAAATTAATAATATTTCTTTATTAGGAAAGTGAGAAGAAGTTAGTACTATGGAGAAAGTACAAAGTATCATTTGTTTTTTCACATGGAATTAGGTGGCGTTGAGAATGAGAATTTTTGGGAGCCCGTTAAATAATTAGGCAAACTTTTATGGGTATACGGAGTATTAACTATTCCCTCCGAGTTCCTATTGTTGTCCCACTTTCCTTTTTGGGCTGAGTTTGATTTTTGTCCCACTTTCCTTTTTAGGCCATCAAGGTGTGGTTCACAATTACTCTCCTATTTCTCTCTCTTCCTACTTTTTTCAACCACTCATTTACCCTTCCTTATTTTTCACCCCAAAGCCTTATGGGACAATAATAGTAACGAGGGAGTATTAAAGAGAGCCAGAGAGGGTAGTATGTATTCTTTTAGAATGTAGTTACGTGAATAATAATAGCAATGTATACAAATAAATTAAGGTTGCGTTTGGGTACTCGGAATTGATTTGAATATCATGAATTAAATTCTTGTATTTGAATTTGTAGAATTCAAATCCAAATCCAAATCCAAAATTGTGTTTGGGTACCTTGGATTTGGATTTCGAATTTGGACGGGTAGAGTCGGGTGATCAAGGTCATCAATTTTTTATTTTTAAAAAACTTTATCATTAAAAAAAATACTCCGTATAAATTTTCAAATATGGGAAAGAAATAAAGAAAAAAATATTATAACACGATTATACGGAAAAAAACAAAAAAAAAAAAAAGTAAGGGATTGAAATGACTATCATTTACTGAAACTTTGAGGGAGCTAAATTTGAACTAGATTGGATTTTGGCTAAATTTCAAATCCAAATTTCAAGGTTCTTAAACGCTTGAAATATTTCAAATTCGAATTTCAAATTTAAATTCAAGTTCCCAAACATGGCATTGAGAATTTTCTGCCTTATAATTTCCCCGGGAAAGTAAACATCAAAATTTTAGGCATATACTCAGTATATAATTTGTTGTTGAAAGTAGTCTAGTCTCACTGTGTAATTTGTAGCTCAAGGGAAGAACGAGTAAACTTACAGTGGAGTATAGATGAGGTATCTAAAGAGAGGAAGCGCTTCAAAGAAGTTATGTGAGAAAATCTCGATATTGGAATGACCCATGTATCTTAGAAAATCAAAGGTCAAAACATGGACATAAACCAAGGTTAATGAACCATGCCCTGTTGCAATGGTGCCCACAATTGGTATCACCATAATTGGTACCATTAACATATGCTCCAAAAATGTTGCATGTCCAGCTGCATGATTTCAGACATACAAACACGTGTACACAACTAATTGTCAAGCTACAAACATTTATACATCAATCAAGCATTAAAATAGAAACCATCCAGGATCATTAAGTCAAATGGCCAATAATATTGCCAGACAATGACATGTGTATAATTTAACCATGTTATGCCAAATAGATGCAATCAAACAAATCGGGTTTGAGAAAGTGTCAGGTATAAACGGATTATCCATCACCAATACTTTATACGTACTATCCAGTTATATAAATGAGTAATTAAGTCACAGGTCAAAGACGATGATTTCGTGTCGGATTCATGTTGTATTTTCGTCATGTCAATCTTTCGGAATCGGTCTAGAATGATGTAAAATACATCTCGATAAATGTGAAAAACAAATGAAATTATTGGATATGAATTGAGGGAGTATAATACTCCTATAAAAGATTTTTTAATTAAAAACTAGCTACGGAGTACTGTATATTTGTTGTGATGTTGTTGTGTCATGTTTTGAATGAAGAGCAGATAATAAAAGAATAAATTACACAAGTTTCCTTCATCATATTATACAGCCTCAGGCTGAACATATATATATATATATATATATATATATATATATATATATATATATATATATATATATATATATATATTTCATAAAATTCAGTTTGGTGTAAATATTTGGTTTAAAGAAAGCAGCGCAGTTACCTGTAGAAGGCTGAAGCACAGGAGAAGAGTGGTGCAGTGAATGATAAGAATGATATAGAAATGGTTGATGGTGAAGAAGCCTGTGCATACAATAATATAGAGGCTCTGAAACAAGCATGTGAAGAAGCAGTGCCACAATTAATCCTCTTGTATCGCACACATTTGCCCAATCGATTAAAGATGGGAACTTGTACAACATTACAGCACCCATCAGAGATTGAAGGATTATGAAATTGTCCCTACAATTGTCGTTGTATACAACATTGAGTCAGCTATCCAGTCAGTCAAATCAATATTATTATACCAAAACAGCAGTAGTAGTTTGAAGGTTGCAACCAGCCAGGCTACCCCAGTTCAAATAACATCTCTAACGTCAACAAATCTCCATTATGCCTATAACAATGGTAAGAGGTCCACGTCCACCCATTTTTTTTTTTTTTTTTTTTTTTTTTTTTTAAATCACCTCATCACCTGTGTGCATGAAGCTAGTTAATTCTTCTCAATAGTAGAAGTTCATTATAAATATTACCGAGTAAATATATATATTAAACCGATAAATGCTCTATTTTAGAAACGAGTTTCATATAAGAAATTTCTTATTTTGTAAAGAATAATGAAATGGCGCCACCCGGTGGCGCCGAATTTGTGCGCCACCGAGGATATTTTAGTAATTTACCATACTTATTTTATTTATCACCATTAAAATATGAGTTTAAATTAAGTTAGTTATTAAGGGTAAATTTGGTAATTCACATATTTAAAATAACTTATAATCTATGATTAAAAAAAAATCAAAGAAAATAACAAAAGAATATGTGTTATGAAGATTTGCGTCATGAAAAAAAAAAAAAAAAAAAACTTAATTGTAGGATTGGTTGATAACTAATACTCTATGTATGAGATTTACGACCGATAGAAACTACTTAAAAAAATATTACTTGATAACTAATACTCTATGTATGGATCGTAACTCGTAAATCTTAAAGGGCCTGGCCTCCAATTTTTTTTTTGCACAGGGCCACCAAATATCATTTGACAGCCCTGAATCTCACGAGTCACGATAACTTATCGTAAGAACTACTAATAAGAATAAAATAATAATAATAATAATAAAACTAATTACTTTCTATGTGAGAGGTCTCACGATAAACTCATTCTGAGCCCGTGGAAACCGCCTCATACAAGAACTTGTGCCCGAAAATTGACCATAAATATATTACTCCGTAGAATAATAATTTTAGTATAATAATAAAAAATATCAAAGTAACCAGTAATTTATAATTTATAATTACGTAGTACTAAGAGTACATATATACGAAGTCGGGCGGATCGTCTAATAATTAAAAAAATTAAATTAATTTGAGAATAGTCTTCTAATCGTAACTAATTTCCGATCTTTTTTTCAAGTTTTGAGGTGGTAATGGTGAATTTTTTTTCCAAAAAATAACAATGAATCAGTAATACGTAAATTAATGGTGAAGAATCAATTAAAAGATACCGTAAATATTATTTTATTTAAAATATTCTTCGTTAAATAATTTATAATAAATAATAAATGGTAAAATTACATGTATGTCCTTTTGAATTTTACCCAAAATCAAAATAAAAATTTTCAAGATTTTATTTTTTTTATTATTTTATTCCGGTGGCGCCGAGATTCGGCGCCACCCGGTGGCGCCCTATCACTACTTTTGTAAATCAACAGATAAAAAGTTTCATATATGAATCCAACGACTCCCCTTATTTTTGTATCATTTCTATTACCGTCGTTGTTAAGGGTGTGTATGTGTTACATTAGATCTCTTTCCGACGTTCAATTCATCTTAAATAAAAATTTATTTGTACAAGATTTAATTTCTCTATGTCCAAATAAGTACAGTAAAACTTGTAAAAATATACTATAGTGCAAAATAAATACGGATTATTTTTTTTAAAAAAGGTGAAAACTCTACTATATATGTTGTTTGATGTTGTCATTGATTAGTTATGGACTTCCATCATCCAGCACCTCTGGCCGGGGTTTTATTTTGTGATGAGGCAGTTACTTCACATGTATAGTGTGATTGAAAATGTGTTACTTAATTGAAGGAAACTATTAGGTTAATTAATTAAGAGATTCATCATTATAGTGAGTTCCAAAGAGTAATAATAATAATAGGTCATAATAAACATACAACAAATATCCTATTTGTGTATAGACAATTTTTGGTTTGGTTTTATATACTACTCCCTCCGTTTCTATGATTTCTTTCACCTTAAAAGTGGCACATTTCTTAAGAAAAACAATAAAATAAGTAAAAGTAGGGAGGGAGTAGAGTAGGTGGGCCACCTAGGTAAGAGAGAAGTGCGATAGAAAAAAGGAAAGTGGAAGAAATCAAAAAAATGGTTGAAAAAAGAAATGTGGAAGATATCAATGAAATAGATGGAATACTTTTTTCCATTAATTAATTTTTTCTTGTCAGTTTTTAGATATTTTTGGTAACCTACCATTTTAATTGAGAACATTATGGAGCCTCATACATTCGTACATGTACGAATATCAATTAAAGTTAAAATAGGATGTAATTTGTATTTATTCGTTAAACATATATTTTTTCTGTTTAGGTCATTTGTTGTTCTTTGATTAAAACACTCATCACAAATAATATAAAATGACAACAAATGATCAACTAACATATTTAATACTCCTATATTATGCTTGTATGTGTGATATATATGATCGATTAGTAAAATGTAAGAATTATCGTTGTTAACAAAATGATGGATAAGGTACGTACCAATCCCATTCATGGTCGATCTGCTTGAAATCAACCCCTTGGTGGTTGATTCTTCGTTTATGGCTAAGGGAGTGCATGGTGCAAAAGGTATGCCAACATTGATGCATGAGATATCTTAGAAAACACAAGAGAAGAAGATGGAAGCACCATGTATCACTTATGCTTTCTCCCTTCCACCATAAATTTGATAGGTGTGCAACAAACGGTCCACATAGCAAATACTACAAACCCAAAAGTAGTACCATATGTTTCATTGTGTTAATTTCTTTTAGCATATACTACTACTCGTATATTATATAGCTAGCGAGCTAGGTAGAAGAAAGCAAATAAAGAAAGAATGATTGAGAGGACGGAATTGCATACCTTGTAAGATCCCAAAAACTCCCATGGCCAAGAATTAGCTAAGAGAGCACCCATGTCTATAGTTTTTGTGTAACTCTCTCTTTGTACGAAAGATCGAGTTAGTTGATCGCTTAATCAAGTAATTAGTGAATATAATACGTATGCACCGATGTCTTGTCGTTTTGTGCATAAACTTAATTAAATACAATAAGATTATTATTCTTTGTTAAGTTTGGCGGAAGCAAGATCGTGAATCAAATTGGAGGTTTATAACATACATGTATGATGATCGAGGTAGATTTTTGTAGATATTATTAAGACAAGAGAAAGATTGGTTTGGATCTTACTTTTAATTTGCCAACTTCTTTTGGAAATGTGCTTTAAACAAGCATGAAATTTGGCTTGTTCTTGGGTAACGAGTGAATGAAGTCCAAAAGAGTTTATAAAGGTCACCAAAGAAAGCTCAGGAATTAAATGCAATATTAGTCCGTATAGATTACAGTTAGACGAAATGTGTCCAAATCATTTAGGGCAAATTTGGTTGGAAGTGGGGTATGAATCATTAAGCAACGTTTTCAATGGGAGGCCGGGAAAATGGGTGTAATATCATATGATTAGTAGTCAAGCTGCTACAAATTCGAATTCATATTATATTGTTAGTTCAGGACCATTGCCTCCCAATTAATGCTACCTCCTCTGATAAGGAGTGTACAAAGTAAAGGGAGAATAAAGAAACCAAACGGAAGAGTAGTGTCCATTGAATTTTATGGACGTTGAATAGGTCAACCGTCCAAACATAAAACTCCTCATTTATATTCCATTACGCCCCTCACTCGAATGTCATCGGACTTGAAGAGTAGTTAGTTTGTACATGCTACTCGTACCATGTGATGAGTTTTCACTTGAGAGTTAATTAGTTAAAAATACTGGGGTTGTCAGGGTTTAAACTCATGACCTCTTGCTCCGAGTGATAGTAAATTTAAGGGAAATTCTACAAGGGACCCCCAAATTATTTCGAATTCTAAGTGGTACTCCTACATTTTTCGAAACATACATGGTACCCCCAATTAGAGGTGGCACTTAGTCGTGCCGGCCCGGGCTTCGTGCCGTGCCCGGCGGGCTTCGTGCCTGGGTGGGCCGGCCCGGTCGTGCCTAGACCCGGGCTTGTGCCGTGCCCGGCACGGAACTCTAGCCGACCTTGCCGCCGAAGCTAGGGGTGTTCAAAAATTGACCCGGACCGGACCAGACCGTAAGGTCCGGGTCGGTCCAGACCGGGGCACGTACCGGTCCGGTCTCCGGGTCCCAAAAAGTTGGTAACCGGTCCCCGGTCCGGTCCACACTTTAAAAAAATATCAAATTTAGTGTATTTTTACGGTCCGGTCCGGTCTTAAGAGGGTCCGGTCCGGTCCGGTCCGGGTTTCTTTGTTAACCGGTCCGGTCCGCGGGTTTGGGTTTTTTGGGTTTTCGGTCCACGGGTCAAACCGGTCCGGTCCGGGTTTGGACTGGTGAACACCCCTAGCCGAAGCACGGCTCGGGGCCCGGGCCCGGTCGTGCCGTGTTCGGGCCGGGTCTCATGCCCGGCCCGTCGTGCTACCTTCGTGCTCGTGCTCGTGTTTCGGTTTTCGTGCCGGTTTTCAGGTTTCGGGTCGTGCCTCGATCTATTTCATATTTTTTCCAGAAAAAACAATACGCGTTTGTGTGCGATCCAAATATTTGTAGATAATTATATATTATAATATTTATCGAGATTAGTAGAAGATTAGTAAGAATGGTTTATTGGTTTGTGTGAAAGTTTGAATTGAAGATGGATTTCTGAATGAATGTGGTTATGTGGGTATAAGAAAGAAATGAAAAAAAAAAATAAAAAAAATGGGGAAAAGAGACTTTGGACTTTGGAGCCTTGGAGAGTTGGAGGCAGTCAGGCAGCAGGCCAGCAGCATGCAGCAAAACAGAGCAGTACACAAATACTTAAATACTTAATGAATAAAAAAATTTAGACACAAAAACACTTAGTATAAAAAAAACACTATTTCTTATATTATATAATAAAAAAAGCACTTATGATAAAAAAAAACACTCTTTTTTATATTATACTAGTTTGTCAGCCCGGCGATGCTCGGGCCTTTATATTTTGGTTTGCGTGAATACGATTTTTTAAGATGCGTCGTTTTAAAATGACGTAAATTACTAAAGAATTATTTTTAACGACCTTAAGATTATAAAAAAAAAAGATAATAATAAGTATTAGATTATTGTTTCCTATAATTATTTTATGTATGTTTACGATAGTTAAAGAATATAAGAACAGAGTAATATTTGCAACATACTACGTTTTTTATGACTAACCCGATTTTTATGTTACAAGACTCGTATTCGAGCCAATCCATATTCTAACTCAACGCGAGAGCCGACCCAAATTCATTTGACAAGTGTAATAATGAGTCAAAATTATTAAGATATACCGAGTAATAATTAAAATACTAATAAAAAGGAGAAAGATTTAAAAGAAAAAAAAAGTACTCCACCTGTTAGTCTAAATAAATTACAAACCAATGGCAAAAGTGTAGTTTTCATAAACATGGAAGGGTAGAATTGGGATGGCAAAATTACGCAAAAGTCACTTGATTCCTTCCCTCTTTTTATATAAGTAGTATGATAATAAAAAAAAACACTTAGTACGAAGACACAAAGAATTTATATAACAAAAGGAAAGAAATATTATTTTTACTGAATAATCATTATACAAACTAAAATTAATAAATAAAATCTTCGTAGTAGGTAAAAGAAACTAAAAAATAATTAAAGTCGACTTGTGAAATTGTAATTGAAAAAATAATTATGTCTACGACTCTACGATTCGACACTGCCACTCGAAGGGGTATCGTCGGTGTCGTTATCACTATCTCTTGGTTCTTGACCTTGTTTTCGGTCTCTTGCATCCAACCAATCTTTGTAGCAGATACACATGCGGAGGGTGTCGCAAGACAAAGACGTACGCTTTTTGTCCAACACCCTTTTAGAGGCACTGAAGCAACGTTCGGACGCTACAGATGAAACTTGAATGGCGTAGAAGTCTCGTGCCATTGCTGACATCACCGGAAGACCTAGTTCATGTTCTCGCCACCATGATAGAAGATCAGTGCTTAGTTTATCGAATTCGGAAATATTGTTGAAATAATCATATCGCAGGTACATATGAAATTCAACAAGATCGGACGCCCGTGTTTCTTGAGAAGATGGCATCAGTCGAGACATCCGTGACATGGCCTTGCCCAATCCTGTAATGATCGTCGATCGGCTGCTGCTAGCACCTGCAGCTGATCGAGAAGTAGTGGTGGGGTTAGTTTGACCATAAATACGCTCGTATTCACCAAATACTACACCAAAGTCGTGTCTAACCGAGGCCGCATAGGCCTCCCTGTCGAATTCTAGATTCATTGCTTTTTTATAACTTTCAACAACGTTTATGCCACCCTCAAATTTCCACCTAGGGTCTAGAATCACTGCAAATACATGGACAAGAGGAATATCGTTCCAATATTTTAGCCATTTTGCCTCCATGTCGGGTAGAAACGTAGTGTAATCAGGTAGGCCTCGATATTTTTGGAAAATAGTGGCAATATAGTCAAGGTTAGCAATGAAAAAAGGGACCGTAGGCTTATATGCATGAGAAAATGCAGTGGTCGCCTCCTCAAAGGCGGACAACAAGTCGATATACATTTCTATTTTCTCCCAATCATCCTCAAGTAATTGTTGATCGGGAAAACGAGTGTTCCAAAAAGTAGTTAGCGGATCCTTATATTCTAAACATGAGTGCAGCATTGTGTACATTGAATTCCACCTCGTGTTGTTTCTGCGGGAAATTTTCTGTATTTAATTTTATTTAATTTACAAAAGTGACGCCAATCTTGGCGCCTCAACTGACACGTGTTCAAGTGCATAACTATCCCACTAAACCGTCTTTAACACACAAGTTTAAAATGTGACAACCACATCGAATATGTAACAATTTACCATCTAAAAAAATATTTTGTAAACTGGTCTTCAACATGTTAGCACAAGAAGTCATAGACGTTGCATTATCAAAAGTAACCGTCAAAATTTTATCTCTAATTTCATAGTCGCATATCGCTCTCACAATAATGTTGTGGATATTAGTAGCGGTATGCGGACTTTCTAATCTTGCAAATTCAATTATTCTTTTTTATAAAACCCAATTTTCATCTATCCAGTGAGCTGTTAAGCATAGGTAAGAGTAATCGTAGCCAGAGTCCCAGCCATCGGATGTTAACGATATTTTAGATCTCATATTTTTGAAACATTCTATAAGCTCCATTTTAGCCTCCATATATTGTTTCATTGCTTTACTTTTGACTGTTTTACGGCTCGTTTCTAGATGAGCCGGTTGGTTTGCTTTTACGTATCTGTTAAACGCTGGGTGTTCAGATAAAGTGAAAGGTTTTTCCGTTTGAATTATCATTCTAGATAATTCCTCAGTGCATGTGTTATAATCGTACTTATACGCTTCTTTTGATTCGGGTCGGGTCACAAATTGGTCAAGGGATGTTTGATCGGTCTCTTTGGGAACACATTTTTTAGCGTGTCGTGATAGGTGACCGGTACCCGATGAACTTTTACCACTAAACACACCTCCACAATTATTTCACTTAGCATGTTTTTTATCTACACTCTTAGTGAAAGATAGCCATACTCTACTTGTCCTACCAATTGCACACAATTTAGTCATTTCTTCTTTACTCTCCCAAACTATACCGTCATGGGACGGGTTGCCCGTTCTTGTTTGTACATTTACATTTGTGAGCTGTGACACGCTTTGTGCCGATGTGTCGTGTTGTGCAAACTCTGTATACGATTGTGGTCCTTCTGGACCTTGTTGGGTAAATTGTTGACCCGTTTGTGTAAAAGAATACGGTGGTAAAGGTGGTCTCCCCGACATTGCCGAGTATGTCGACATATCAAAATTAAATAAGTTGGGCGTCATGTGAAAAGGTTGTTGGGACCCTTGTCCTGTTTGTGCCCGGTTAAATCGTAACCATAAGGGGTCGACCCACTCGGGTTGCCACAGTTCATGAACGAAGGCGTGACACCGGACCATTGATTAAATTGTGGGGTCGTAAATTGACCCTGTGCCTCCGATTGTGGTGTTTGTGAACCGGAGAGTTGTTCTACGTTACCTTGACGTTGTTGTGATCGACTCCTTTTTGACGCTGACTCGGTGTTGTGTGATTCAGACATGATTTAAATATTTTAACGGATTAACAATTTAATTATCAAATTAATTAACAATTCAACTAACAAAATTAATAACAATTACCAATTTAGTATTTTAGTTCAATTGACAAGTTAATACGTAAGAAATTATTTAGGAGGTAACTTAATTATAATAAATTAATAAGTGAAGACTATAATTAACTAATTAAGTAATAAACAACAATAATTAACAAAATTGAAGTAAAGGAGATTAAGTTAGAAAATGCAAACAAATTTTGTAGAGATCCGGAGAAGCGGTCTAATATCGAGAATCGATAGACTAATAAAAAAAACCCGTAAATCCGATACGATCAATTCTTCAATATAGTAGATTAGCACCAAAAACGCAACCAAGACCTTTAATTCTTCAAATTTCAAGAATAATATATAATACTTTTTATATTAAGATTATAATATTTTGTATATATTATTTATAAGATTAGTAATAATTTTAATAATTAATAATTTTTATATATATTAGTAATAATTTTATAGGATTAGACGATTAGTAATAACTTTTAATAACTTATATATTATATATATATATATATATATATATATATATATATATATATATAGAGAGAGAGAGAGAGAGAGAGAGAGAGAGAGAGAGAGAGAGAGGTTCACATAAGACCAACAACTCTTATAAGTTCATAAGTTCTAGTGTTAAAGTTACACAAAAGGTGCTTAAAGTTACACGAGATGAGTGTTAAAGTTGCACTTTATCACTTGAAGTGATAAAAGAGCTGAATGTTATAGTTACATATCAATTCTGAAAAAATGCAACTTTAACGTATATCATCTGTAACTTTAATATAGACTTAATTACATATGGTGAACTTATTTGATCCCTTCTCTCTCTCTCTCTCTCTATATATATATATATATATATATATATATATATATATATATAAGTAGGATCAGGTGAGTCCCCTTGTATAAGTTGAGTCCGTGAGTCCTCATATCAGCCATCGATTCAATGTTAGATTAATGGCCAAGATCTAATCTCATAATTATGGAAATAACCATAATATCTTTGAAAATATATCTTATTTTCTCTCTCTTCCTTTGATTTCTCCCGCCCAACCTCTCTGTAAACTCTTCTGTTTCACCGCTTCACTTCACACCGCTTTACTTCACACCACGTTTCATCTAGAGCAGAGCTTTTTTGATCTTCTAAAACACTCCCGCCTTCATTTTCGTCTTCTCATCTTTGCTCATCTTCGTCTTCTCTTCGCTCATCATCGTCTTCTCTTCGCTCATCATCGTCTTCTCTTCGCTCATACCGACTTCATCCACGCAGCTACACCATATTTGAACTCCAAACTTAAGGCAAATTAGGGTTTTTTTTCTTTTGTTTTGATAATTTTTATGGTAAATTAGGTCTTGTTCGTGATGCTAACTACCTTTAAATTAGGTCTTGTTTTTGTTTTATTTCTCTCAACCTGTATCTAGAATGCACGATTGATTGTATATATTTCTCCCCTGCATGTTATTTTCGTTACTGTAATGAACATTATTTGTTATTTTGACTGGTATCATTCGGAATTTTAATGAATAATCTATAGAGCTAAGCTTATCCTTGTACTGATAACATATTAATGTAATGTATACAGAATGTATGTGTTTTTGTTACTTTAATTCATATATTATGTTACTTTAGTACATAATTTATGTTACTGTTATGCGTAGATCCATGACAAGGATCCTTTTTCTAGAACTTTTTTATTAGGTTACTTTAATTCATATATTGGGTTACTTTAAATCACATGACATGTTACTTTAGTATAGTACAATGCGGATGAGGGGTATGTTATGCGGATGAGGGGTATGTAATTCTCTAGTCAGTTTGTATCATTGGCATTATTCTCATAATAATATATCTTCAGATGGCAGAAGAAGGTAAGATTGTCGTTGATGGTGAGGAGGGGCATGTTAAGAAGCGAGTTCAACGGGCAAAGAAAACGGCTGTCAAGCCATCGAAGTTGAAGAAACTAGCTACCGGTTTGACAGATGCAGCCAACGTCGACCGTTCGTCTTCTTGTTGATCTAATATCTAATTTAAACCAGAGGCAGCGGGAGGCGCTTTCAGCGATCGGATTTGGCGGTGTACTTGAAATGCACCTTAAGAGCTTCCCTGTAAAGTTTGCTGCTGATTTCATGACTTTATTCAGCGATGACACGCTGATTTTTAGATGCGGTACCAATCAGTTCCTCGTAAGCAAGCACGATGTACATGACTGCTTCCTACTTCCACTTGGACCGGACCCTGTTGAGCTGCTGCCGATGGGTCGATCGAAGGCGGCCGAAGAGGAGTCCGTCGTGGCGCTGAAGAAAAAGTGGAGGGGTGACTTTCATGTCGGCAATGAAAGCGATGCAATCCCTCTGTCAAAGGTCCTTAGGAAACCGCAGGATGATGTAGGGGGTGGAGAGATGTTCTGTAGGATGTTCGTTCTGTACAGCATGTCGATATTCTTCTGCCCGACGTCCAACCATGGTGTTGATCTGAGACTACTGAAGGCTGTGCAAGATGTACAGAAGATTAAAAACCTTGACTGGTGCACGTTCATACTGGATGGACTGGCGCAGGCGGGCGAGGATTTTGTGTTCCGTCCATATTTACTTGGCTGTGTGCCGTTTTTAATGATTACATACTTCCAGCGGTTTGCCTACCGCAATCTCCCGTGCCCGTGTGATCTCCCTTTGATCAAGCACTGGGATCATAAACGCATTCTTGAACGGTTGGCCGGCGAGTACATTTGTGATGGGCTGGGCCGGCTTACCCGATCTGATGTTGAGTACCCCCGTTGTTTACATGCGGTGAGGGAGGGAGAACCGTCACCGCCGTTGAAGATTACACAGAACCGTCACACTGACGATGGGTCATTGCCTGAACAAGAGGAAGATAAGTTCACCACCATCAAACTTTCTCGTGGTCTTGAAGATGATAGTGAACTGAGAGCCAAGGCGGCCGACGTAAGTAATCATGTCAATAATTCATTAATGAATCTATTTGTGTCTGTGTTGGAAACCATGGAATCAGTAAGGATTTAAATCTGTGATGTCTGTAACTCTGCATGTTACTCTAACATATCTTCTGTTACTTTATTGATCAACATGTGTTACTTTAATTCTTACAATCCGTTACTTTAACCTGTATCGTCCACATTATTGCTCCAACATATATGATGTTACTTTAATCCATACCATTTGTTACTTTAGTTGATAATATCTGTTACTTTAGTGTATACTCTATTTTCACTACACATTCTTTCAGTTTATCATTCAATGTTACTTTGGTACACGTTTGCAACATAATTATTCTTTCCTGCAGGAGGTCCATCACATTCATCTGATGATGGGAAGGAATGCAATCGCATTCCATGATTGATGGGTCTCACATGCTGCGAAGATCAGGAGGATAACTTCGGGCAATCCATTACCCGAAGACCCGGTGCCATCACAAGCAACCCAGGCATTCTGGGGAGGAGCAGAGCTGCACCGGGTGGTGGATGAAGTTTGTGAGGCGCTGCGTCGCGCTAGGGAGTTGTCGGAGCAGGGGCCGGTACTTGAGGCCAAAAATACTAATCAAGCTGGGGAGGATGATCCTAACATTCAGCCATACTCGACGGCTGAGGTTAATGATATTCAGGGGGGACTGAATTTAAGCAGTGACCGCCAGATAGTGCTTTCTCTGTGGGATATTGACAGAATTGGAGACGAGGATGTCGGTGAGTGTTTGTCCGTGGTGGTAGACGGAAGGAAGGTCTTCCACCCTTTCTTTTTTCATTCTGAAAAGCTGTTGGGATGCATGCAAGTCGTCGATGAGAGGCTTGGGTGCTCTTGGGACTGTGACGTCCCAGATCCTGACCAGCTCACGGTGTCGGACTTCCTGGGTGGGGACGGCAGGCTTTTCAGGTCTGTTTTGTCTGTGAGGAAAGACGTAATTGACTACGTCTTCTACAAAAATGAAAAATACAGTACATCGTAAGTGGTCTACATCACCTAATTCTTTTTTAGTGCGCATTATTGTCGTTTTTTGTTAAATGTTTCATAATCCTTTCGATTATTTGCAGGGAAATGATTGTGAGGTTCAGTGACTTTTTCAACATACCCCGTGGTGAGTTGGCCACGCTTGCGCCCGGAGAGCAGCTCTCGAATGCTGTGATTGACTATTGGTGCATACTCATGAATCACTTGACAGCTGGCCAGTCTGCACCGCGTCGGACATCACGATGCTTTTTCGGTGTCAGCCACAGCGTAAGCTAATTTATTTACTTGCTTATCCCAAATGATAACTGTAGTTCTATGGCTGTGTTACTGTAATGTACTCTCTGCATTACTCTAATGATAGCGACCTGTTACTCCATGCAGGATACAGCTCTCCAGATTTGGAGAAATAGAAAGCGTGGTTTGTTTGTGGACATGAGCGAAGCATTGTTCAACTTCTGGAACATATGGGTCGATGCAAATGAAGGGAATCTCGAGCTAGATTCTGACCTGGTATTTTTGATTTTAGATCACATATTTTGTAAGACTTGAATGTCTGCAAATCTGCATGTTACTCCAACATATCTTATGTTACTTTAGCAGTTAATCGACGTTACTTTAGTGAACAATATGTGTTACTTTAATCAATGAGACCGTTACTTTAACCTGCATCATCTACATTATCAGAATATATGATGTTACTTTAATTCATTCAACTTGTTACTTTAGTTTATATTATCTGTTACTTTAGTGTCCACTCTCTTTTAACTACACCAACATGATACCCATTTCCTACCTACAGGTATTCGTTCCGGTGCTGTCATAAAACAATGACCATTACAGCTGCGCGTGTATCAATTTTTTGGCAAAACAGATTGAATACCTTGATAATAGGTCTTACGACGAGGGGGAGTTTGAAAGTCTTCCTTACGTTGGGATGACACGGCTCTCGGTGAGTCTGCTTCATTTTGGTATATATTTAAACATTCCTTCATTTTCTCAGTCTTATATATGAATTTACTTTATTTTATCTTATACCACCTAGGCTGAAGAAATGGGTAAGTTTATGGTTCAGCGAGGAATAAACAAAGGCGCCAATGTCTCCTCGTTCTCTCTTGTCAACGTCCCGTTCAGATGGCAGGGCAGCGGGTTCTCGGCTAATGATTTCGGCGTATACCTCATGATACACATGATGTTGTACGCCGGGGAGGTCTTCGACTGTCCCTTGGGCACGAGCGAGGCGAACAATCTGTACAGGGCATAAATTGCCGCGACGCTGTGTCTCTGTGACATTAACAAGGAGAGGGACGTGTTGATTTCGCGGGTGTCATCCTTTGTTACTGACAAAGCCAACCTTGCCATCAGTAAGACCATGTAAGATGTTGCCACGCCCGTCAGTGAGTCCGAAAAGAGGTCACGAGAGCCGACCCCCGACGTGCAACCCTCTAAAAAGAACCGCGTGCTACCATCCACTCCAGGAACACCTGCTGTAGAAGCCGCGTATATATCACCGGACACTGCCGGTGAATTATCTATTCTTGGGAGTCGATCTAGGGGGAACGGGGACGGCTTAGGCTGCTCCATTGACTGTGGCAATCCAGATCCCAATGCACCCATGGCATGTCCATTCCTTTCAAACAACAGGACCCTGTTGGGCTTTGTTGAAATCTTGCGGAAAAATGTTGTGGACTACTGCTTATTTCAGCACAAAAACTACAACAACAGGTAATAAGGCGAACACTACACATATTTGGAATATATAGTGTTGTTTAAATTTTTGTCACCTATCTCTTGTCTGCAAAGCATACTGATCTGTCCTGAATGCAGCGACATGGTTGCGGAGTATTCACCGTCGGCTGTAATGACCCGGGGTGATGTGATGTCCATGCTCCCGGGTAATGACATGTCGTCCTCTATCGTCGATTGCTGGTCAATGCTCCTGAACAGTGTCGTCGCGAACGGGAGCGGGTCGGATGATTACCCTAAGATGGCGTTCCTTGGTCTACGGCAGACGGTATGTCTAACGAGTTACTTTGTACATATGCATTATTTTTGCCTCATATTCTGATTCTTTTTAGAAAACTCTTGACTAGAGTAACACTTCAACTGCATTGAAGTAACACCCTACACCTGTAGCGGTAACAAGGATACCAACTACTTACTGTGTAGTTACTGCAAATATTCACACAATCCTAACCTTTTTACAGGATGCGATCATGAGGATTATTGCTGACAATCAATCAGCGTCCTTAAAAAACGCAAACGCATTGTTGAACGAATGGCATACTTTCAAGGATAACTGTGGTGATACATTCCAGGTGGACGCTGATCTGATCTTTGTGCCCATCAACGTTGACGGGTACTTCTCATGCGTAGCTGTCAATCGAAAGAAGAAGACAGTCGATTTCCTCGACCACCGTCGATACACAGCGATCAGAGAAACAGATCTATTTGCAGCCATCAAGACAATTGTTAGTCTCTCTATTCTTCATTTCATCAGTTTTTTATCACAATCTTGTGCTCCAATGAGTGATTTCCTTGACCACTATCATCAATGATTTTCAGGTGGCGTCAATGAGTGACTTCATTGACGCCTATGAAGTTCCTGGTGCGGCGGATATTGTGTCTTACAAGTTCCGCTCTATTAAGCTTGGCTGGCAGTCCACAGTCTGTAACAAGGACGAGTCAGGGATATTTCTTCTGATGCATATGCTACTGTACGAGGACCGCGAATTCAATAACGATGACCTCCACAGGAAGGTTAACAGAAGATACTTGGTCGTCCAGCTTGCAGCAACCATCCTCCTAGCAGACCTGAACATTTATCGAAGGCGGCTGATCGGTGATATAGACAAGTTTGTGGCAGCTAGGCCGAAATTAATTGAAGAATTGAAGGATACGCGAGGAAAGAGCCGGAAACGGTAGTCAGTAAATGGTTAGATTAACTGAGTATTATTTTGTACAAGGTTTAACCAAAAAACTAAGTGTCATTTTGTACAAGGTTAACCTATACCTTAAACTTTGTTACTCTATCCGTCAAACTTTGTTACTCTAACTCCCAGAATTTGTTACTTCAATGCATGTCATGTGTTACTTTAATTCTTACATCTTCTACGCTGCATGTTAATTTATATCTGCCATTCGATCAACACTTAAAAGATGATATCCCGTGTTATTCCAACTTATCTATCACGTTACTTTAATGAATAATGTTTGTTACTCTAGCTGAATCTTCCTTTACCTACTATAATCTCCAAGGAATGAATATCTGTAAGGAATTTACATCTGCAATGCGATCAACACTTAAAAAATGATATCCCGTGTTACTCTAACTCATCGATCGCGTTACTTTAATGTATAATGTGTGTTACTTTAACTGAATCTTCCTCTACTTATTATAATCTCCAAGGAATGAATATCTGTAATTCAATAAACCTTTACAAAACATGTTACTGTAATGTGATGGGAGGGATTTGTCGTGGATCCCAACCGTCAAATAAAACCAACTAACCTAACTGGGGTAGATAGGGCAAGTCGGGTCGAATCCACGGGGACGGTAATGTAAAGTCTTGACTAGGTCGGCCCAAATACGAGACTAAGTCAACGAGCTAAACTAGAAAATGATAGAACGGACGAAGACTAGACTATGACTAAGGCTAAGGAGAACAAACTAGGAAAACGGGCTAGGATTAGGTCGCGGTCAAAGGGGTAACGGAATGGTCAAGGGAGGACTAGAGTGAAGGAGGTAGTAGGGTAATCTAGGTAATGCCCGGGCTCTCGCAACTTAGACTCACCTAGAGGTTCCACCTAAAACCCAACTTGGCGATACACAACACAATCGGGGCTACTAGCACGCTATAGGCCTAGGTCGAATCCGGGCTCTCGCAACTTAGACCGACCTAGGGGTCGTCCTCACCAGGCTCTCGCAACTTAGTGAGGGAACCGGACCCACAAACAAACTAACACCCACAAGAGAAAGGCAAGAAAAACAAGTATTTGCAACTACTAGTCAATCAAGCATTTCATCAAACATGTGATGTGCACCAAACAAGAGGAAACCCAAATCTTCCACCAACAACTCCAACAATCCCTTAATCACCCAATCAACACCCTAATCACCTTACTAACCCTAGCAAGAACACTACTCTAACATAATCAAACTACAACTAACACTAACAAGAGGAATCATCATAAGAAACAAAACAAACATAAACAAACTAGTGAAAATGATGAACTATAATCAAAGATGAGAACTTGGATGATTAAACATAAAAGATTAAAGGAAAAGAGGAAGGAAAGATTATACCAACTACAATGGATGAAAAGGAGAACACTTGTATAGAAGAAAACCCAAATAATTCCACCAAGGTTGTCAAGCTTGGATGGATTCTTCAAGAGATCCAATAATACAAGATTAAACTAAGATTAACTACTAATTACCGACTAATCTACACTAATCTAACCTAAAGTAGTCTAGGGTTTAGTGTCTAATGAAGTGCATAAGATAAGATGGTGTCTTAATACAAGAGGGGGGGGGTATTTATAGGGTTACAAATGAAAGGAGAAGAAAAGAAAACAAGGCGCGGGTTACAGCTAGCCCGTCCCGGCCGAGACGGGGTGGTCCCGGTCGGGAGGAGGTCGGTCCCGGTCGGAACGAGGTCGGTCCCGGTCGGGACGCCACCTTCCCGATCGGGATGGGCCCTGGTCAGTAGCCTCCTTGTTTGTGCACCTCATCCCGAACGGGATGAGCTCATCCCGAACGGGATGAGCCTTGTAGGCCTCCATTATGATCTTTTTGGTCCCTCCTTGGTTCTCATGGGCTTCTCACCGATTCTCGGAACTCGGGATCGGGTCTCGGAGGCTCGGGATTGGGTCCCAAGGTCTCGGGGTCGACTCCAAGGCATCGAGTGATCGTTCCTTTACTCCGTTGGCTCCAAAATGTGTATGTATCGAGTCGGAATCGCTCCAACTCTTCCAATTCGGTCTCGGGAACCTGAAACGAACTAAAGGAAGCATAAGAAGCCCCAAAACCGCTCCCAAGGAGCGATTCTACAAGGAAAATGGGACCAAAACACTACAAAATAGGCACTACAAATGACACTTATCAACTCACCCACACTTAACCCTTACTCGCCCTCGAGTAAGCACATACTAATACTAAACTAACCGAGTGGGTATTAGCGCACCCTACGCCCCTTCAACTCACGCGAGTGCACTTAGAGGAAAAGTGCACTCTGCAAGGCAAGTTGGGTCTTGCGACAAAACTGTGGATGCAACCGGACACAAACACATAAACAAACACACAAACAAACAAACACACAAACAAACACATAATCGGTTGCACCCAAAAGAAAAACAAAAATCGCTTCCCTCAAAAAGCGGTGAATAAAACACCGGTTTAGGACTCGAGGTAAGTGACAACGTTCCCAAGCTAGCAATACAAACCAAGGTGAACTAAACCCTAATAGTATGATGATAAAGCAACAAAAACGTTGGTAACTTACCTAGGTCCTCCTAACTTTCTAAAAACGTACTACGAGACGATCGGCGGAGTGGAAAGTGAAGAACCACGGTGTTAGTCGACACTGTAGGTAAGTGAGACCCCGCCCCCTTTAGCGTGAGCCAAGAGGGTCGTCCCGTGTCCAAGACCGCCTAACTAGTCCAAGTAAAAAGGGGGAAAACATGCAAAATGAGGGAAGACCGACTAATGCCGCTATCATCCTTCCTCGGGACTCGGTCCTTTGGTAGGCTCTTCACGGCAAAAGTCGGAAAAAGGCTTATTTTTGTGAGGATTTCTTTTTGTGAAACGGGTTTTCTTTTGGCATTTTATTTCTTTTCGACGTTTTTGCTTTGTTTGTTGCCATGCCATTTCTTTTTCTTCTTTTCTATTTTCTTTTTGGCTTTTGTGCCTTTTCTTTTTCTTCATTTCTTTTCTTTCTTTCATTTTTTTCTTTCATTTTCTCTTCTTTTCTTTGCCCTTTTGGCAAGATTTGGCATTTTTGGCATTCCTTTGATAATTGAGAAAGAGAGAAATCAACAAATTGCATTTTATTTGTGTGGGTATGTGTAGGAGGTAGGTGAATGGGTAAGTCGGGGTTGCGCATTCCCTTTCAAACCCACAAAAGGTGGAGAACTTGGACTAATCGAGCAAATTTCAAACAGGGTCACCTAAGGGACGGGACTCGGCAACCAAGGCCTTTTCACACCGTGGGTGGTCATAATGGTCAAAAGTGCAAATCCCGTAGTAAATCCCTAGTAAGCTAGGTGAACACAAGGTAAAAGACCAACGAACTCATTGATTTAGGGTCATTCTACTAGGCTAAGGTCCAAGACTCGATTTACACTACTAAAAAAGGAAAGTAAACACTCGCACACTAGTCTCTAAACCGGGTTTTCGAAAACGTTTTACACACAACACAACACAACACAAAATAAAGACACGACGAAAACAAACGAAAGAAAAAGAAGCAAAAGCAACAAAACAAGAACAAAACAAAACGAACACATACAAAACACAAACACCACCCCGATCATCCAAACAAGCCACCAAATCAACCACACTTTACAAAGCTCCACCCGAGCACACAACATCACAATCTCCTCCAAACTCCGCAAGAGGTAAAGAAGAAAAAGGGATAAGATGTTACCGGGAGTCTTGAAAGCCTTCCAAAGTTAGCGGTGATTAAGCGACCTATAAGGAAAAAGGGAGGCAAAACACGCACACAAAACAAATATACGACAAAATGACACAAAATGAAAACTCACAAAAGAAAAATCTTTTTGATTTTTGTGAAATTTTTTCAAATTTTTAGGGATTTTTAAGATTTTCGGAAAACTAAGAAAATAAAACTAACTATACTAGAATATCGCTCCCCCACACTTAAATCGAGCCATGTCCTTATGCTCGATCGTAGGGTGCGGAGAGACAAAATAAAAAGAAAAGAAACTACGAAAATAAAGCTAAAAATCAAAAATAAAGTGAAGAAAAGGGTAGAAGGTGTCCGGCCGGGGTGTAGTCAAGTCACCATGGGCCGAGACAAGAAAGAGATATGGGTGGGGGAAGAAATAAAAAGAAGGAAATAAAAGGAAATGGGAGGGGAGGGTTAGGTGTAATCAAGTCACCTAGCCCGGATTCCGCCTAAATCCGACTAAATCCTCAAAAAGAAAGTGAAAATCTTGTAAAAATTTGGATTTTGAAATGACTCTCGATGTAGTCACATCATCGAGAGTCGCGAGCAACAACTACCGAGGCCTCGAAGGCCACCAAGGTACCATGACTCAAGGGGAAGGGGGCAAACAAGAGAAAAACAAGCAATAAAAGACGGAAAAGAAAGGATAGTTGCCGTACCGACCGGTTAGCAACTCACTTGCTCCATCGTCTCAATGATCAATATAGGCGCTTTGCTTGTTGTTTTCGTTGTCATCCTTCTTCAAGCTTGATAAAACCGCATGGTTGGGGTAGTAATGGTAGGGGGTGGGATTTGATGTGGATCTCGGTGTGTAAAGTGAGGTGTACGGGTCATATGATAGGAGTAAGGAGGAGTAGGGAGGTTGGGAGGGGGTATAATGGATGGGTGGAGTCAAAGGGGACCATCCCGGTCGGGATGGATGGTCCCGATCGGGTTGATAAACCCTTTCCGATCGGGAAGCTCTCGTCCCGGTCGGGAACGCACTCCAGTGAGTCCGATTTTCTGCACCTTCATCCCGATCGGGATGGCTCCTTCCCGGTCGGGATTCCTCATCCTTCCCGGTCGGGAAGCCCTCTTCCAGGTCGGGAAGAGTCTTCTTTGCTTCCCCAAGCCCAAAAGCTTATCATAAGCTTCAAAAACCGACTTCCTCGCTCGCAAACCAAACTCCATCATCAACTACTCCTTTCTAGGAGTCATCTTCACTTCACCTATCATAATAAACTCAAAGTACACATCAAATTCGCTCCCTCACATCGCTCATCAAAATACCAAAACAATTACAAGAATCCCACAAAAACAAAAGAGTCCAAGAAACAAAAATCACAAATACAAGCACAAGTACTCTAAAGAAGAGAAGAGGGGAATATACAACATGATGGTTCTTTAGGAACTCCGTCAAACCGAGGATGGTGGACTCCGTTCTTCAACCATAGCCCTCAAGGGCATGGAGGAGCAAGTCGAACGTGCTACCGACATCATAGTGAAAGCCCAAGAAGCGCTCGAGCTTAACCGACCTCCACGGCCTCCAAGGAGGAGGCAAGAAGTAGGAATCAAAAGACCCAAAATCATCTTCAAAGTCGTCTCCGAGGTCTATCCATCCTACGAGCTTAACCGACCTCTTCCTCCCTAGGCATCGCCTCCAATCACAAGCAAGCTTCATCTCCAAGAATCGAGGCATAAAGAGCGGTTTTGGCCTCATCTCTTCATTGCACACCCCCACACTTTCCTCAAGTTGTGGTTCCCCATCTTCATCACTCGGCCCCACATCATCTTGGAGGAGAGGATCGAAACTTCTACCGGCGGTTTCAATCTCCTTCAAGTCATTGCTTGGTTCACTTTCTAGGGGCTCTTGATGCTTATCCACATTCTCGGACAAGGGCAACTCGAGGCTCACAATTTCACCCAACAACTCCACAAACTCTACCAACCCATCCAACTCACTATCCTCCTCCAATACTTCACCAACGATGCCTTCACCAAGAGTCATCTCCTCATTCGTCTCTTTTTGGGTAGACGATTGAGGTTCTTCAAAGCAAATCTCTCTTTCAAAGGGAACTACATCGGCGACTTCATGATTAGGTTGCTCCTCTCTCTCAAGTGGGCACCCTCCATCTAAATGTGATGCTCGGGATAAAGACATTACGGTTTGAACCGCTAATGCATTTAAATGAGCATTACTCGCCTCGTTTCCCCTTCGAATTTGGGCCATTAATTCCTCTTGTTGTTTTCGCAATTGAATGGCCGTTTCTTGAAGGCTCCTTTGCATTTGAAGCATCGATGGATGCAACTCCAAGTTCGACGATTGGTGGTCATTGGGGTCTTGTAAAGGTCCTTGATAATCTTGATGATGCCCAAGGGGTGGGGCATCATATTGTTGGTAGCTAGGTTGGGGTGATTGGTAGTATTGTGGGTCATAGGGTTCATATTGTGGTTGGGGTGGAGGGTAATATTGTGGGTCTTGGGGGTATTGGCTTCCATAAGGTGAATCTTGATTGATCATGGTGGGTTCACAATCATAGCTCAAGTAATAGCCACCATGATCGTATGAGTGATAATCGTCCACTTGTTGGTAGCCGTTTTCATACTCTTGAGGATCATACCCATCTTGATTACCCCAAGAAGCTTGATAATGGTAAGGGGACGTCATGTCATAGCTTTGGGTCATGGAAGAAGAGGAGTAGCTCATATCGGCTCCCGAGTATGTGGAGTTTAGATCAAACCCCATGCTTGCTCGAAAATCGTAGTCCATACCCGGTTGGAAACCACTCATCCTAGCAACCGTCCGTTTAAGCGGCTCTGAGTGGCAAGAAGAAGATAATCACCACCTCTAAGCACAAACTGTAGACTAAGAACAAACGTGAGAAGCCTAGTGCTTTTTGGGCACTAGACAAGAGAGAAATAAACTTCACACACACAAGAAGCAAGGTAACAAAAAGAAAAAAGAAAACACAACACAAAGACAAAGCCAAGCAAAAAGGAAAACAAAGTCTAAACTAGCACCGTCCCCGGCAACGGCGCCAAATTGATGGGAGGGATTTGTCGTGGATCCCAACCGTCAAATAAAACCAACTAACCTAACTGGGGTAGATAGGGCAAGTCGGGTCGAATCCACGGGGACGGTAATGTAAAGTCTTGACTAGGTCGGCCCAAATACGAGACTAAGTCAACGAGCTAAACTAGAAAATGATAGAACGGGCGAAGACTAGACTATGACTAAGGCTAAGGAGAACAAACTAGGAAAACGGGCTAGGATTAGGTCGCGGTCAAAGGGGTAACGGAATGGTCAAGGGAGGACTAGAGTGAAGGAGGTAGTAGGGTAATCTAGGTAATGCCCGGGCTCTCGCAACTTAGACTCACCTAGAGGTTCCACCTAAAACCCAACTCGGCGATACACAACACAATCGGGGCTACTAGCACGCTATAGGCCTAGGTCGAATCCGGGCTCTCGCAACTTAGACCGACCTAGGGGTCGTCCTCACCGGGCTCTCGCAACTTAGTGAGGGAACCGGACCCACAAACAAACTAACACCCACAAGAGAAAGGCAAGAAAAACAAGTATTTGCAACTACTAGTCAATCAAGCATTTCATCAAACATGTGATGTGCACCAAATAAGAGGAAACCCAAATTTTCCACCAACAACTCCAACAATCCCTTAATCACCTAATCAACACCCTAATCACCTTACTAACCCTAGCAAGAACACTACTCTAACATAATCAAACTACAACTAACACTAACAAGAGGAATCATCATAAGAAACAAAACAAACATAAACAAACTAGTGAAAATGATGAACTATAATCAAAGATGAGAACTTGAATGATTAAACATAAAAGATTAAAGGAAAAGAGGAAGGAAAGATTATACCAACTACAATGGATGAAAAGGAGAACACTTGTATAGAAGAAAACCCAAATAATTCCACCAAGGTTGTCAAGCTTGGATGGATTCTTCAAGAGATCCAATAATACAAGATTAAACTAAGATTAACTACTAATTACCAACTAATCTACACTAATCTAATCTAATCTAACCTAAAGTAGTCTAGGGTTTAGTGTCTAATGAAGTGCATAAGATAAGATGGTGTCTTAATACAAGAGGGGGGTATATATAGGGTTACAAATGAAAGGAGAAGAAAAGAAAACAAGGCGCGGGTTACAGCTAGCCCGTCCCGGCCGAGACAGGGTGGTCCCGGTCGAGACGCCACCTTCCCGATCGGGATGGGCCCTGGTCAGTAGCCTCCTTGTTTGTGCACCTCATCCCGAACGGGATGAGCCTTGTAGGCCTCCATTATGATCTTTTTGGTCCCTCCTTGGTTCTCATGGGCTTCTCACCGATTCTCGGGACTCGGGATCAGGTCTCGGAGGCTCGGGATTGGGTCCCAAGGTCTCGGGGTCGACTCCAAGGCATCGAGTGATCGTTCCTTTACTTCGTTGGCTCCAAAATGTGTATGTATCGAGTCGGAATCGCTCCAACTCTTCCAATTCGGTCTCGGGAACCTGAAACGAACTAAAGGAAGCATAAGAAGCTCCTAAACCGCTCCCAAGGAGCGATTCTACAAGGAAAATGGGACCAAAATACTACGAAATAGGCACTACAAATGACACTTATCATAATGTTCCCAAATTAATACCATAAAGAACAAGCTATGTTACTATAAGGAAGAAAATTTCACTAATCAGAATACTGGTTCATCTTCTACATCTTCTTCGTCCTTATCTTCTTCTGATTCTGATTCATCGTCAGACGGTTCGACAGGTGGTGGCGGCCGTGTTGCAAAGGGATTGGGGCAATTCCTCTTGTCGTGGTGCGCCATCTGCTTACAATTGTTGCACATGCGCTTTGGCTTCTTTGCAAGTGCAATTGATTTCGCCTTGCTCGATAACAACCTCTTTCCGCTTCCTTTTGTCTTGGAAATCTTCGGCGGGAGTATCGTTATCTCTGCTGTTGACGTACGTCCTAGCATCTCTTCCAATTCTTGGGTTTTATTCAATGTCTCGCTACCCCCAATCGGCTTAAGCTTCATCCTGAATTCGCGGATCAAAGCGCACATGTTCTCCACATCTTCTTTATTAGCAGACCGTAGAATACCCATCGTCTCATGAACTTCCGACCACAGTTTAGACATCTCTATCTGCTTTCCGTCTATGATGTCGATTTCTTTGCCTTCCACACCGTCATCAACAACACTATATTTGCGCAGCGCATCCCTCGACCACCTTCCAGCTACGTAGTTATCGGGTATACTAGTCAGGCCCTTCGAGGAATATATCCAAATTATGTGTCGACACAGTATTCCCCTTGTCTCAAACAATTTACACGTGCAATTGACGTCCGACGTTTCTGCAGGAGGTTAGTATAGCATTAAGATACACAACCCACCCACTCACAAATCAGTTCGCGTTACTTTAACTAAAACTATGTGTTACTTTAATTCGTGATTTTTGTTACTTTAATACTGCATCCTGTGCTTTATCTACAACCTATAAACCGCGTTACTTTAACTGCTAAGTTATGTTACTCTAACACATTCATCCTGTTACTTTAACTCATAAATCCCGTATAAAATAAGACAGCAAGCAGGCAACTGCGTACCTTGTTTGTAGTGGACTAGAAATTCTTTACCCCTTGTGGCGTCCCTCACCGTAGTTACTTCAACCCCATCCCTTTCAGCAAAACCTCTCACACTGCACGTCCCCACTGAACACTTTACCTCCTCTTGAAATTCATCAAACACCACGTGGGTGTATACCCTTGCAGCGTGCTGTTCTATCAGGAGGTGGGTCATTGTCTTCGGCAGAGATTGTACATTCTCGCTGTCAAGCTTTTTCTGGTTATACCTCTGCTGATCCATGGCGCTCTCGAACCGCATCCAGAATTCAACCAACGTTCCATGCTGGTTCTCAAACCGCTTGAAGAAACTGTTTTCGCTCTCCGATCTCTGTGTTGTTCGCATTAAACCTCCCATCTTCAGACCCCTGCAGTGCGCCATGACCCACTGCTTCCTAATCGAAAACGCAGTTTCGAACCACTGAACATCCCCCACGTCGTGCTCCTCCATTATTTCCATCCACCGCTCGTCGAATTCCGCTTCATCGATCTCGTCATCCCACACTATTGCATTCAATTTCTTTAGGAATTCCTGGTAGTCGGCCCTCGAGGCGCCGTATTTAGTGGGTACCTTATTCATTATATGCCACATACAAAATCGTTGCCACGCCGATCTAAACATCTTCTCAAACGATGCAATGATACCGGAGTCCTGATCGGTGATGATGTACTCAGGCTCCTTGCCGTCCATAGCCGTCAGGAACCGTTCGAACACCCAGTTGAACGATTTCTCATCCTCGTGCGCGATGAGAGCGCCACCGAAAGTCACCGATCGTTTGTGGTGATCGACACCGGTGAATGGGGTGAATATCATCTTATATTTATTCGTCCCGTATGTTGGGTCGAACGAAACTGCGTCACCAAATAACCTGTAGTTCCTCCTGGCAACACCGTCAGCCCAAAAGACCCTGCTCAAACTACCATCCTCATCCAGGTCGTAATCAAAGAAAAATCCCTTGTGATTGTCCGCCATACTCCTGAAACGATCGATGAATAACTGACCGTCCCTCTCATGGATGAAGCACTTTATATCTCTTCCAAAGTTTTTAAAGTCGACCAGGCTGGCACCTACGTTTGCGAACCCTTCAACCTGCTCCTTACATATCTTGTAAGTCTGCGTTGCACCGATCTTCAGCTGCAACAATTCGTTGATTAAAGTAACGTATGACAAATGTCGAAGTAATAGTTAGACGTCATTAAAGTAACATGTTGATTGAGTAACCAGAAATTGGTAATTAACAGACGGCTTTTCATTAAAGTAACGGACTATATAAACCACAGTAACACAGAATCAGCATTAGAGTAACGAAATATTAATACAGAATGTGAATGTGAACTAAACACGCAATGATCTCAATTTAAATGATTGAACCTACAAGAAGTTACTCAACACATACCCGTGAATTATTCAGTGTCATTTGCTTGTGGTATTTCGTGAGGTTTCTCGATAACTTATGGAACTCTCTGTCTTTTGGTGAAATTAGCTCGTGGTTGTGCCCGCTGTGAAACTTAATAATTCTAAGAGGCCCGCCTTCGCTGAACAACTTAATTCTTGCCATATAGCCAACACGAAGGACCTTTGTTTTCCTTTTTGGTTCCTCCACAGCGACTCCCTCTGTCTTCCCCTCAGCTGCTTCCCCTTCGACGTGCCCTCCTTGGATGCCCCATCTCCGTTGACTTTTTTTTTTTTTTTTTTTCGTAAAAACCCCGCCTGTTGCATACTAGCAGCTTTGATTTAATCTCATCACCCCGCCATCTTTTTGTTGTGTACCTCCTCACATCGAACCCACAGGCCAATGCGTAGATTTTATAAAAGTTTACCGCTTCTTCCTGGTCTTTGAATATCTGCCCTAGGTGGCGTGAAATTCTCACCTACATCCCTGCACCATTCGTGTGCTTCTGCATCAACTGAAAAACAAAACAGTGCAGTGAGGTAATTAAATTAACAGAAGATGCGTATACATACAGTAACAGATATATGGCTTCACAGTAACGTTTAGTGTTCATTAAATTAACGAATATTGTGCACCAAAATAACTCCACGCATATTTCATCCACGTATTTAAAAAGTATGTGATGACATGCAGTTTACATACAATGAGCTTAAAATCTAATAATAAGGAGAATTTTAATTGCTTCCGTCTACAGTATAAATCACTAACAAAAAACTTACAGTTTGTTTCTTTGACAGGTTGAATATCGGCCATAGAAGGAGATGTTGCAGCGGCAGAAGGTTGAAGATTAATGGCCTAACGTCTATTATGATTCGTTGACTGCAATCGTGTACTTTGATTTCTAGGTTATTTTGAAGCAGTATATTTCTTTGAATGGGCAGTTACTCTCTTTATTTGTTTCCTATTTTGTTGGTAATCACGTCCCACTATTATAGGAAACAATATCTTTTTTAAATCATTAGTTTAATACGGCGGTTACATATATTCCAATAGCTCTTTAATGCGCTACAATAACTGATGTTAAGAACTAAAGTAACAAAATTTAGGAATTAAAGTAACAGACCATAAAAGTAATGAAGCTTTGGCATTAAAATAACAGACATTCTACACTAAAGTAACACATTATGTGAACTAAAATAACCCAATATCTTTATGATTTAGCATGGTGGTTTAGTATCATCTTAATGACTCCCACTATTATAGGAAACAATATCTTTTTTTACAACACTAATGCGTTACGATTATAGACGTTTCAATCTAAAGTAATGGAAGTTTGTCACTACAGTAACAGACATTATACACTAAAGTAACAAAGTATCTGAACTAAAATAATGCAGCATTACTATAGTTCAACGTACAAAAGTAGAAACTAAAAATTTAGTATCATCTTAATGAATCCATATCCTTTCAACTATAAACTACAATATATACTCACAGTTTGTTTTTTCCACGATTTGAAAATCAGCCATTGAAAGAGAAGTAGAAGCCGGATTGAATCAAAAGCAGCGCGATGAAAATAAATGGTTATTGATTGTAGAAGCGGATTGACTGAATGTGTTATTGATTGCGTGGTATTCAAATAAATGGCAGCGACGTGATTAAGATGATGAAGCCTGAATGTGATTTTGATGAATGATGATTGAATGGGCGAGAGAACGATGAAGAAGAATGGGCGAGAGAACGATGAAGAAGAATGGGCGAGAGAAGGATGAAACGTATATTCAGAATGAAAGAGGGAATGAATGATTGAATGATGGAGAATGTTACGTTACTGAATATTCACCTTCCTATTTTGTAGGATGCAGTATCTTCATATATATTTTTTTTAATTAAAACAGTGATTTATCTCGTCCCTTGATCCATCTCCCATCCAACGGATGGGATGAGGACTTAGGGACTCAACAAGTATATAGGGACTCATTAGAACCCCCCTCTATATATATATATATATATATATATATATATATAGAAATGTTAAATGTAGGCTTATAAAGTATTGAGATTTTAAAAGATTAATAAGAATGATTATAAGAATGATTTGTGAAATGAAGATGGATGAAAGTGGGTTTTTATAGGAAAAAAAATGAAAAAAATAGAGGAAATAACTCAAATAAGTAAAAGAGACGTTGGGTTGTTTTGGGGAATGGGGATAGAGGTTGGAGTGTTGGACAGGTGACTGTTGGGTCCTTGGGAAAATGAGATATTGAGAAATGAGAACTTGGGAAGGGGAAGAGCAGTAAAGACAGCAGCAGGCTAGCAGAGTAGCTGCAGCAGCACGCCAACACTCAGCAAAGTCAGCAGCACAGTGTCAGCATGCGCAGGGGAGCAGGGGACCGTTGAGGCCGTGCCTGGCTGGGCCGTGCCGTACCTCGGGCCCGCCGTGCCTGGGTCGGTCGTGCCTGGTCGGGCCAGCCCGCGTGCCTGTCAGCGGGCCGTGTCGGATCGGGCCCGATCGTGCCCGTGCCTGGAACGGGTTTTTCAGTCACCTCTTCTTCGCAGCCCGACCCGAGGCCCGACGGGCCGTGCCCGTGCCAGGCCCGATTTTGCCCTCGTGTCGGGCCCGTCGTGCCTGGGTTCGTGCCGGATCGGGCCGGCGTCGGCGGCCCGGCCCGAAGTGCCACCTCTACCCCCAATTTTCTAATAAGTCACCCGCCATGCCCTTACTAATCTACTCCGTCTATTTTTTCCCCAAATCTGCCGTCAAGTGATGAGGTGACATCTAATTAGAATAATACAACCCCTAATCAACCTGACTCAGCTCCCTATTGTTAACAATTTTCCTCCAATTTCCCCAACTCTTCCCTCCATTTCCCGCCAAACTAACCTTTTTATTACCCATATTCATCCTTCCCTCCTCACTCCATCTCCTTCCTCTACTCTTCATTTCCCAGAAATTTTTGAAAATCTCTCATAGATGGCCATGTCCAGTGGTGCACAGTCTCTTTATTGGCAATCACTCCTGGATGGCATTGGTTTCTACAATCCTCTTTATTGGCAAGGACTTCTTACCACATCCTATGTCAATACTAAGGACCAAGTAGCAGATGTTTTTACCAAATCATGCCCGATATCCCAGCATCACTACTTACTGTCCAAGATGGGAGTTACGTCTCCACTACACCCCCATCTTGAGGGGGAGTGTAAAGAAAAAGATACAGGAGGGTAGTAGTAGTAGAAAAGACTAGTCTCTAATAGGGTAGTAGTGCCTAAGTAGTATAGTCCAACTTAGAAATGACATTCTGCAGTGTCCATAGGATATTTCACTGCTGCTGGTCATTACCCAGCACTTCTCTTTATTATGCATACTCCTGCACTTGTTAATTTTAATTGAATGAAAAATACACAAACAAAAACATCAACTCTTCAACCTCAACCACTTCACGTCTCTTCTTCATCAAATGTCTTCTGCCTCCCATATTGATCTACACTGCTTTTAATTCTCCTCATGGTATCAGAGCTGTAGACACCCACATTTTGACTGCCAAGTGTCTATAGCAGTTTCCGACAAACACCCGATGATGATCGGACGCAAACGTGCTTTAATATATTCGGAAACGGGCTCAAAATCATTGGCATTTGGCTTAGGCTTTTTACGGAGTACATATCTCACAAAACCAACCTCAAATTAAGGCCCAGTACGTCATTTCGAGTAAATAAGACTAATTTGGGTCGAATCCGACACCAGGGGCAAAACCGTCTTTTAGCGACCGAGTCAAAACCCGGTCAAAGATATTTTCGGAACATGTGAGTCAGCCGTGACACCTCACGTGGCTGATTCAATCTCAAACGCTACAAAAAATCAGCTACATGAAATATTAAACAAATCCGTTTAAGGATAGGATTCGATCTCAAGTAGGAATTCTATCCGAATACCGAATCAAACACTCGAACGAGCATCAAATACTCGGCCGAGCAGCCTACTTTCAGCCGAGGTACGTTTCTTCTCCGCCAAGCAAACGGAATCCTCGTTATTTTCAGCTTCTTACGTTTCCTATCCTAAGCGGTAGTTCTCACCCAAACACTTCTCCTAGCCAAGGTCGGGAATTTTCCTATAAATAGGCCCCTTGCACACACCTTTTTACAGGGCATCACATACAACCATCGATACACATCTACAATACACAAAATATACGAAAACTCCTTACACTTAGCATCGAGAAACCGATAGTACCAAAACCCGAAGGAACCGGCCCCGATACCTGTCACCCTTCACGTCCCAAACCAAAACCACCACAACTCACCAACATTAAACTCGACGCTCCCGTGCCATAGCCACATTCCGACGAGCCCCGATCCGAGTAAACAAAAGCATGTAGGTTGAGGGTGTAACCAAACCCGACTTCTCTTTTTCTGTCTTCTCCCTCTCGTTTTCTTCCTTTTCGTCGTCCGTCTTTTTTTCCTCTTACGGGTCATCAGTCGTCCTTTTTTTATTATGGGTCGTTCGTCGTTTTTTTATTATTTCTAATATCGATACTACAAAAACTATTTTCATATAACAAACATTCTTAAAAATACGATATCAACTCTATAGTCGAATATCGTATTAAAAGAATTAAATTAAATCTCATTGATGCTAAAAAATCGGTACATCTTTTTTTTTTTTTTACAAAATACGACGATTTTAACGCGGAGAGAATTAACGTCTTTTTTTTTTCCGTTCAAATTCTTTTCAAAACAATTTTACAAAACTTTTTCTAATATCGTTCAGAATATTTAATATCGAATATAACGAATATCGAAAATATTAAATCAAGTGCAAATTGTGCAATATTCGTACGCGATTTAATAAAATCATCGAACTTTCAAAAAATCAATTTCGAAAACAGGCCGGGACACGAGTCGCGCGCGTCCCGGGCGAGCAGCCTGCTCGGGCGAGTCGCGCCAAACTCAGGCGAGTCGCGCCAAACTCAGGCGAGTCGCGCGGCTGGCTGGAACGCAACACGTTCTTTTCGTTTTTTATTATTTTCTCGAACATCATTTTTTAGACAAAACAGCGTCTTTTTAGCAATATTTTCAGATTTCGACTAATATTTTCTCGATCTCGCATATTCATCATATTTGCTATATTTTTATTCACAATTCGATACTAACTCGTTTGTTCACCCTTTGTAGCAAATTCATTCTTTTTTCGTCTTTTGTTTTATTATACTAAAACGAATCTCACATGCTAAATTCAACTTTGACATTAATTTTTCATGCATTAAACCGACTTAGCAACCCGTTCAATTCCTCGCATGTTTAGGAAAACAATGTTTGCAAATCATTCATCGTATTACTAACGCGCGTATTAAAAAATCATTCGATATCCTAGTAGAGGCCGCTAATGTGCGGGCGGGGTTGGGTGTTCTGTGTGAACTTCCCAACACGTACCCTCATCCCTTACTCAGAACCTCGGTTTCCGGATGTCTGAAACCATTGGCAACGAGAGTCATTCAATACACGATATCCGATCAAGTCGGTATCGGTATCAAATGCAAAGGGACGAACCCAATAAACTCTGAAATCGGAAATGGGCCGTATTTTGTATATGGCCCACTACGACATAGAGTGGGTTCGAACGGGCCCGAACTCCCACAAAGTTCGGTGGCGACTCCAACTTTGATTTAAATTTCAATTCGATCCATTCTCATATGGAGATTCATTCGCCTCCCCAAACCCGCGCGTGGCCGCGTCGGGGTGGACCTATGTCATGTCCACAATTTGGCAACTCCGCTGGGGATTAACTGATGTGTGACTTACCATCGGCATCCTCAGGGTGAGATTCGAATAGAAATCGTTTGACTAGTACAATACGCGTTTTAGTTTTACGGTTCATGCATAACCCCATATTTTCCCGGGCCGGTACTGGTGACCGACGTCCCACTATACTATTGATATAGTACAAATTGGATATGTCAAAGGTGTCCATTAGCCGATTCGTATGGGTTTTACGGCATGTTCTAAGCTCAACTCGACTTAGGAAGTCCGCCCCAATTCTCGATAGACTGTGTACTAGTATAGACCCTTACAGACTGACCGAGACTTAGAATTAGAGCATACATGGCGTCGTTATACTGTTTCCATGACTACGTGCTACCTGATTTATAAGTCGTCTTTTAAAAACCATCATTTTCAAAAATTGCATCCTTTTCAAAATATCCAATTTTCAAATCCCAGGACATATACCGAACTTAGGATTTACGATTTTACTCAAAATAGCCTATTTTTAGCCGGTATTATGCCCATTTCAAAACTCGAAAATACTTTCGAACTTTCAAAACCGTCGCCCGGTCCGCCTTTCCGTTTTCTTTTTCGAAAAAAGGGCCGGTTCTCCCCGAATTTTTTCGGGCTCTTCAAAAAATCATATTTCGAAACCTTCCTCTTCTTAGGACTTCCCGTATTTAGTAGTGTCGGGTCGTGTCTTAAGTCGTCAAAGTCTCTAGCATCGAAACTCCGTAGATCTTATATCACGAGTTTCCTCCCTATCCCAGTCCGCCTTATTTGACTAAGGCAAAGCCCACCTACGTAGGACATACTCCTACGAAGGTTGGCCCGTCTACACAATCGAGTCCAAAGTCTGGGAATGTCTCACGTAAACCTCCTTTCAAACAGGGCCCAGCCCACACAGCTGGATCCTAAAGGAGGCCCACCTTTCACGAGTCGCCCGTCTAGGAGTCTCTTCCGAGTCAACATTTTACAAGGCATAGCCCTATAACAAAAGGTTCGTGACCCTTACGTCTAAGGGTCACTCGTCCGACACTCGAGTCTTAACAAAGTCTTTGATCCCGCTTAGGGGCTACCTTCTAGCAAAGCGATCAATCACGGTTGCTCTAAGGGTCATGTCTTACACGTGTCTCACGTACCCTACCTTTGAGTCACTTAGATGCCACACCATCTGAGTCCTTAGTCTCACTTGGGGGCTATTCCCCGACGGAACGATTAATCACAGTCACCCCGAGAATCGCACCCTACACATTTGTCTTAGGAGAGTCTAACCCGAGTCAAACATGGTCGCCCCATTTTCGGACTCACCCTCGTGCAGCTTGAGTCTCATCGTCAAGTTCAAGCCAGGGTCGTTACCTCGTCCAGGTCAAAGTTCGAGTATCCCGGTCCAAGAGTCTTTGTCGACCCGTCACCCCGGGCCATGTCTAGTTTGACTCCCTCTCTTGCATATACGCAAAACCGAGCTTAGGCGAGTTCTAACACCCGTCATTTCTTCCGATCAGGGACCCTATGAGCGAGACCTCACCAAACCACAACAAGTCCCACGCCGTCAAGAAGTGGGATATCCAGGGGAGTATGCTTATGCTGTCTTGCTCCATTAACAATATCTTCTCAAAAATCAATACCGCCCTAGATGACCTAAATGCCATGGTAACCACCATCGAAGAAGACCTTGTAATAACCCGATCCCGTCTAACATAGCTAGAGCGGGTAAGGCAGCCAATCACCCAACTGAGCCATTTGAAGGGTGAATGTTCTTACGAAACTGTCCGATACCCTCAGGATGGGAAGACCGAGAGAGGTAACCTTCAAGTCACCTCTCCGAAAATCAAGAACCAGTCAGAAGAAAGGACATTTACCCACTTGGATATGTCCTACACCGCCGCTTTCCAAAGGTTGGTTTCGAAGGGCCTAATATCACCTATAGCCCCAACAGTCGACCCACCTTCAGAAAAACGTTCCAAGGCATGGAACGCCGAGCATTACTGCAAATTCCATAGTGGGAGGGGACACGATACAAAGCAGTGCTGGAAACTGAAACACCTCATCCAAGACTCCCTCGATGCCGGGAGGACTCCTGTTTTGGAAACGTTTTCACTTGCAAAGCCCCTCATGGACTATACAGGGCCTAATGACCAAAGCATCCAATCTACCTCCCATGCATCCAAGAGTCCGGATTTGATTTAAGTCCAAGTCTGAGTTCGAGTCTAGGATATACTATTTATTTCAATTTCAAGGTCAGAGTCAGAGTCAATTGTATTCTGTCCTCTTTTTATTCAAAATTCAATAAAATCAGCTTTCAATGTTATTTCTCATATACACCTTCCTTATGTGTTTCCGAGAACATGATGAACACCATCATACACTGTGAGCACATGCACGTGACTATTATAGGCACATCTATAATGACTGCAGGAAATCGAGACCCGTGCTTTCCTTTACCTGTTCCATGCCTGACATAGAAAGCCACAAAATTACCCGTAGCAGGAGCGGTATCGAATCCTATGACAAATCTAGGTAATCTCCTAGTTTGGGTTCAAGACGGGAGGCAAGCCCATTTCCCACAATAAAACACCCCTCCAATAAGACCGACCAATCCGTACTTTATGTGTTAGTCTGACCGACAAAAAAAAAGGGCCAAAACAAAAGCAGGCCATAAAAAAAAAAGCAAAAGGCCAAAACAAAAAGCAGGCCATTAAAAAAAAAAAAAAGCTGGACACAAAAAAAAAAAAAGAAATCGAAAGTCCATGAAAAAAAAAGCTAAAGGCCAAAACAAAAAAGCAGGCCATCATACCCGCGACCGTAGTAAAAACGATCAATTCAAACAATTCAAAATTATCAAAACCCATACCATCCAATAGGGGAGCAACAATCAAGCTGGTCAGCTAACACCACACTCAGCCTTCCCACATTACAACCCTCAAGACCTTCTCGAGACCCAGGCTAGAGACAGCCCGGAATTTTAAGGATTCAAGCTCCATAGGATACCCCAAACCATTTGGGCCAGACATGGAAACCAGATCCCGTATTATCAAAACCAATCCCCGAGAGCAAAACTCGTTAAAATCCCCGAGAGCAAAACTCGTTAAAATCCCGTCCCAATTCCTCTCATCCAAACCAGTTACCAATCCCAAACACGGGAACTCAACTTGCGATTAGCATAGAACATGCCCAAATAGTTCACACCACCTATGGGGGCTACCTTGGGGAATGCTCACAGTCACAGGATCAATATCCTAACCATTCTAGCCCTTTGATCAAGATATCATTGGGAATGCACCTAGCATGCACCATTGTTATGGCTAGTTACACACAAAGTCCTATTAGACTAGGCACCATAATATATCTTTCAATCCACTGAACTACGACATGGTTTGATTTCACTACATGTGAATACGTAGGCAGCCTTTCAACATAGGCACAACCACCCACATTGACACACAGTCAAAAAGCACCATCATTCTGGTCACGACATCGTCATGTTCTCAGCAGCTAGCTTTGTCGTCCTGGGGGCTTCTCTTAGGCAGAAAACCTCCATCCACTCACAAAATCCCGATAAATTCAAAAAAATCTAGCCTCCTTTCTTTAGTATGTCCTAGTACTCGGCTCAGTCAAAGACAAGAATCTATCAGGACTCGGAGCAATACCCGCTTTGGAAATGTACCCTAAAATCAAAAAATCCAGAAGAGCACTAGACTACAACAGTCTCATTCCGAGGATTCGACCGTGTTGCCACTCGCCTAGGCTACGGAATATCGCAACTTAAGAGTCTTGTTAGGTGGCCCACCCCCCTACCGAGTCACGGTCCAACCCCTCGAGAGTCCAGTCGTGTCTGTCAACTCGTCCGGTCATGTCCAGAGTCGAGTCTGTCGGTATACCTCTCTCTTCAAATTCTCATTTTTAAAACCTGCAAAACTTAGCCATTTGAGAAAATCCTTTTCGACAAGGTCAAATTTCGGTCTATTTAAATTGCAAATTTCTTTTCTACCCATTTCAGTTTTGAAAACCTATTTCCTAGCACGTGAGTTGCTTTCAGGACTTCGATTTCAAAACTAAGCAAAAATCATTTTTATTCCCCAGCGCGAGTCATATTTGTTTCACCTACAATTCAAGACCGCGCAATTCACATAACTCCCCAGCGGCATTTAACGGGATGGGCCGACATATAGGCGCACCCAAGACTTATACGACAAGTCCGATTCCCCACGGAGTTAGCATCATCAGCTCAGGTATGATTTCCAACTTATGGCTGGCGAGCCCTTTTACGCAAGTTTACTGGACTATAAACGACCCAACCGGAAGTCTGCCAGGTCTTAATCTTTGATTGGCCTGGTAGCTACTTTGACTTTCGCCCTGTCCAAGCCTCAGTCAGAGTGGGGGCTCTGTAGACACCCACTTTTTGACTGCCAGGTGTCTATAGCAGTTTCCGACAAACACCCGATGATGATCGGACGCAAACGTGCTTTAATATATTCGAAAACGGGCTCAAAATCATTGGCATTTGGCTTGGGCTTTTTACGGAGTACATATCTCACAAAACCATCCTCAAATTCAGGCCCAGTGGGTCGTTTCGAGTCAAATAAGACTAATTTGGGTCGAATCCGACACCATGGGCAAAACCATCTTTTAGCGACCGAGTCAAAACCCGGTCAAAGATATTTCCGAAACATGTGAGTCAGCCGTGACACCTCACGTGGCTGATTCAAGCTCAAACGCTACAAAAAATCAGCTACGCAAAATATTAAACAAATCCGTTTAAGGATAGGATTCGATCTCAAGTAGGAATTCTATTCGAATACCGAATCAAACACTCGACCGAGCATCAAATACTCGGCCGAGCAGCCTACTTTCAGCCGAGGTACGTTTCTTCTCCGCCAAGCAAACGGAATCCTCGTTATTTTCAGCTTCTTACGTTTCCTATCCTAAGCGGTAGTTCTCACCCAAACACTTCTCCTAGCCAAGGTCGGGAATTTTCCTATAAATAGGCCCCTTGCACACACCTTTTTACAGGGCATCACATACAACAATCGATACACATCTACAATACACAAAATATACGAAAACTCCTTACGCTTAGCATCGAAAAACCGATAGTACCAAAACCCGAAGGAACCGGCCCCGATACCCGTCACCCTTCACGTCCCAAACCAAAACCACCACAACTCACCAACATTAAACTCGACGCTCCCGTGCCATAGCCACATTCCGACGAGCCCCGATCCGAGTAAACAAAAGCATGTAGGTTGAGGGTGTAACCAAACCCGACTTCTCTTTTTCTGTCTTCTCCCTCTCGTTTTCTTCCTTTTCGTCGTCCGTCTTTTTTTCCTCTTACGGGTCATCAGTCGTCCTTTTTTTATTATGGGTCGTTCGTCGTTTTTTTATTATTTCTAATATCGATACTACAAAAACTATTTTCATATAACAAACATTCTTAAAAATACGATATCAACTCTATAGTCGAATATCGTATTAAAAGAATTAAATTAAATCTCGTTGATGCTAAAAAATCGGTACATCTTTTTTTTTTTTTTTTTACAAAATACGACGATTTTAACGCGGAGAGAATTAACATCTTTTTCTTTTTTTTCGTTCAAATTCTTTTCAAAACAATTTTACAAAACTTTTTCTAAAAATCGTTCCGAATATTTGATATCGATTTCATAATCGAATATCGAATATAACGAATATCGAAAATATTAAATCGAGTGCAAATTGTGCAATATTCGTCCGCGATTTAATAAAATCATCGAACTTTCAAAAAATCAATTTCGAAAACAGGCCGGAACGCGAGTCGCGCGCGTCCCGGGCGAGCAGCCTTCTCGGGCGAGTCGCGCCAGACTCGGGCGAATCGCGCGGCTGGCTAGAACGCGACACGTTCTTTTCGTTTTTTATTATTTTCTCGAACATCGTTTTTTAGACAAAACAGCGTCTTTTTAGCAATATTTTCAGATTTCGACTAATATTTTCTCGATCTCGCATATTCATCATATTTGCTATATTTTTATTCACAATTCGATACTAACTCGTTTGTTCACCATTTGTAGCAAATTCATTCTTTTTTCGTCTTTTGTTTTATTATACTAAAACGAATCTCACATGCTAAATTCAACTTTGACGTTAATTTTTCATGCATTAAACCGACTTAGTAACCCGTTCAATTACTCGCATGTTTAGGAAAACAATGTTTGCATATCATTCATCGTATTACTAACGCGCGTATTCAAAAATCATTCGATATCTTAGTAGAGGCCGCTAATGTGCCGGCGGGGTTGAGTGTTCTGTGTGAATTTCCCAGCACGTACCCTCACCCCTTACTCAGAACCTCGGTTTCCGGATGTCTGAAACCATTGGCAACGAGAGTCATTCAATACACGATATCCGATCAAGTCGGTATCGGTATCAAATGCAAAGGGACGAACCCAATAAACTCTGAAATCGGAAATGGGCCGTATTTTGTATACGGCCCACTACGACATAGAGTGGGTTCGAACGGGCCCGAACTCCCACAAAGTTCGGTGGCGACTCCAACTTCGATTTAAATTTCAATTCGATCCATTCTCATATGGAGATTCATTCGCCTCCTCAAACCCGCGCGTGGCCGCGTCGGGGTGGACCTATGTCATGTCCACAAGAGCGCATGTGGGAGAAGGAGACTGATAATCAAATTTAAGCTGAGCTTTACAACTCAAACAACAGAAGTACAATAGCACTAAATGGGGTGCTTATTAATAGGACTACACTGAACTTGCTGAAAACTCAAACACCTGCAAACAGCAAGCTCTAAACTCAAAAATTTGCACAACTCATGAACAACTACCAAAAGGGTAAGGAAATCAACTACTCAGAGATGGAGGAGGAAATGGAGGCAAACTTTGCAGGTATGGCCTACCTAAATTGCAATTCTATCTCTAACACATCACATGAATGGATTATTGATTATGGAGCATCGAATCATATGGTGTCTGATTTGTCAATATTGGATAACATTAAGGAATTGACCAATAAGCCTAATATCAATTTACCAACAGGAGATACTGTAGTGGTTTCACATACTGGAATCTACAAATTTCGCAATGGACTGATATTACGAAATGTATTGTTTGTACCTGCATTCAGACACAACCTGATGTCGGTGCAAAAACTCACTAGAGATGAGAATTATCATATAACTTTCTCTGCCCAAACATGTGTTATACAAGACTCTCACACCAGGACTATTAAGGGTATTGGAAGAGAAAACAAGGGTGTATATTACCTACAAAATAATGCTACTAAGCAACACCCTGTGTTAGATTATGTTGATGCATGTAATGTTGATGCTGATGTATCCTGTAGTGTCTCTAGTAATAGTAAGGAACTAAGTAATGTAAGTCTAAGTACTGACCATGATCCTACGAATGAATGTAAGGAGGTACAAATTTTCAATGATAATGACTCGGATATCTGGCATTTGAGGTTGGGTCATGCGTCTAATGGTAAATTGAAACATATCCCGTGTGTTGCTCAATGTCTGCAACCGAACTCTAAGAGAGTTTGTGTGGTATGCTCCATGGCGAAACAAACAAAAACACCATACCAACTAAGAACGCAAACTGCTACAGACATGTTTGATTTGGTCCATGTGGATGTATGGGGACCATATAGGAAAGAGACAAGGAATAAACATAGATACTTCCTGACCTTAGTGGATGATCATAGCAGGGCAACATGGGTCTACCTCATGGTTCATAAATCTGAGGTAGCTAACTTATTGGTTCAGTTCTATAACTTTGTCAACAATCAGTTCAATACCACCATCAAGGTACTTAGATCGGACAATGCCTTAGAGATAACAGAAGGGGAAAGCAAGAAATTCCTTCAAGCCAAGGGTATATGGCATAAAACCAGCTGTGTGGACAGACCACAACAGAATGGAGTAGTAGAAAGAAAACATAGACATCTTCTTGAGATAAGCAGGGCTCTCAGGTTTAGTTCTGGTCTACCTCTCTCATTCTGGGGAGACTGTGTCCTAACAGCTGCTTTCATTATCAATAGACTGCCTACCCCTCTTGTGGAAAATAAAACACCATATGAGGTTCTGTTCAAGAAATCACCAAACTATGAGAGAATGAAAGTTTTTGGATGTTTGACCATGGCCTACAATCCAATCCGTACCAAAGACTAATTTCAGCAAAGAGGTATACCTTGCATTTTCTTGGGATATCCTTTGGCCCAAAAGGGATACAAGATGTATGACATCGTCAAGAAAACAGTATTTGTATCTAGGGATGTTAAGTTCTTCGAACAGGTGTTCCCGTGCAAGATTAAAAATTTTGCCCAACATTTACCCACCTTGCACTCAGGTATTTATGAAGATATGCCTTCCCATATACAGAGGAGTACAGCAAGTGATTTTCTAGACAATGATGTTTTTCCTACCAGTTCACCTGACACTGAAGTGCCCGAAAACGACCCACAGAATGAAGGAGAGCCATTAATAACTACAAAAAGTGCTGATACATTCACTCAGGAAAGACCTAGAAGAGAAAGAAGAGCTCCTGAGTGGGCAAAAGACTCCGTTGTTAACAATCCTGTGATGGCACCACAATCAAGTATTTCTAATGTGGTTCAACTGCATTTTGAAACACCTTTTGCAGGACAGGCTACTGTCACAACAAGGGAACCAGATCCCATGACATTTGAAGAAGCCATTAAAGATCCAAAGTGGTTGCAAGCAATGAATCTTGAAATTCAGGCCCTCCACGACAATAATACATGGATTCTCTCTGATTTACCGAAGAGAAGGAAAGCTATAGGGTGTAAATGGATCTATAAAACCAAGTTCAACCCAGACGGGTCGATTGAAAGACATAAAGCCAGGTTAGTTGTGCAGGGATTTAGACAAAGACATGGGGTTGACTATGATGAAACGTTTGCACCAGTTGCCAAGATGTCTACAGTTAGGGCTCTTCTTTCCGTCATCGCCATCAACAGCTGGGAAACATGTCAAATGGATGTCCCAAACGCGTTTCTCCATGGGGACTTAATGGAAGATGTATATATGAAGTTACCCCAGGGCTATTGTGATGGGACGTTTATGAGTGTTGGACAGGGGGAGCAAGCAAACTCGACTGGAAAAGTTTGCAAACTGCTGAAATCTCTGTATGGATTGAAACAAGCTCCTAGACAATGGTTCGTGAAACTCTCTCAAGCTCTCCTGAACTATGGTTACAGACAGTCTCATGCGGATCATTCCTTGTTTATCAAGCAACAAAATGGGAATACCACAGTCGTGCTAATTTATGTAGACGACATGGTTATTGCAGGTGATAGTACTCAAGACATCGAGTCCCTCAAGAACAAACTAAATGCACAGTTCCGTATGAAAGATTTGGGGGAACTCACATACTTCTTAGGTCTGGAAGTGACCAGAAATAAAGCTGGCATTTTTATCTCTCAACAAAAATACACTATTGATCTTTTAAAAGATTTTGGAATGGACAAGTCTAGGGCAATACACCTTCCTGTGAATCCAATTCTAAAACTTGAACCTGAAAAGGGGACGCCCTTACCCCATGCTGATCAGTATAGAAGGTTAGTAGGCAAATTGATCTACCTGACTATATCTCGTCCTGATATTGCATTCTCTGTGCAGCTCTTGAGTCAGTTCTTACAACACCCGACCTCTGATCATATGCAAGCCGCGAGAAGGGTCCTCAGATATCTCAAGTCCAATCCAAGTCAGGGGATTCTGTTTGCAAGTCACTCCGCCGCACAGCTCACAGCATACTGCGATTCAGATTGGGCATCATGTCCATACAGTAGAAGGTCTACCACGGGTTACTCTATCCTTCTAGGAGACTATTCTGTTTCCTGGAAATCGAAAAAACAATCGGTTGTGTCAAGATCATCTGCCGAGGCCGAGTACAGGGCCATGGCTATGACGACTTGTGAAGTAACTTGGTTGTTCCAACTATTACAATACTTGGGCCTCAAACATTTGGGACCTGCACATCTAAAATGCGACAATCAAGCAGCACTTGCCATCGCAGCGAACCCAGTTTATCACGAGCGTACTAAACATATTGAGGTGGATTGCCATTTTATTCGGGAGAAGATTCAGCAAGGACTTCTTACCACATCCTATGTCAATACTAAGGACCAAGTAGCAGATGTTTTTACCAAATCATGCCCGATATCCCAGCATCACTACTTACTGTCCAAGATGGGAGTTACGTCTCCACTACACCCCCATCTTGAGGGGGAGTGTAAAGAAAAAGATACAGGAGGGTAGTAGTAGTAGAAAAGACTAGTCTCTAATAGGGTAGTAGTGCCTAAGTAGTAGAGTCCAACTTAGAAATGACATTCTACAGTGTCCATAGGACATTTCACTACTGCTTGTCATTACCCAACACTTCTCTTTATTATGCATACTCCTGCACTTGTTAATTTTAATTGAATGAAAAATACACAAACAAAAACATCAACTCTTCAACCTCAACCTCAACCACTTCACGTCTCTTCTTCATCAAATGTCTTCTGCCTCCCATATTGATCTAAACTACTTTTAATTCTCCTCATATGTAAAATAGCTTTATCCATACTGGCATTTCTAGTTCTTAAACAAGTTCAATTGCAGAATAAAGACGAAAAATGGTAAACCCAGTTGTTTCTGGGGTGGAGTTTAAGATCTAGTTAGAGTTATGGATGTTCCCACTAAAAAAAAAGTCAAATCTAGTTCATCCATCTAGGTGAAGGGCAAAGAAAGCTAGCTCAGAGTATGGTTTATCCAGGTCTTTGCCAGAATTTCCTTCAAGCCAGGCAGTCTAATTCCAGTTCTTGGCTATCCAATGTTGTAACACCCCATATTTTTCAAGTAATATAAGTTAAAATTTTAAACATTTATTTAAACCCAGTTTAACGCTTGAAAAATTATTTTCGTGAATAAAATATTTTATTTTCATTAGATTAAAAATTATTCCGTTATAAAAACATGAGAATTTATTTATCGAATTTTTAAAAATTTTATCTTTCGTTCAACAAAGTTTAAAATTCGAAAATATTTTTAATATTGACCTGTCGTTTTGACATTTTCTCGTCTCGTAAAAATTTAGTAATTTATCGAATTTTTAAAATAATGATTTCTTATAACTATTGTCCCATAAAACTATTTATCGTCTATTTTACTTACCGTCTCACAAATTCCTTTTTAAAAATAAATTTTACGGTTTCCATTATTTTAATTCCGTAATCTTATATTTCAACTTTTTAAGAAAGAAAGACGTTTGTACGAGAATCGGACCAGAACTCGGAAATTGTACCCTTCTTACTCCTTCCCCACGTGGTCCCTATACTCCCTTCTATACCCCATTACTCACCCCTGTAATCTCCCTCACCCTTACACCTAAACCTTCCCTACCCATCCCACTCACCTCACCTATTACTCCCTCGTGTACTCCCTCTCCCTCATCCTTACTCCACCTCATTTTCTTTTCTTTTTCCTCCTATACTATATATACCCCCTATATATACTCCTATATATTACTACTACTAACTATAACATACTGTACCATCAGTTCAAAGTTGCATAAAGGTAAAAAAGAGTCAACAAGCAGCAGCACAGGCTGAAGGTTCTCCCCAACCGGCCGGAGATGGTGACGGGGTAGATAGATCCACCAAAAAAGTCAAAATGTTTCAAGATACCTCCCGGGATATACCAAACGTCCAGGGCAATACCCCCAGCATTTCATACAAGGAATCACTTAACAAAGGAATTCCATGTGTTGAATCCCATGACCAAGTATTGGGAGGAGATGATAATCAGCCCATTCTCCTGGATGAGCAGATGATGAGATGGAGGAGATGGGAAAAGACGACCCAACGTGCCCTCACGAGAGAGGAGAAGAAGAGAATCCGGACACCATGGCTTGACACACTGATCATCAAGATGTTTGACAAGACCACTGGGTATTTCAACCTGCTCCGACAAATCAAACGGAAGTGGGCATTGAAAGGCGCTCTCATGGTCACAGACATTGGAAGGGCCTATTATGTGGCTCGGTTCACGAACAAGGAAGACTACAATTTTGTTCTCACTCAGGGACCATGGATGATAGGTGATCATTATCTTACCATTCAAAATGGATTCCCAACTTTATTGCTAATGATGAACCAACTGGAAGCTTTTCGTGGAGTACTCAAGTTGCGCTTACCAAAATAGGCAACAAGATTGGCAAACTGGTCCGTATTGATAGAACCATAGCAAATGCGGAACGAGGACAATTTATTTGCATGAGTGTAGAGGTGGATTTGGCGAAGCCACTTCTGTCAAAGATTCGACTTAATAGCAGAGTGTGGCACATCCATTATGAGGGTCTCAAGAAGATATGCTACAAGTGTGGTAGAATGGGACATAGTATGGAAAAATGCCAGCTTTTTCCCATAGCAAATACTGGGGCAGGTGCGAGTAACTCGACCGAGTTAATTAATAAGGTACGGCCTCCGGTAAGCCAGCATAATAATGAACCAGTCACAAGGCCTGCCTCAAGAACAGTCAATGCACAAGAAGAGACCTATGGGGAGTGGATGCACGTAAAAAAGGTACAACGGAGGAAGACCACGTTGTCTGAAAAGGCCCATGACTCAGAACCGAATGTTCCTAGTCGCGTAATTCAAAATCTAGCCACGACCATTGGTTCCCGTTTCAATGCTATATCCACAGCAAAAGATGCCACAGAGTCCGCGGTGCATACAGAACAAAATAGGATGGACAAAAATGCTCCGGAAAGCGCCAATAGGACAATCACCCCTAGCAATAGAAATGCTCTCAATTTAGGAAAAAATATTTCATCTGTGGAAACTTCAAATCATGGACAAAAAAACATAACAGTTGAAACTTGAAAGACTAAAGAATAATATCATTGACTTTACCTTAATTAGGAATGATGGCACATCAAGTTCCCGTGATCTTGGGGCTATGTTTGGTAACTTCCATCAAGCAAGTTTAGGCAATAAGGCTTCTGACAAAATCTCCAATACAAGGTCAACAGATGATTCTCCACGAGATATTCCAAAAGAGGCATCAAGCAAGAAACATCATAATATTTTTAGCAGGAAAAATAACATCATTGGCAACAACGAAAACATACACAACGGCCCTAGCAAGAGAGTCGTAGTGGCACTATCCCAAAAAAGGAAATCGCCCCACAAATTCAAGCCACCGATAAGAAGTCATGGATCCAGTCCAAAGCCAAGCACTCTTGACAGTATCGTATCCTTCACTCCCACGACATCACCCTTGGACTACATCACCAACCGAAGGCCACTTGACCCTGGTAGCTATAGTTCAGACCAAGATATGGGAAACGAACTTCACACCATTAGTACAGAGAACGATAGGATTCTTCCAGCCTTTGAAGATATCATTGCCAATGATGGACCTGTGCAATCCCTTGCACAATGAGGTACCGTATCCCTCAATGACTAACTTTTCTATGAATAATACAACCATAAGAACTCGTAATAATCTACTAGAGATCATGACGTGGAATGTTCAGGGAGCCGGTAGTAATGAGTTTTTAGCTATGCTGAATGAACTTATTAAAGACCAGAAACCAGATGTCTTAGCTCTCGTTGAAACACATGTTAGCGGAGCTGTAGCAGACCGGATATGTAGCAGGATTAAGTTTGATCAAATGACTAAGGTTGATGCACGAGGGTTTAGTAGGGGGTTGTGGTTGTTCTGGAACAATAGCGTAGCTAGCATCACACCCTTGTTTCATCACTCACAACACATAATAGTTGAGATAGCTAGAAGAGGGGAAACACCATGGATTTTCACAGCAGTTTATGCGAGTCCTGATATATCAAAGCGCTATGAGCTGTGGAGTGAGCTCCAGACCATGGCCAGTAATTATTCTCAACCATGGCTAGCAAAGGGGGATTTCAATGAAACCAGGTTCCTGTCCGAAAGAAATGGCACCAACAACACTATGAGACAGAGGTGCGAGAACTTCAATTCTTGGGTGGAAAATAATGCGTGGCTTGAACTAGATTACTCCAGACCGAGCTACACTTGGACTCGGGGAAAATCAGTTGAAACACGCAAATTGGCAGGATTGGATCGGGCATTATGCAACTCTTTGTGGCGTACCAGGTTCGCGAAAGGCTCGTTGCGGCACCTTGTACAAAATCAATCGAATTATTGTCCCATAATCATGAGTACAAATGGGTTTGCACCTATTGAGAAAACCTTCAGACCATTCCAATTCCAAGCGGCTTGGATGTGCCACGACAAATTCACGAAGTTTGTTAAGGATGAATGACAAAAGGACACCCCATTGTACCCCTTCATTCATTCTTTTGCCCTGGCTCTTCAAGAGTAGAATAAATCCACTTTTAAAAATATATTTGAGCGCAATAAAAGTCTTCAGATACGATTGCTTGGTGTCCAAATGCACCTATCGCATGGCGGTCCGGGATATTTGATGAAGTTAAAGCTCAAACTCAAAACTCAGCTAGAAACACTTCGTGAGGAAGAACTCCTTTGGTTTCAAAAATCGAGAATGGAAGCTATATGTGATGGAGATAGAAACACCCGGTTTTTCCATCTAAGCACAATCATTAGACGAAAAAACAATAGGATTGAGGTTCTTCAGGACGACGAAAAAAATTGGGTATGGGACGCGACGAGAATCAAACGAATGGTCATGGACTACTACGCTAAGCTGTTCACTACCCAGGGAGATGTCCTAGATCACTCGGCGATGCCCATGGGTCTCTTTCCTCAACTCACGTCTGAAGAGAAGGTCAAATTAGACAGAAATTACTCCTTAAGTGAAGTTCAAGGAGCTTAGAATCAAATGTCCCCATATAAAGCTCCAAAACCGGATGAATTTCAAGCTCTTTTTTATCAATCGCAATGGGATGTCGTAAAACGAAATGTGTGTGAGTTAGTATTCCAGGTACTCCATCAACAACCCTTCCCTGAGACTCTTTGTGAGGCGCTTATCACGCTCATCCCAAAGGTGGACCAACCGGCAAATGTTACTCAATTTCGTCAAATTGGTCTCTGTAATGTAGTGTATAAACTCATCACTAAGATGCTGGTAAATAGAATCAAAGTTGTCCTCTCGATTCTCATTGGACCACACCAAGAAAGTTACATTCCCCCTCGACAGATTTCCGATAATGTACTACTTGTTCAAGAGGCTTTGCACTCGATGAGAGACAAAAAAGGCAAAACCGGATTCATGGCAATCAAATTTGACCTTGAGAAGGCTTATGACCGGTTAGAGTGGAGATTCATCAACGCCACATTGCGGGACATGAACCTCCCGGATCGAATGAGGATGACTATAATGAGATGCATCTCATCTACATCTCTACGTTTGTTATGGAATGGGGAAGCCACTGACTCGTTTACACCTAGCAGGGGTATTCGCCAGGGTGACTCTCTCTCGCCGTATCTCTTTACAATGTGCATGGAGAGATTAGGCCATCTCATATATGAAGCACATGAGGGTAAAAGATGGAATGGTTTCCAACCATGTTGGAACGGACCTGTACTAACCCATCTATTTTTTGCAGATGATCTTATCCTCTTTGGAGAGGCAACGAGAGAGCAACCCATTGGAATAAAAGAATGCCTCGACAAGTTCTGTAAAGCCTCTGGTTAGAAAGTTAGTCTTGCCAAATCAAAGGTGTTCTTCTCCGCTAACACAAGTGCGCTTGATATTTCAATTATCACTGCTGTTTTAGGAATAGAGGCCACCCCGGATTTGGGAATGTATTTGGGTATGCCCACCATAAATGGGCGAGTAACAAGAGACACGTTCTGTCATTTCGCTCGAAAAGTTGATAAAAGGTTGACGGGTTGGAAAACAAAGCATCTTTCCCTGGTGGGACGAACAACGCTTATACAATCGACCCTTTCCACTATCCCCGCAAATGCGATGCAATCAGCTTGGTTACCTAGATCCTTGTGTGATCATCTCGACAGAAAGTCCAGGCTATTTTTATGGAATGGACCGAAGAACGACGGGGAGTGCACCTGGTCTCATGGGATAACGTGACAAAAAATAAAGAGGATGGTGGACTAGGCCTGAGATCGATGAGACAAGTCAACACGGCTTTCATGGCGAACTCGGGTGGCGTATTTTAAATGAACCCAATTCTCTTTGGGCTCGGGTCCTTCGTAACAAGTATTGTAAGGGAAGATGTGACCTTGATATGTTTGAGGCCAAATCGAATTCGTCAAATGCCTGGAAGGGCATTGTTGAGGGCGTAGCTGCTGTCAAATAGGGGTTCCATCACTCAATTGTTAATGGCAAGAAAACTCTCTTATGGTTGCATCGTTGGGCTACCCAAATCCCATTGATTGAACTTACCAATGAGCTAGTCACTCCGGAGATGCAAGCTCAAACGGTGGATGAATTGTGGGACACAGAAAGTGGTTGGAAATGGGAAGAATTTTCCCATTGTTTCAAGTCAAAAACGCTGCAAACTCTAGCAGCAATTGAACTGAACGTAGGCACGGAAGATGATGACCATATATATTAGGCCCAAACACCGGATGGATCGTTCAGGTTAAAATCGGCGATAAGCCTTATTAGGAATGAAGTGCCCTTCGAGAATCAACAATGGGGCAAATTGCCATGGAAAGTAGCCATCCCGCAGCGGGTCAGAATGTTTCTATGGCTTGCTATTCAGGACCGGGTCATGTCAAATGAAAACAGAGTAAAGAGAGGTTTTGGAGAGGATCTTATGTGTGTCGGGTGTGGAATGAAGGTAGAATCAACGAAACACATACTACGAGAATGTTTTAAGGCTAAAACCGTATGGACTTTGTTTCCTGGAGCACTCTCTACTTTTCATGAGCAGAGTAGTTCGGTTCATGAATGGATCGCTGAAAATCTGGCGCTTGAAAAACTCTAGGGCATCTCTAACTGGCCCCGGTTATTCGCAATGACCTTATGGTGGTTGTGGAAATGGCGGAATTGTAGAAGCTTTGGCCGAAGTGCAAAAATCCAACAAGACAAAAGGCAATTTCTTGCCCTGCACATTCAAGAAGTTAAGACGGCCATGGAAGCAAGACATCCTATGCACTTCAACGAAACCGCATGGAAAGAAACGAGACTAATCCGGTGGCTCGCTCCGCCTAATGAATGGCTCGCCCTAAACATCGATGGCGCGTACAAAGGAAATCCGGGCTTGTCGGGTTCGGGAGGTTTTTTTCGGGATACCACAGGTAGCAAAATTTTGGCATATGCGGAGAAGATAGACCAAGCAAGTGTTACTCGCGCTGAAATCATGGCGCTCCAGAGAGGCCTCCTACTAGCAAAGGAACGAGGTTTCACCAGCATATTCATGCAAACGGACTCTCAGGTGGTTCGCAACTTGTTAAAAAAAGAGTTGGAACACCCATCTGCCCATTCTCGCATGCTTAAATTATATAAATGTTTAATTCAAAACGGGCAATAGAGGGTTGAAATTCATCATGTGTATCGGGAGGCGAATTGATGTGCTGATTGGCTCGCGAACATTAGAGTGAAACAACGGGAGCAACTCCAAATCTTTGAGGAAGTGATCGAAGCCCGGTGGATCTTTTTAATATTATATCTTTGCTTCTCGTATTGTGAATTAGGGGTTGTATTCCGCCCGTGTAACTTGTAATCTATTTTTCAAGTTATTTAATTCATTTGTTTGGCATTTATCGTTTTCAAATGAACATCGCTAAATTCAACTCCGACATATTTTAAGATGTATTAAACGATGTAGTGAACACGTAGTTTGCATGTATAGCCTAAAACAACGGTTGTCATACATTTTCATCTTACTAACGCGCGCACTTAAACACCAATCGATATCTTAGTAGAGGCCGCTATGTGTGAGCGGGGTTGGGTGTCCTTCGTGGGCTTCCCAACACGTACCTTCACCCCTTACTCAGAACCTTCGGTTTCCGGATGCCCGAAACCATTGGCAACGAGAGTCATTCGATATACGATGCTCGATAATTCGACATCGGTATCGTTATACAAAGGGACGAACCCTATAAGCTCTAGTACTATAAGGCAGACCGTGCTTTGTGCGCGATACGCCTAAATATAGAGTGGGTTCAAACGGGTCCGAACTCCCCCAAAGTTCGGTGGCGACTCTAACTTGATTTAAATTTGAACCTGAGAACAATCTTGCCACGAGATTCATTCGCCTGCCCAAACCCGTACGTGGCCGCGTCGGAGTGGACCTATGTCATGTCCACATCAGTTTGGTATAGAGCTAGGCTTTTGCTATAAATCTTTCAAATGCGTGTGGCTTGATTGACTACTAGAGATAAATCTCCGTGGACCCTAAGGTTCTTAATCCCTAGTATTAATGCGGCTCGTAGTCCTATTAGGCAGGCTTTGTACTCGGTCACGTTGTTGGTTACCGGGAAGTCTAGTTTGACGGATATGGGTGTATGGTGACCTTGTGGGGATATTAAAAGGATTCATACACTGTAGCCCTCATGCTCGAGGCGCCATCGAAGTATAGGTCCCACGACTCATCGTCGGCGAATATGATGTCCTCATCGGGGAAGGTCCATGTGTCGGTTGAGTGTGTTTCCTCTATTGGGTTTCCGGCTAGGAAGTCAGCTACGGGTTTTCCCTTGATGACCTTAAGGGGTGTATAGGTTAAATCGAATCTTGTGAGCGCTAGGATGATTGCTCATTGTGATCTCGGTTAGGGTGAGATAAAGTGGGTTGTTGATTGATGCTCTTAGCCTCTTATGCTTGAGGTTTATTTGATTGCTATCGATAAATGACATAGTATCAAGTCGTAAACGAAAAGTGTATGTTTTAAATCAAGTGATTGTTGAGGTGCACAGTAAGGAAAAGTTTACTTCATTCTTTGATTGATAAATTGTAAACGTGTTCAAAATATGACTCTTGGGGAGGCAGGGACAAGCCCCTACGCCTCCGACTCAAAGAAGGAGAAAAAAAACTTATTGTATTATTAAATCTAGACCCTTAGGACAAGCTAGACTTTGACTTGGATCATGCTTCACGTGCCTCATATACTCAGACTACCTCCTGGGAAGAGCACCTTGATAGCACCATCCGACTTTGTTTTTGCGTACTCGTTGGTGGTGACTACCATGCATGTAGCAACCTTTCTGTTGGCATCCTCAAGGGTGAGGCCCATAGTGTGTTGCTTCACAGAGGGAAAGGTCCCGGCGTCCACCAGATCTTCGATGTCGTGCTTTAGGCGGTAATAATCTTTCGTATCGTGTCCCCTGCCCTTATGGTATAGGCAGTAAGCCTTGGGATACCAACTTGCATCTCGGGCTCCGATGGGCGGATCCAGGGTAGGAGCTAGCTGAGATATCTGCCAATCATCGTTGGCAATTGTAAGTGCCTCGGCATAGGACACCCCCAAATCTGTGAGGCTTCTGAACGGGTGCCCTCCATGGGCAGGGCCGGTTTGAGCATCCTCTTTTCTCTGAGGATATCGAGAGTGGGAGGTGCTACAGAAGATTGATGAGGCTTCACATCTACCTCCTAAAGGTTACATTTTGTTGGGCCATTGCCCGTTTTGTCAGAGGTTACTTTCAACCTACCGAGCTGGAGGAGGATACAGGGTGGCCAACATCTGTGTCACGGTGGCCTAGAGTTCCTGAATGAGGCCTAATATGGAGTTGATTTGATTATTGTCGTCGTTGCTGCTACTTGAAGACATTTCAGATGGTGGATTTGCGAAACGGAACCAAAGATGAGAACGGATCCACCAGAGGATGTAAGAGACTCGTGGAATGCTCGTAGGCGAGCGACACGGAAATGAGGCCCTTGAGTAACACGTGTTTTCGGTCATCGAGTTTTGGGATTCATGTGCTTTTAGACTTTTGGTGTATTTAGCGAGACGCTTAACGGACTCGGATCTCTAAAGCGAGATGATTTGACACAAATCTCAAAGTGAGATTTAGGGAGAACTCTCAAGATGAGATGACCCAAAATGTAAAACCTCAAACAGAGGTGACTTTAGGAATTAGCACAGACAGTTAATCACACGGTTGTACGATATAAGGAGTTGATCTCGATCCCGGCTCAGAATCAAAGGATTTGATATTCTCAAAAATTGATAGATTTGAAAAGCGAGTTCTCGAAAGTGGTAGTTCTGAAATCGATATTACGATGGTTAACTGACATTGTTTGTGATATATCGGTAAGCTTTGCCATGCGGGTGCCACGAGTTCATGAGTTTAAAAAGTGACGATGGTAACGGTGTGAATTGTGATTTTGCAAAAAGACGGTTGTAGAAAAACCGGTTTTGAAAAGATGTTAAAATCGTGGGGTTGCGTTTGTTATCGAGACTTCTATTAGTTAGGAGTTCGATATTTGCGATGCAAAAGGTGTTTTTGAGAAAACATGGTGTCCGTGGTGGTGCTTTAAAAGTGAAGTTTTTGTGTAGCCAAATTCTCGTTATGGGAATTTAGGTGGTGATAGCGGTGCTTTGCAATGTTTTTGAAAAAAAATTAGGGCGTGACCGTGTTCGACGCTTTTATTCAATTGATTGGAATTCAGGCGAGAGTAACGCTACGTGTAAAAGTGCATTGTGGGTGTTACCGTGTTAAACACCTTGATTTCATTAATCGAAATTTTGGCGATGGTAACGGTATGTGTAAAAGTGCTTTGAAAACGAAAAATGTAACCGAGTTGGGTGCCTAGACCCCATTGATCGGGATTTTGGTGATAATGACGGTATGTTAATTCTTGAAAATGGTGAGTTTGGGTTCAGCCAGCGTAACGACGCTAAATCGGGTTTTGAAAATAGTGTGTGTAAGTTTGGCCAGACTAACGGCACTAAAACTGCTTTTAAAAAATGTCTTTTCGAAAATGGAGTTTGGGTGTAGTTGAATATGTTGTCGTGGTTTAATCCGGAATTTTCTTTATTTGGGTTGTCACAACATGCTACACATAACTAGACAAGCATACACTCATGCATGATGCAGACGCGAGTAGGCTAGGGTAGGCTATCGTCCACGAAAATTCCTCGCTTCGGCAGAGACGTGTCACCCCGAGTGGGAATGAGCGTTGCCCTGTTCCACTTGGAGCTTATCGCTTGGCATATTCACGGAATGCGTGACTACCTACCTTGGACGGCCGGAACGTCAATCGGGGGTCTCCTCACGGATCCGGTCCGAGAACCTTACTGGAAGAAGGTCGATTGGTCCAAAATCAGTTATGGTGGGCTTTTTAAGGACAAAACCTGTAGTGACCACAAAAAGGAACTAGGAAATGGGCTTCGCCGACCTTGTTCGAGTTACACCACCGCCGGAAATCTATTTCCATTTGCCCAGCGGAGTCGCCAAACTGTGGACGCTCCCACCCAATGCCCGCGAGCACCCGCGCGGGTCCTTCGCGGCGGCCACCCACACGACCCGTGGTCCGGGGCGCCTCGCATCCTGGGGGCCGGGCCGATCTCACGTTCGGGGCGAAGTGTCAGACCTCGATTTGGTTGCCGATTTGAATTGCATTAGATAGATGTGGGGACATCTATATTTCTGTTGAATCGATCGAGATGTGGTTGTAAATGTTTAAAGACTGATTTGTTTGGTCTGACGACCTTTTTAGTGAACCGAATTCGTTGCCGATTTGTGGAGTCGCCACCGTAATTATGGGATATTCGGAAACCGTTCAAGTCAACTTTAATCCTTAGCCGGCTCAAAGCTGAGTGACATGGGGACCTAAAGATAAAGACTTGTACCCTTAAGCATTTCATGTCTAGAATGACTCTCATTGCCAATGCTTTCGGGTATCCGAAAATCATAGATTCTGGGTAAGGGGTGAGGGTATGTATTGGGAAGCCAACGCTCGATAGAAATCAACACCCAATCCTGCCCGCACGTAGCGGCCTCTACTAATCAATCGATGGTCTGATAACTTCGTTCCTAGTTGTGGCAGAAATGCGATAACATCCATCGTTTTAACCTTATGCCTTTGCTACGTCGATTGTTTAAGGACAAGGAAGTTTGTCGTCGAAGTAAGTGTTTTTACATTCCTTGCATGCGATTTCACATGACAGGCAGGCCATGAAAAGATGCACGTAGGAGAGTAAAGAGTACTAGATAATATTCGTATTAGTAAATCATTTTTAACGTTATAATACGGATATTAGTCATTCTCATGGTATACCTTACCTGGTATTTTGCTTAAAGTGTGTTGGTGCGGTATTAATAAGGATGCGTCGAACCACGTGTGAAGGGTGAGCATCGGGATTAATATGGGACTTGACCACAGCTTGTTCAGTTTTAGCTTGTTTACATTTTGAATTTCGTGTTAGGTGATTTAGCATGCGATTATGGTCATAAAATCGGTAAATCATACAAAAACTGTAAAATGCGAAATGTAAGTAAATCACATTATATGAGAAATTGCACCCTCGGAGTGTGCACTAAACGAGATACGATGTGTAGATGATCGAGAACGGATATCATGAATATTCAGATTTGATTTAGGTGTTTTAGTACTTGTGGTTGAAGTTGTAGACGTTACGTATGTTAACGACTCGTCGTGGAAATAGTATCCACAAGGGTCGGACTCGACGTTATCGAAATGCATAATTAAAGGTGCAATATGTAAAGTTGTGTTTAGATAGTGACGATAACGACTTCGACGGGCTGATCCTCCTAGCTCGGCGATTCCGGTAGAGCTTCGCTACGGTGAGGCAAGTCGACAAGTCAACACAGGTGCCATTTTTCGTTCTTGTCGAGTCAGGAACTCGAGGAACTACGAAGAGTAGTGTTGATTCGTGGAACGCGAATCGAAGAGAAAACGATCGAGTGGATCGTGCCTAATATCGGAGTGCGACGATAAAGAAGAGCTGCAATTTTTGTGGAGCTCGTAGAGAGGAGAGGAAGAATTGAATTGTGTTGTGTCGTTTATGAGCGGAGAAGGGGAGTATTTATAGTTTTTCTCGTAGTTCAAATCGAGATTTTAGGCGCCAGACATCGTGCAACCCAGTATTGGGGAGCCTGGGTCCAAGCAATGCAGAACTCAGTCGCCATGAGGGGAGGCGATCGAGATTTTGAAGATCCGATTTTGAAAAGTTTCCAAAGCGGAGATTATACGTAATCTTGTGTGTCGCTTGGTTGCTAAGAATCTGTTCTATGCCCTAGTGTGTGCGCCATTGGGCCTAGGGCGCGCATCTCGAAGCTCGATTTGGGTTTGACTTTGCGTGTTTCGGGACCGTTTCAGAGCCCCGGAGTCGGAATTGACTCTAATTAGTGTCGACGCAACCGTAATGACACGACTAAGACCGTCTTAATGTTTAATTAATTTTTCCGAGTAATTATTTGATCCGTTCTATAGAAAAATTGTCTAAAACATCGTAAAATCGTGTCGTGTTCTTGTCCGATCATCATCGAGTGTTTATCGGGCACTCCTGCAGCCATCGGGTCCAAATCTGGGTGTCTATAACTCCGTACTATTTATATGGTAGGGAAGGATTGTTGAAACTTTATTTGTTTGTTGTTGTTAATAGATGATCAAATTGAAGGAGAGTGATATGATGATGAAATATCCTTTATAACAACATTTTAAGTAGGGGAAACATTTGAAGTAACAGTTTTAGAAAATAAAGCTGAAACTGAGACACGATGAAATTGTTCAGTAAGAGGATTATACATCTGGTTGTATAATGCTGATATATATACAACCAGGGTTAATTCTGTCATTTTACTCTTATATATTAATTAACCTAACCAACATTAGTGTACGTAATCTCAAATTCTCCCACATTCTTTCTCTAACTGCTCAACCTATTTTCTCTTTTCCTCATCTTTCTCCATTAACAAACCAGCATAGTAAATCCGTTTTTCAATGGATATTGAAGAATTTAACTTGGTATCGATCAATTCTAGAAGACAACAAGAAGTTAATTCTCCTTGTGAAGGTAATATTAGTATGAACTGTTATTATTACTTCGTACATATTTCTAGTTTTTGTTTTGCATATTGTAAATTTTCATGGTTAATTGGTTGTGTTTTATGATATGCAATAAGTAATTGTAATTTTATTTGTTCATAGATTGATTAATATTGTCGAATGTTAAATACAAAACGAAAAGTTTCTTGTGGTAGCTCAATTTATTTATGACGAAACTCAAAAACTTATATTCTCGATTAACTATTTAATGAGTAAATATGGACCATTATATTAAAAGGGTAGTAGTTATATTGATATTCTCAAAAAGTATGACGATAAGCTCAGTATTTAACTACTCCGTATTATATTTTACATTTTAATTATAGCTCGTATTATAGTCATGATAGCTCATTAAATTTATTCATATGCTCAACAATTTTTATAGTTAGCTCGGATTTTAAATACTACATTCTAATCAATTTATGGCTCGAGTTATTTTCATAATAGCTCAAAACGTTTCAGAATTGATAATGGACTAAAAATCAATTGTATATCGGCTTAAAAAATTTGTGTAACTTCAACTACCGATGGTGTTGTGAAGATTTCATGGTTAATTGGTTGTGTTTTATGATATGCAATAAGTATTTGTAATTTTGTTTGTTCATAGATTGATTTAATATTGTCGAATGTTAAATACGGAATGAAAAATTTCTTGTGGTAGCTCAATCTATTTATGATGAAACTCCAAAACTTATATTCTCGATCAACTATTTAATGAGTAAATTTGGACCATTATATTAAAAAGGGTAGTAGTTATATTTAATGAGCTCAATTCCTCCTGGAATAAATATTTGCATTCAATTTCGTATCACTTTGAAAGTTTTAAAATTTTCTTTTAAAGTAAAATTTTTATGCGAACTTTGCATCCTCATCTTTTCGAGTGAGATTATTTCTATTCCTTTCTACTTCTTCTTAGTTTCGAGGACAAAACTTTCTTTTAGTGGAGAGGATTGTAACACCCGCTATTTTCCGAACGCTTTTATATTTTTCGTTATGACTTCGTCATAACTCTATCACGTTTCTGCCTTTTGTTTCATCATTTTTCCAAGGTTTATTTTTTATTTTCGAGTCAAATAATATTTATTTTTATTTTAAAAGATTTTAATTCTTAAACCTATTTATGTGATTTTCATCGTCAACTATTTATTTTTCGTGAGGAATTCTAATTCTCTACGATTAATGTTTTAAGCTCGGATTTAAGTTATTTTTTTTTCCAAAAATGTCTAAACACATTTATATAATATTTCCAACTAAGAAATATTTTTTATTTACAAAAATTTAGCCATTTATGATTTTATTACGAAGTGTCGTAAATAATTGTTTTCCAACGCGAGGTTTACTCGAAATGCTTTTAAATACCTTTAACGATTTTACGATTCTTTTTTTTTTTTATCAACCTACAATTATTTTTGGACTCTTTTACACTCAATTGGACCGTGGCCCTTGTCACACATCACCATTACACTTTCTTTTATAAACTTTTCATTTTATAAAAATAATTTAAGGATTTAGATATTTCTTCTCATCCATTTAATTGGATGACTCATGCTTAGACTCTTCACTCTCTCATTCTTATATTTTGGCTGGTTTATGCAGGGGTTTTAAGCATAGTTTTCATCAAAATCTCTTACCATTTATGCCTTGAAAACCATCCATTTCTACATTCATTTTTGTTAATTAAACAACAAAAATTCCTTCTCCTTCTCCCTCTAAACCATGATATTCATCAGCCCTTCAAGGCTAATTCTTACCTCTAATCGAGTTATAATCGTCTCGTTTTCATCGCCAATCAATCGTTATTCCGATCCTTCCGTTAAGGTAATAATCGATGTTGTTTTCGATCATTATTTACCTTGATTTTTCCTAGTTTTCTCGTGGTATTTTTCTACCATATTTTTTTGTGTGTTAAGGATTTGTGGACGATCTTGAAGCCGACGAATTTATCGTAGACTCGGATCTGGATTGAAGGTAACATCGGTGTAACTCGGTATTACTTGATTTTATTTGTGTAATTGCATGTATATTTTTATAATTTTATTTTTGACAATATATGTATGTCATATAATCTGTAAAATTTTTAAAAGTTAAAAATTTACATGTTTCGGTACTTTTATCGCTTTTACGAGATTAACGATTAAATCATCATATTAATTTGTAAAATCGTAATATTCGGCCTAAACATTAAATATATGAATATATTCTATAAAAATGATGTTTTTGATGATTTTTGATAATTTGTTATTTTTCTGATATTTTACTTATCGATTACTGAATTATTACCGTTTACGGACAAAAACGATTAAAAACCGATTTTTAGGTCTAGTACTTAAACATTTTATTTTAATCTGAAATTTGACGTGGGTATACTTTATGGTGAAAAATATTTTTCTGAATTTGTTCATAATTGTTCGCAATTTTTAAGTGGGTGAATTAATTAATCACTTTAAATCATCGTTTATCGTTAAAACCGTATTTTGTCGTTTATATTCTCGATTTCTTGTCTTTTGTTTAAATCTGGAAAAAATCTGTTTCTGATGGTTTCATAATAAAATTTAATTTTATGGTTTTTAGTGCTTTAATAAAATGTTAGGAACGATAAGTTTTATTAATGGAATCGTTAATTGTGAAAACGGGTTTAAAAGACGGTTTTAACGGGATTTGTAAATTATGGAATTTTGGAAATCTGGAAAAATTATTAATTTCTGGAAAATCATGATTTTTTTAGTTTAATAATAAATTTTGGATATTAATATTTAAATTGTTTTGTAATTTCCATTTTTATTAATTGTTTTTGTCGAGATTAGACGATTAACGAGAAAACCCTTTAAAAACCGAGTTTAAGGATTCTGGGGGAATTATTCTTCTGGACAGAATGTCTAAAAATGTACTTTGGCTATTTTACATAATTTCTGTATTATTTATTAAGTCTTTAATTAGTAGTAATGATTTTTGGGCAAAATTACAATTTGTTGTTAAAATGGTCCATTTCGCCTAAAAGAATTATTTTTCCAGCCATTTTGAAAATATTTAAATCTGAAACTTTAAGAGTTAAATCATCCCTTAACATACTCTAAATATATTCAATGGTTTAATTAAATAAAAGACGTTAAAAGATTTAATTTAACATTTGCCGTAAAATCCTATTTATAGTCGTGTTGTCGAAACTAATAATAATTAAGGAATTTTAGCTTTGTAACTTTTGAAAACACCTTGATTAGTAGTATTAAAATGCTTAAGACATTCTTAATCATTTTATAACACTCGTATGATATTTTAATAATGTCATAATTTATAGTCGTATTGTCGAAACTAATAATAATTAGGGAATTTTAGCTTTGTAACTTTTGAAAACACCCTGATTAGTAGTATTAAAATAATTAATACATTCTTAATCATTTTATAACACTCGTATGATATTTTAATAATGTCATAAACCCAATTGTTCTCGTTTTAGAAATTAATATCGTTAAGGTCGAAAGTATTAGTTTTATAAATCTATATCGTTTACTAAAAATGTTGTGAACTAATATTTTTGCTATTTTGTTATGACGCTATTTTTAGTAAAATTTCTAAAAATAAAAGTTTCCTAAAATAGAAGTTTCCTAAATTAGAAAGTTTCCACTTTTAGAATATAATGGTTACTCCTTTTGTTCTCTTATTATTGTAATGGTTATATCTTTTGAATATTGATAATGGCTTATTTTGGAGTTATGGGATAAGGACAAGTGTGAGGTTTAGAGTAATATATTCATTGGTTTACGTTTTTGCCATCAACTATAAGGCTGGTGTGTCTTTAAGGGGCACACTGGTTGTTGAACCGAGCATATATGGTGTTCGGGAGTGTGTGTATATTATTAGACTCGTGCCTCGCAGTGTAAGATCAGACGTCGTCGGGTTGAACTGAGTATTTATGGTGCTCGGGAGGGGTGTACATATTATCTTAAACTAGGGCCACACATTTATAAGTCGCCGTTCTATTATGGTTGAGTAGCCTAGTTAGAGATCGAAGTTTGATTTGTTTGAACTAAGTTCTCGAAGCTAGATTTTAGTATTCTCCTAGTGAATGTCTAGCCTTCATCACTACTTCTATCCATAACGCCATTTTGAATATTTTTATTATTATCGATATAATTTTGATTTGCAGGTTGGCAAATGTTTTATGTTTTCTTCGGAAAACTCGTTTTTATTATATTGTTTCGATACGTGAAGTTTTTCACTTAAAACTTATTTTCGTTATAATGTTTTACTGTTTTTCGTTTTCTTACTATTTTTCTATAATAGTAATTACAGTTTTAAAATCCTGCTATACGACTGGGAGAACGTTGACGTTGCTCCCCACTGATTGTGGCTGTTATGTTCTAAAATGGCAGGTATACGTGTTCCGGCTGTGGGCTAGCGAGCAGTGTGGATCCTGCTTGTTTAGTTTAATAATTATGTCTTATGGATTGTTCAAACCCCTTTTGTGGATTGTTTTAAATTTTGGCCATTTTATTTTAGGCTTATTGTTTGACTTTACCATTTTAATTTTACTCAGACGTAGTTACAGTGTGTTTTAATCCCGACACAACAGTGTTTCCGCCACTGTATCGCGTTAGATTTTTCTAGGGGATTACAGTTGGTATCAGAGCATCACTGCTCCCAACGCTTACACCTGAAATTAGGGAAAAATACTAGTAAATTATTTAAACAGTAAATAAATTTTTTAGAAATGGGTAGACACAAGTAAGGATTTATCTTATTAGACTTCCTGTTCCTGAAACTCAATGGTTAGCATTGAATATTTGTTTTATATGTCCAAGAAGAAGATGATGAGCGGACAAGATGTTGACATGATGCTGCTCCAGATCAGGACAAGACTTACTTAGCACTCTCAATGCCTGCTGACTCGAGTGGACAACTTTGTGCTCCAAGAAAGATGTTGATGTTGACTTTTCAGCTCCGGTTCGGTTTGCTTAAGCTACAGACCAAATGATCAAGAGTAGATTCTAGTTCCATCATGGTACAGTAGACTCAGATGTGTAAACACTTTGGATCCTGATAGAGCAACTAAATACTAGTGTGCTTGTTCCTCTACTTGAAGTTAAAGAAATCCAGCGAGATTCCTTTGTGAACTCCGGAGGTCCAAAGATTCTCTTCTAGTTTAAGATCTTAATTATCTAGGATCATTGATTCTTTTCTTTCATCTTCCACCCTCTGATTCTTCCAATTCTTCTCTTATATTCTCATCTTCATTCTTGTGGTGAGTCCTTGTTCTATTCTTCTACTTTACCATCTTTCTCTTGAGATTCTTTGGTTAGACTGAATTCTGTCTTAGTGAGCCTTTTAGAAGTTACAGATGTTTGAGGTTTAGTAACTCCTTGTTACCTATGGTTTGAGGATTGTGAGTTATACCAATTTAATCCAGTCTAGTAAGCTTTTCGTGGTTTGATTTCAATGGTATTAGATAATTAATTGAACTAGGATTGTACCATAGAGATTCATCAAGCTTGGGTTATGAATTACTTGATCGTATAGAGGACTAAGAGTTGAGTAATTTTTTTTGATAGTGAGAATTATATCATATTTTGATGGATACCCGATACCCAACATAGAACCTAGTCAAGTGTAAATAATAATATTACTTGGGATTCCTACCTAATGTTGACTTAATGGTCTAATCGTGGAATTTTGGGATCATAAATCACTGTTTAAGATGTTAGCCTGAGTGTTGTGGTACCATTTGAAGTCCTTGTTAGTGTTTAGTAGATTTTGATTGACATAGATTAAACTCTATTTCTTATGGATTAGATCGTGAATCGTTGATGTAAGGTTGTAACCTAGGAACTTTGGAGTTGAATGACCTAAATTTTGGATAGATCATTGTTAACCTTGAAGAAGAGAAACATATTGCACAATTAGAGATTGGATTTATCGCGTTGTTTTGAGGAATACTTAATGCCAATCATCTTGATGGATTTACAGTTTAGAACCCTTAGACCAATGATATTGTGGCATCGTTGAGTTATTAAACATTTAATGGTTCCGCCGTTGCAATTTGAAAATTTGACGGAATTCTCAGAAATCTTAGTCGAACGACGTGTTTGAAAATGTGAGTATCTATCGTTAGATGTCAGGCTGAGTGTGTTTAAGGTTTGGCGTACTTTCCTAACCTCTGTCTATTGATGACGTTAAGAATATGTTGGTGATCATTTTGAGGTTTTCATGTCCGACCATTATTAAATTGGTGGATTTTTTTTAGTGTTCCTTAGCTTACTCGAGAATTTGAAGTATACCTCGAGTTCAGACCTTATGAGCTTTGAATTTAATTATGAGCCTTAGCGATTACGAGTTTGGGTATGTTTTGATAACCGTTGGAATTTTAATTAAAGGATTTATCTAAATCATTTGTGGATTCTTACCGTACTAATTGAAAGATTATATAAGTATGTAAGACTTAATTTTGGAGGCTATGGCAGTTGATAATTTTGGAGGTTGTAGATTGAGTAAGACCACCCCGTACCGATATTAGACTTAGCATTATTTGATGGGCCAATTAGGAACCCGTGTTTGTGAGAGTCGTGATAGGAATCTCGAGATGGTTAATTTCTTCTATAATCCTTGAGAGGTCTTTTTGACTCTCAACTCCGTCTTCCTTTCTGCTTCTCTTGATTCTGTTACAGCATTTGCTGCCAATCCCTTTGACCTTTATTGATTTTGAAAACTCTTGTTTTAATTTATTGTTTATCCTTGTTCTATTTATTCGTTAGCCATTTTCAAACTTCCTATTTTATTAAAAGTTTGACTAGTTTGAAAAAAATGGATTATCGTAAAAATTTAACATTTTGAGTTATGATTTCTAATTGTGAAATTGCCGTTTTGTAAAAAGTTTGACTAACTTAAACTTTTCGGGTATCGTGAAATTTAACATTTTTGAATTATAATTTAAGAACTTTATACTTCACTTTTGTTTTATCTTTGGTTGATATTTATATTTAGTTCTATTTCAAAATGCCTTAATAATTTATTTTAAATTATTTTGAAATTATTTCAATTTTTGATTTTCAAGCAATCGGAATTTTATAAAGACTTTCATATTTCCAAATACTTCAATTTCTACAGGATTATTATATAAAACGTTTTAACATTGTCGAAATTATTTTGTATGTTCAAGTTTCATAACATTTTTGAAAACTTTCATAATTACTTTGATAACATTTTCGAAATATTAACATTTTGAAATTAGTTTTCATTTTATTGTTGGTGGACTTTTGAACCTGTTATTGAAAATGTTTGACGATTGAACAACAACTTATGTTTGCTTACTAAGTACAAAATTTGATTTCTCAAAACTAAATTTTGTATCGTCATAAAACGAAATATTATCGATTTTTTTTAATTAAACTGTTACTTTTGTTTTGAAAATATTTTGGTTGCCTTATTTCCTTCGAGTTTGTTTACAAATGTTATTTGACGTCGTTATTTTTTCAAATAACTTTACTTTATGATTTCATTAATTAAAAGATTTTAAACTTCGGGTAGCTTAGCCCAATTCCTCTTGGAATAAATATTTGCATTCGATTTCGTATCACTTTGAAAGTTTTAAAATTTTCTTTTAAAGTAAAATTTTTATGCGAACTTTGCATCCTCATCTTTTCGAGTGAGATTATTTCTATTCCCTTCTACTTAGTTTCGAGGACGAAACATTCTTTTAGTGGGGAGGATTGTAACATCCGCTATTTTCCGAACGTTTTTATATTTTTCGTTATGACTTCATCATAACTCTATCACGTTTCTGCCTTCTGTTTCATCAATTTTCTAAGCTTTATTTTTCATTTCGAGTCAAATAATATTTATTTTTATTTTAAAAGATTTTAATTCTTTTAAACCTATTTATGTAATTTTCATTGTCAACTATTTATTTTTCGGGAGGAATTCTAATTCTCTACGATTAACGTTTTAAGCTCGGATTTAAGTTATTTCTTTTCCTAAAATGTCTAAACACATTTATAGAATATTTCCAACTAAGAAATATTTTTTATTACAAAATTTAGCCATTTATGATTTTATTACGAAGTGTCGTAAATAATTGTTTTCCAAAGCGAGGTTTACTCGAAATGCTTTGAAATACCTTTAACGATTTTACGGTTATTCTTTTTATCAACTTACAATTATTTTTCGACTCTTTTACACTCAATTTGACCGTGACCCTTGTCACACATCACCATTACACTTTCTTTTATAATCTTTTCATTTTACAAAAATAATTTAAGAATTTAGATATTTCTTCTCATCCATTTAATTGGATGACTGATGCGCGCTGTCGCTGACACGCATGAAAACAATATTTTTAGTCCCAACTTACTACTGTGTAGTAGCGGCAAGTCGTGGTCGAACCACAGGGAGGCGGTTAAGTGCTATAGGTCAGATCTAGTGTTTAGTTGTGATTGGGGTTGAGATGGGTGTTTCGGGACGAGAAGAGTTGAACTAATGCTAGCGAGTTAGACAGCTAAAGCGAGAAACACTATTGGGAAAGGCGTTGGGGAGAGTCGGGATTCGGAAATTGGGGTCTAAGAATCTTGGAATCGAGTTTTAGTCACAACGTTGATAAGGGAGAATGCCACCTTTCGGTTTCTTCACCCAATCCACCTAAAAACCCGCTTTCGCGGCGAAAAAGGGTAAGTCTCAAGTTAAGGTAATTTCTACCCCGAGTTTCCCCATATTGATAGAAATGAGTCAAGGTCGATTTAGCCGCGGTCTAAGTCAACAAAGACACAAAAACTCAAACTTGATAAATCAATAAGTAAACAACTCACCAACATCCCTCAATTCAAATAATCCAAATCCTCATCCCAAAATTCCCCTACAAGAAATCTACTCACTACTCATGATGGAGAACAACAAAACATTAATAAAGGAAAGATTAACTAAAGCATGCATAATAACTAAATCTAGAGTAAATGATAACTAAATGATAAAGAAACTATACTAACAATCACACAAACTATGGAGAAACAAACAAAGGAGAGAGAAAAACATAAACTAATTGATGGAGAAAGGAAGAAGGAAGAAACTACCAACTATGGAGAAGACAAAAGGAGGAAGATGAAAATTAATATAAAGATTGAATCTTGGAAGAGATAATACAAGAACTTGTCACCAATCCTTGCAAAATTCTTCAATCTTCAACATAAAAACACAAATCTTCAACTAAAGCTGGAAGCTTGATTACAAATTATAGAGTAGGTTTAATCTAAAATTAAAAGTTTTGCTAAATCTATGAAGGTTTTTACTATGAAGGCTTACTACTACTACTACTACTACTACTATGGAGATTTTCTACCCTACTCCTACCCTAAGAGGCTCACTTAAGGCACACCTTAAAATGAAACCATATGTTTAGTATATATAGTGGTTCTTAATGGGTCATACAATCTTAAGTCCCAAATCCAATTATTCTTCTTTTAAGCTAGACCTTCACCTTATGCATCTTCATAGGGTGAAACTTCACCCTGCGGCTGATGAGCTGACACCAACGGGTGAAACTTCACCCGGTCACTTCACCTGGTGAAACTTTTTCCAGATTGCAATTTTTGGCGCTTTTCTCCATCGGGCGAAATTTCACCCGGTGGGCGAAATTTCGCCCGGTGGGTTTCCACGAAAATCTTCAGGGAGGTGGAAAAATGTCGTCGGGCGAAACTTCACCCGGTGGTGACTCATCGGGTGAAACTTCACCAGGTGATCTTCCGCCTCTTTTCCGATCTCTTTCTTTGTCGATCGATTGGATTACTTGAACTTTCAGTCGTGTGCTTTGCTCGTCGGACTTTATCTCTCTCTTTCATGGTCATAGAAGCTCGGATACGTTTTTGGTTGAAAATCCTATCAAAATAGACAGAAAACTACCAAAAACAAGTAAAATGCAAAAGGGAGACACTAATGCGAGAATTACTTAAAATACGGTGATAATCGCACTCTAGTCTCGTAAAACGGAGGAAAAACGGGTCCAAATGGGAGGAAAAACGGTCCAAATTTGGCACACAACAATTTCCCCACACTAAACCGTTGCTCGTCCTCGAGCAAAGACCCAAAAAGAAATTAGCTACTACTACTAAGCTAGACTATGCTAAGCCGATACGAGGCAATTAACTGGCCCACTCCGTCCCTTCAACTCACATCGAGATACCCATGAGGTAGAGTACCTCCATGCAAGGCAAGTTGGGTCTTGCTCAAAATTGGGGATGCGACTAACACACAGACAAACACCAAACAAAGAAGACACACAAAAAGATAGTCGCAACCAAGGAAAAAGTAAATCATCGAACCCCTCATCGAAACGGCGGAGAAAGCACCGATTTAGGCTTAAGACAAGTGAGAACACTACCATGTTAGTCACCCAAATTGACATGGACAAAATCCTAATAGGATGACAATCAAACAATAAAAACATTGAAAATTTACCAAGGTCCTTCTAATTCCACTAAAGATGCCTACAACGGGACGATAAATGGAGTGGATAGGTGAGAACCATGGAGTTAGTAAGCACTGTAGATAAGTGTTATCCCGTCTCCTAAGTAAGCCTAGAGGGTCCTTCCAAACTCGAGAAAACCAATTAGACCAAACAAAAAGATGGACAAGTGTTTGCAAAATGGTAAGGGTAGACTAATTACCGCTATTTTCCTTCCTCGGGACTCGGTCCTCTAGTAGGCATTTCACGGCAATAAGTCAACCAAGGGATTATTTGGGTTTGGGAACGATTTCTGAGATTTTGATTTTCTTTCTTTCCCCATTATTTCGGTTGAGGGCTTTTTTTTATGCCCTTCTTCTTCATTTTTCCTTTTTTCTTTTGAATAGCTCATATTTGGCTAGATGGTTCATTTGAGATCAAGGTAATGCATATTCTTGCAAACTTATTTGTGGAAGTGGATGAATGGTAGAGAAATAGGCTAGTCGAGTGTGCACCTCCTCCGAACCCATATAAAGATGGAATTTTGGACTAAAAATGTCTTCTCAAGTAAGGTCACCTAAGAGAACGGGAAACGGTAACCAAGGCCTTATCACTCCATGGGTGGTCAAGGTGGTCAAATGAAAATCCCGGTGTAGACTCCTAGTAGAAAAGATGGACTCATGGTAAAAATCCAATGCAAAAATTGGTTCAAGGTCATTCTACTAGAAATATGTGCAAAAATCAAAAAGGGTTACTAACAAGGGAGTAATAAACACTCGGCCTAAACTCAAAATCGGGTTTTTGAAAACTTTACCTAGACAAACTATACACAAAATGAAAAAGGAACACAAAAAGGGACAAAAACACGAAAAGAGCGAAACAAAACAAAATACACAAGTTTAGCCAAGCACTCCAAACTCCATCAAGTCAACACAATCCACAACCACCAATTCCAAAATGTTCACGAAGTGAACCTCCAAATAGCATATATGCCCAAACTCCCATACATAAGAGAAAAGGAGATAAAACGAAGGTAGAAGATATTACCAAGCGGTCTTCATTTTCGCTACCTCACGTGCCCATGCTAATTGGTCGGTGGTGTACCTATAATAAAGGACATTGCAAGACAATACAAGTGATGCAAATATGAAAATAAAGGAAAAGAAAACTAGAAATGAAGAAAAAAAGGAATTTTTTTTGGATTTTTGGTTTTTAAAAGAAAAATGAAAGAGAAAAGGAAGAAAAGGATAGTAGATCCCTCCCCCCACACTAAAATTGTGCATTGTTCCCAGTGCACAAGTAGAGGAAGAATCGAAAAAGAAGAAAAGAGAAAAATTGGAAAATCTTTTTGAATTTTTATGATTTTTCAAATGTTTTTGTATTTTTCAAAAATTAAGGGAATAAAAAGAAAAGAAATGAAAATGGAGACGAAGAAAATAGAAAAGATAAAAATAAAGAAAAAGAAAATTAAAGAAACGAAGTGACGGGCCTAGCTGTAATCACGTCACCTAGACCCTAGCTAAAAATGAAAAATGGAAAAAATAAGAAAAGAAAATGAAGTGAAAATAAAAGGAAAATGAAAAAGAAAAAAGGAAAAAGGAGAAAAATCAATAAGGGGAGAAAGAGCGTAGGTGTAATCACGTCACCTCGCCCCGATTCCACACAAATCGGGAAAAATCAAAAGAAAAAGAAAAAATTTGGATTTTTCAAATGGTCTTGGTACGATCAATTCACCTAAGACCGGGAGCAACAATTAGGACCTTCTCTCGTCAAGGTACCTGCAATAAAACCTCACCTATGTAACGACCCATGTAGGGTCACAGAGGGGCTGACAACTCACCAAACCAACAAAAATATAACCAATAATAACCAACAACCAAAATTACCAAATGCCAAAAATTGGCGCTGCAGAGACTGACAAAGATTACTGAAAACAGGAGAACAGACTACTGACGACTGACGACCGACATCCAACACCCCCCCCCCCCCCCCCCCACACACACTATTACGTACGACACTCAACCGCTCACATAGGACCCGGGGGACGAGGTGGTAGGTAGTAAGACCATGGCGGAGGTATACCAAATAGACGATCAAAGTACTGTTGCTGCTATTGCAACATCCTCTGGTTCTCCTCCGCCGCCAACCTCGCTGCTTGGGCATCCCTAGCAGCGTCCCTGGCCATCTCAAAGCTGTTCCAGACGTACTCAAAACCGTCCCTAGAGTACGTATACGAACTATGCGCAGTATCGCGAGCATCCCGGGCCACATTGTAGGCGCTCTGGGCCAAGTTCAGTGAAGTGGTCGAGTTCTCCCAAGTCTGGCGTGTTCGGTCATAGACTTCCCCCCACTGGTTATAGAAGTCCTCCGATCCGAAGAACGAAGAGTGTCTTGGAGGACTCATGTTAATGTCCTCCTGAAAACCTAGGGTAGACTGGGTGAACGTGGTGTGTCGGTGTGGTTCGAAGTCTGAGAAGTCGGGGGTGAATAATTGTGAGGTCTGAGGTTCGGTCTGATGGAAGGAATAGGGTGCGTGTGATGATGAAGGTAACGTTCTCTGACCCTCGTCCCGGGAGGTTTCAACCTCCGGTTCCTCCTCTGACACATCTACTACCTCTATGTCATCGTCACCATAGTCTAAAGATCCCTCGGGGTATTGAGCTTGACGAAACTCACCTCGGGTGCTATCCCGAATGTATTCCCCATACCTTTTCGGCATGCCAAAATTCTCCTCAACATCTAGCCTAACCCACTCGGGATTAGGCATCGCTATAGCTCGCAACTCAGTAATCTTGTACAAGAATAAACTATTATAATCCCTTTTCTGGGGCCAAATAAGGAAAGTGCAATAAACCTCATCTAGAAAAATTCGTACTCCGCCAACTGGTGTCATGTCACTAAAATCGACATCTAAAGCTCTAGCTATCGTCGTTACAACTCCACCACAAGAAATTTTGTTGCAGTTGCCCTTCGCAACTTGGGCGAAATGCGTAGCTATGGCCTCGGACATGTCGATCGACGAGCCGTTATTCAAAACCGCATCCTCTAACAGCTGCACAGCTGTGGCACTACAATTGTGGTGCGTATCATAGCTCGACAAAAATGAATTGGCTATGATACGCGCCAAATACTGGAGGATGGGGTTTCGAATGGAGAAAGAACGCATCTTTCCTCCCCTAAAAGTCCTTTGGTGGGCAATTTTAAACCAAAATCTATCGCAGGCAAATTTGTCATCCCGAGTCTGCCCCGCCCTAGGTCTTCTGAGGACAGAAGTAGGCAAACCAAGCAATGCACCGAAATCTCTAAAGGAAAAGACATACAGAGTTTCTCGCAACTGAAAAGTGACAGTGGTATTATCATCACCACTCAGCTCAAAAGTTGCGAAAAAATCACATGTCAACTTTTGAAAAGTTTCCTCCTCAGAGACATAAAATTTAATCAGACCAAGGTTTCGGCACATCGCTTGTACCTCTGTTTCAATACCCATACGCTCAAGTACATCTCGAGCCGCCCAACGAGTTGGCTCGAGACGACAGACCCAAAATTTCTTATACTTTTCAAGGTGCACTTTTTTAGCAAAATAGACACCAGACTCCGAATGAAGGAAATCACGACGGATTGAAAGGTATCGTACCTCTAGCGGAATAGGTTATTCACGCGGGGTAGAGCCTTACGTGCGAACGGGCGTCGGAACGGATTCGCCCCGGACATCGGCCGGCTCGTCGGATCTTGAAGAGGACGCCCCGGATATCCTTTTCCTTGCCATTTGCTTGACTCTCCTCATCCTTGTTGATTAAATTTGATGATTATGGTGATGGAGGTTAGGGTTTGTGATGTTGTCGAAATTGGAATGATTTCTCAAAACAAATTCCAAGAAGATGATAGGAATGTGGTAGGGATGAAGAATATGTAATTGGATTAAAATTTGGTGAAGAAATGGAAGGATTAGAAATGATTTAAGGTGGTAGAATTTGGGGATTTTTGGGGTTTGATTGAGGAGAGAGAGAGGAAAAAAGGTGATTGTGAAGAAGGGAAAGGGGGGTTTGGTTGGGTATAGGTGACGCGGGGTGGAATTTCGCCCGGTGGTCACCATCGGGTGAAATTTCACCCGACGGTCTTCGGACCATTTCTCGCCATTCGCGCACTATTTCACCGTCAGGCGAAATTTCGGCCGGTGAGATTCCACCGGGTGAAATTTCACCCGACGGAATTCCGTCAATTTCCAAGTCGCAATTTTTTTTTTTACCGTCGGGCGAAATTTCGCCCGGTGAGATTCCACCAGGTGAAATTTTGCCCGGCGGATTTTCCGTCAATTCCTTTAATTCGAGCAAAGTTGCCATCGGGTGAAGTTTCACCCGACGGACCTCGGGCCACAATTCCACCGGGCAAAATTTCGCCCGGTGAAATCCTCCACACCAATTAAGCTTTTGCTTGGAAAGTGCTCTTTGACTTGGTCCAAACCAACCTTAACTCCTCGACATAACCAATCCTCTCGATCCATGTATTAGCTACACGGAGAAAAACTCTCATAATCGTTCGTAGCGTAACCCAAAAACTCCATAAGAAATCTTCACAATCCCTGCAGATACCATGAAAACAAGCTCTAAAAAAGAAAAATCCGAAAGCTATTGTTCAAGGGAAAATAAAAGGAGATAAGAATATACAAATATTTACACGGTGGTTATTATGGACACCACCAAACCGAATTGAATTGTTTGAGCTTAGTCGGGGTTGCTTGAGAAGCAACCCGAAGGGTCTTGATCATTAACTTCAGTTTCAATATTACCGATCTTGAGCTCTTTTCTAAACTCCGGCAAGCCTAAAAGTCGTGCTACCTCAGGAAACATTGCAAATTCTTCGGGAATATCATCTTCGGAGGTAGAACCGAGTATAAATAGGGCACCGTCGTCTTCTTCGTTATCATAGTCAAGATCTTCGGTAGATGGTTCTTCATTAGATGGAAATTCCATCATTTGATTCCAAAACTCCCCGCTAGAAGAATTTTCGGGAAGGAACGCGAAAAGCACAAATTGAACCGTATCATTAGCAACATTGAAAGATAGTCGCCCTCACTTCACATCAATGATTACTCCACCGGTAGCTAGGAAAGGCCGTCCCAAGAGGATAGGATTCCGCTCCTCTATTGGCATGTCAAGAATGACAAAGTCGGTGGGGATATATAGATTCTCCAGGTTGACCATGAGGTTGCGAGCCAGTCCATAAGGTTCCTTTGTTGTTCCGTCGGCCATTTGTACATTGAGCGGGAAGTAGTCCAAGTCCTTGATATAAATGGTCCGAGCAATAGCTAGGGGCATTAAGCTAATGTCGGCGCCAAGGTCTGTGGACATGACATAGGTTTGGAAACTGCCATAGACACCTGGCGGTCAAAATGCGAGTGTCTACAAGGTCACACAAGGCTCGGTCTATCAGGACATGGTCTATGGAACACGGTATAGAAAAGCAACCCGGATAACCTAACTTGATGGGAATTGTAACTTTAGGGATGGCTTTTGGAGAAACGGGAGCTCCTTCCCTTTCGGTGGGTTTTAAAATAATGTCTCGAATGAAATCGGATGGGGTAGGCATGGAGGGGCTCGTATCAATGTTCTCGAAAAGATCGGTGAAGGTTATCATGTTCAAAGCTTGGTTCTTGAAGGGGATTTGTGGTCTATCACTCAAAGGTGGTACTTCAATCCTAGAAATTAGGTTCATGTCCTCTAATGGAATTTGTTCAATCACGTAGGTAAGGTCTCCTACAAGATACTTGGATGGATCTCTTCTTGGTCTTTCGGTTACACCCTTGACCACTTTCTCATCGGATTCATTGATTGAGGGATGAGATGTAAGAGTTTGTGGATCAAGGAGTTTCACCGGTTCCTTTTTGTTCAATACCTTAATGGCATTCACAGATGCTTGATTGGAAGAATTGGTCGGTTCAGGAGGGGATTGAGCTTGCAAGGTGGCACGCGCGCGCCTTTAAAGCTTCAAGTCTAGCTCGGTTTGACGCGTTTTCTTTTAATAAGAACTTGATCGTTTGTTGAATGTCATAAAAAGGTTGAGGGTTACCTTGAAAATGCCTTGGAGGACCTTGATTATGTGGAGGATAGGTTCCAAAAGGAGGACCATAGCTAGGTCGAGGTGGTCCTTGAGGATAAGGATAACCTTGATTGAATTGATTTGTATGAGGAGGTCTCGGTTGATAGTGGAACCCATATGAATTACGATAAACCCTTTGATTGGGGGCTCTTGGAATTGCATGGTCTTGAAAAGGATATGATTCTTGAGTTGGCATGGAACAAGATCCGGTTCCCCAATTAGGATTATTCATGTGAGATTTTTCATATGTAACTTGGGTATTGGCTTGATAAACGTTATCCTTCCTCACACAATGTTTGGAATCGTGATCATACCTTCCACAATGATCACATGAAATTTCAACTCGATAAGGCTTTGGAGGCGAGATAGATGTTCGCCTTGGTGGTGTGATTCTTCTTGATGGGGGCCTCATCTCGGGTTGGAAAGCGTCCTTAGCAACCATCGCTTCAAATCTCTCAACTAATTGAGCGATTTTCGCCTCAAGAGTGGCTTCCATGTCGTTTGACGATTTTGAGTTTTCACTTGACTCACCATCTTGTATTTCCTTAGCACACACGCCACTTTTGGCTATTGTCTCGAGAAGCTTATGGGATTCATCCTCGTTGAGTAAGAAAATGTCGCCCCTTGTGGTCGCGTTAAGAATGTCCCTTGCATCGGCGGATAAAGAGTAGAAAAATGTTTGGAGCAAAAGCCAATGAGGAATACCAAGGTGTGGGCACTTTCTTTGTAACGTTAGAAATCGATCCCAAGCTTCACTTATGCTCTCTTTTTCTTGTTGTTGAAATGTTTGAATTTCCCTTCTAAATTTGTTGGTCTTGGATGGTGGGAAATATTTCTCAAGGAAAGAGTTGCACAAATGCTCCCAAGTGCGAAAGGCATTGTTGGGGAAACTTTTAAGCCACCTCCTTGCTCCATCACGCAAGGTGCGAGGAAAAAGAATCTGGCGTAGTTGGCACTCGGTAACACCTTCAAGCTTGATACCAATAAAAGTTTCCTTGAAAAGACAAACATGTTCTAACACATCTTCATCCGACAATCCTCGAAAAGTTTGTTGTTGGATTAGATTGATGATGGAAGGTTTAAGCTCGAAAGTCTCCGGGATGGCTCTGACGAAGACGGGAAAAGAAAGCTCTTCACTAGATGGTTGAGAATGGGACCCAAGTGTAGCCATACTTGAATCCTTGGATGTTGTTCAAAGATGGAATGTTGTTGAATGAAGAAATTGGTGGAAGATTACAATATCAAGTTGTTGCTTCAGTCCACAATATTTCCAAGCGACTTGTTCTTCGAATGGGGATCAAGTAACCTAAAGCAAAAGTATACCTAGAAAAAACCCAACAAACAATGAGCCTCCTAGCACCTAATGGCACTAGGGTAGGACGAAAGAAAAACAATTAACCAAACACAACCAAACAAAGACTTAATCAATTAACTAATCGCTGCCTCCTCGGCAATGGCGCCGATGCGCATTGTCGCTGACACGCATGCAAACAATATTTTTAGTCCCAACTCACTACTGTGTAGTAGCGGCAAGTCGAGGTCGAACCACCGGGAGGCGGTTAAGTGCTATCGGTCAAATCTAGTGTTTAGTTGCGATTGGGGTTGATATGGGGGTTTCGGGACGAGAAGGGTTGAACTAATGCTAGCGAGTTAGACAGCTAAAGCGAGAAACACTAATGGGAAAGGCGTTGGGGAGAGTCGGGATTCGGAAATTGGGGTCTAAGAATCTTGGAATCGAGTTTTAGTCACAACGTTGATAAGGGAGAATGCCACCTTTCGGTTTGTTCACCCAACCCACCTAAAAACCGCTTTCACGGCGAAAAAGGGTAAATCTCAAGTTAAGGTAATTTCTACCCCGAGTTTCCCCATATTGATAGAAATGAGTCAAGGTTAATTTAGCCGCGGTCTAAGTAACCAAAGACACAAAAATCTCAAACTTGATAAATCGACAAGCAAACAACCCACCAACATCCCTCGATTCAAATAATCCAAATCCTCATCCCTAATTTCCCCAACAAGAAATCTACTCACTACTCATAATGGAGGACAACAAAACATTAATAGAAGAGGGATTAACTAAAGCATGAATAATAACTAAATCTAGAGTAAATGATAACTAAATGATAAAGAAACTATACTAACAATCACACAAACTATGGGGAAACAAAAAAAGGAGAGAGAAAAATATAAACTAATTGATGGAGAAAGGGAGAAGGAAGAAACTACCAGCTATGGAGATGATAAAAGGAGGAAGATGAAGATTAATATAAAGATTGAATCTTGGAAGAGATAATACAAGAACTTGTCACCAATCCTTGCAAAATTCTTCAATCTTCAACATAAAAACACAAATCTTCAACTAAAGGTGGAAGCTTGATTACAAAATATTGAGTAGGTTTAATCTAAAACTAATAGTTTTACTAAATCTATGAAGGTTTTTACTATGGAGGTTTACTACTACTACTAGTACTACTAAATCTATGAAGGTTTTTACTATGGAGGCTTACTACTACTACTACTACTACTACTACTACTACTACTAAGGACATTTTCTACCCTACTCCTACCCTAAGAGGCTCACTTAAGGCACACCCTAAAATGAAACCCTAGGTTTAGTATATATAGTGGTTTTTAATGGGTCACACAATCTTAAGGCCCAAATCCAATTATTCTTCTTTTAAGCTAGACTTTCACCTTATGTATCTTCATAGGGTGAAACTTCACCCTGCGGCTGACGAGCTGACACCAACGGGTGAAACTTCACCCGGTGAAACTTTTTCCAGTTTGCATTTTTTGGCACTTTTCTCCATCGGGCGAAATTTCACCCGGTGGGTGAAAATCCCGCCCGGTGGGTGTCCACGAAAATCTTCAGGGAGGTGGAAAAATGTCGTCGGACGAAACTTCGCCCGGTGGTGACTCATCGGGTGAAACTTTATCCGGTGATCTTCCGCCTCTTTTCCAATCTCTTTCTCTGTCGATCGATTGGATTACTTGAACTTTCAGTCGTGTGCTATGCTCATAGAAGCTCGGATACGTTTCGGTCGAAAATCCTATCAAAATAGACAGAAAACTACCAAAAACACGTAAAATGCAAAAGAGAGACACTAATGGGAGAATTACTCAAAATACGGTGATAATCGATCGCACTCTAGTCTTGCAAAACGGAAGAAAAACGGGTCCAAATGGGAGGAAAAACGGTCCAAATTTGGCACACAATAATGACTCATGCTTAGACTCCTCACTCTCTCATTCTTACATTTTGGCTGGTTTATGTAGGGGTTTTAAGCATAGTTTCATCAAAATCTCTTAACATTTATGCATTGAAAATCATCCATTTCCTACATTCATTTTTGTTAATTAAACCACAAAAATTCCTCCTCCTTCTCGCTCTTAACCATGATATTCATCAGCCCTTCAAGGCTAAATCTTGCCTCTAATCGAGTCATAATCGTCTCGTTTTCATCGTCAATTAATCGTTATTCCGATCCTTCCGTTAAGGTAATAATCGATGTTATTTTCGATCATTATTTACCTTGATTTTTCCTAGTTTTCTCATGGTATTTTTCTACCATATTTTTTTGTGTGTTAAGGATTTGTGGACGATCTTAAAGCCGACGAATTTATCGTAGACTCGGATCTGGATTGAAGGTAACGTCGGTGTTACTCGGTATTACTTGATTTTATTTGTGTAATTGCATGTATATTTTTATAATTTTATTTTTGACAATATATGTATGTCATATAATCTGGAAAATTTTTAAATGTTGAAAATGTACATGTTTCGGTATTTTTATCACTTTTACGAGATTAACGATTAAATCGTCATATTAATTTGTAAAATCGTAATATTCGGCCTAAACTTTTAATATATGAATGTATTCTGTAAAAATGTTGTTTTTAATGATTTTTGATAATTTGGTATTTTCCTGATATTTTAGTTATCGATTATTGAATTATTACCGTTTACGGACAAAAACGATTAAAAGCCGATTTTTAGTTCTAGTACTTAAACATTTTTTTTAATCTGAAATTTGACGTGGGTAAATTTTCTGGTGAAAAGGAATTTTCTGAATTTGTTCATAATTTTTCTCAATTTTTATGTGGGTGAACTAATTAATCACTTTAAATCGTCGTTTATCGTTAAAACCGTGTTTGTCGTTTAAATTCTCGATTTCTGGTCCTTTCTTGAAATCTGGAAAAAATATGTTTCTGTTGGTTTCATAATAAAATGTAATTTTATGTTTTTTAGTGCTTTAATAAAATGTTAGGAACAATAAGTTTTATTAATGGAATCGTTAATTGTGAAAACGGGTTTAAAAGACGGTTTTAACGGGATTTGTAAATTCTGGAATTTTGGAAATCTGGAAAAATTATTAATTTATGGAAAATCATGTTTTTAAGTTTAATAATAAATTTTGGATATTAATACTTAAATCGTTTTGTAATTTCCATTTTTATTAATCGTTTTTGTCGAGATTAGTCGATTAACGAGAAAACCCTTTAAAACCGAGTTTAAGGATTCTGGAGGAATTATTCTTCTGGACAGAATGTCCAAAAATGTACTTTGGCTATTTTACGTAATTTTTGTATTATTTATTAAGTCTTTAATTAGTAGTAATGATTTTTGGGCAAAATTACGATTGTCGTTAAAATGGTCCGTTTCGCCTAAAAGAATTATTTTTCCAGCAATTTTGAAAATATTTAAATCTGAAACTTTAAGATTTAAATCATCCCTTAACATACTCTAAATATATTCAATGGTTTAATTAAATAAAAGACGTTAAAAGATTTAATTTAACATTTGCCGTAAAATCCTATTTATACTCGTATTGTCGAAACTAATAATAATTAGGGAATTTTAGCTTTGTAACATTTGAAAACATCCTGATTAGTAGTATTAAAATGCTTAAGACATTCTTAATCATTTTATAACACTCGTACGATATTTTAATAATGTCATAAACCCAATTGTTCTGGTTTTGGAAATTAATATCGTTAAGGCCGAAAGTATTAGTTTTATAAATCTATATTGTTTACTAAAAATGTTGCGAACTAATATTTTTGCTATTTTGTTATGACGCTATTTTTAGTAAAGTTTCTAAAAATAAAAGTTTTCTAAAATAGAAGTTTCCTCAATTAGAAAGTTTCCACTTTTAGAATATAATGGTTACTCCTTTTGTTCTCTTATTATTATAATGGTTATATCTTTTGAATATCGATAATTGATTATTTTCGAGTTATGGAATAAGGACAAGTGTGAGGTTTAGAGTAATATATTCTATGGTTTACGTTTTTGCCATCAACTATAAGGCTGGTTTGTCTTTATAGGGCACACTGGTTGTTGAACCGAGCATATATGGTGTTCGGGAGTGTGTATATTTTCTTAGACTCGTGCCTCGCAGTGTAAGATCAGATGTTGTCGGGTTGAACTGAGTATTTATGGTGCTCGGGAGGGGTGTACATATCATCTTAAACTAGGGCCACGCATTTATAAGTCGCCGTTCTATTATGGTTGAGTAGCCTAGTTAGAGATCAAAGTTTGATTTGTTTGAACTAAGTTCTCGAAGCTAGATTTTAATATTCTTCTAGTGAAATCTAGCCTTCATCACTACTGCTATCCATAACGCCATTTTGAATATTTTTATTATTATCGGTATAATTTTGATTTGCAGGTTGGCAAATGTTTTATGTTTTCTTCGGAAAACTCGTTTTTATTATATCGTTTCGATAAAACTGAAAACTTATTTTCATTATAATGTTTTACTGTTTTTCGTTTTCTTACTATTTTTCTATAATAGTAATTACAGTTTTAAAATCATGTTATACGGCTGGGAGAACGTTGACTTTGCTCCCCACTGATTGTGGCTGTTATGTTTTAACATGGCAGGTATACGTGTTCCGGGTGTGGGCTAGCGAGCAGTGTGGATCCTGCTTGTTTAGTTTAATAATTATGTCTTATGGATTGTTCAAACCTCTTTTGTGGATTGTTTTAAATTTTGGCCATTTTATTTTAGGCCTATTGTTTGACTTTACCATTTTAATTTTACTCAGACATAGTTACAGTGTGTTTTAATTCCGAATCTACAGTGTTTCCGCCACTATATCGCGTTAGATTTTTCTAGGGGATTACATGTTAAATATGAGTGATTAGGGTTGATTGTGGGTAAAGGTTGAATCTTTGTTGTTAGTCACTTGTCATGCATGCCGTGTGTTTGATGAAATGTTTGTTAGGGTGGTAGTGGCCAATACTACTCTTGCTTGTTTTTTCCTTCTTGTTGTATGCTTGATTGGTGGTTGAATTCTCTTGTTTTGGGTAACTTCTTGCATGAGTTTTTGGGTTTATTCTTGTCGCGAGAGCGCGAACTTACCTTAGCAACTAGGTGGCACCTTTGTCCTCAATTTCCCACTAGCCTAATACACCTATGAACCCGACCTAACCCTACTTTTCCCCTTATTGATTTCTTCATCATCTTAGTAATTGTTCATCTTGTTTATTGCTTGAATTAAGTTCTAGTTCAATCGTTTAGTTTATGTCATCTTTAGTTCCTTCATAATCATAGTTTCTTCTTTTTCATTGTCCTAGTTTGTTTTGTTTGCCTCCTAGTCTTGTAATCATTGTAGTTATTCAATTCTCATCATTTCTCCTCCCTTTGTGATCTTGTGATCTTGTGACTGTGTCTTGTGTTTTAGGCGAACCTTAGTCTAACCCCTACCGTCTCCGTGGTTCGACCCGACTTACCCTGGCTACCTTGTTAGGATTAGTTGGTTTATTTGGTGTTGAGATCCGCGATAAATCCCTCCATCAGCTTTGGGACAGGAAGTAGAGGATGCATCTCGTTGTGAAGGTAATTGTCAATAACATCACTCAATTTTTATGTTACTAGGAAGAGGAGTTTGATGGATGTTCAAAGTAGTCGAGCTCGTGGGAGATTTAAGGCTGTTGAGACTCGTGCACGTAAATGAGCATCGAGTAATGTACGGAAGCTGTCGGATACTAATCGAGTATCGAGTTTGGTGATATCACGTAGGTCTTCGTGAAATTCTCATGACGCTGGAGGATTATCAGTTATGATGTAATTTCAGATTTATTTAGTTTTTAGTATCGATATAGTTTGCACCAGATTTTCTGTAGTTGGAGTCATTTTTTATTTTATAGTTTGTCATTTTTTTTTCGTTTGTGGACCCTCATATTAAAGGAGTAGTAAGTATATTGATTAGCTTAAGAAGGAAATATTACAAGTAACTCGGATTATAAATGTTATATTACATTTTATTTACAGCTCGTATTATAGTCATGATAGCTGAAAAAAATTATTTATATGCTCAATAACTTCTTACCAGTATTATAGTTAGCTCAGATTTTAAATATTACATTATAATCAATTCTTGACTCGAGTTGTTTTCATTATAGCTAAAAAAGTTTTAGAATTGATAGTTTGCATCATCCTAAACTATGTTGCACCTCTACGAAGATGGAAAATGCACTAGATCGTACAAAGCTCGGATACAAGAATTAAAAGCTCGTAAAAATTAATATGAAGCTCAAAAAGTTTGAAATGTTTGTCACAGAAACTCATACTCGGAAAAGTATTTTGAAAGCTCGAGAACTTTAATTGTTAGCTCATAATTTTTGCACACATACTCGGAATTTTTAGTGAACTTATTTTGACATCACGAAAATATACTGTAAACAATTTGGAATGTTTATGGGCAAAGTTTGGTTAAAATAAATGAAGTTTTAGATATTTTTTACCTACCTCGTAAAAACCCACTTGATACATACGACACTCGTAAAATTTAATTAAAAACTCCAAAAATCTCATAATACAAAAATAAAAAAAAATATTGTCACCATATTAAATTACGTACAACTTCATAAAAGTTATTGTCTTAAAAAAAATACCAAAGCAATGAAACAAAGCATCAAAGTTTTACAATTAACTTAATGGCGGTTCTTTTTAACCAACTCATCAACCAAAGAAAATACTTCTGCTTTGACTTCATTATCTTGGAAGTTAACGGTCTCGTAGGCGTATTTGATTCTTAAATTATGCAGAGGCTTAAATTGTTGCAGTAAAGGAAAATTGTTATTAGAAAAGAAATTAACATTCAAGATATAGATTAAATATGAAGTCTCATATTAGAGAAGGATGTATTACCTTTCCCCTCTCAAGACCTGCGTTCCACCCCGACAAGTCATTCCCTTTGTATGTCTCCATATGGCGCATCGTATATACAACACAATAAGTATGATTTGTTTGATCACGTCATTTCATTTGAGGTCTTCTCGGTCTAGGGAGATTGACACATTGAGATTTACTGGGCAACTGCTTACTAGTAAGCCGCTTAGCAAAGAATTCTTGCTACACGTTGATAAACAAGTAAAACACAAACATATAAGTGTAATGTTAAAAGAGATTTAAGTGACGTAATACATCGATCTCGATGTATTCCAAACTCACCCTTAAATCTATCTAATTTTGCTAATCCCTTATAGTATAAAGTAGCAGCAAATGCTCTCCCCACATTGAGCCACGTCATCATTTCACATCAACATCATATATGGATCTTATGTGTCATACACATGGCGCCTACATGGCATCTGATTTTTGTATGAATTCATCAGTCTTACATGATAACTGCCATAGCTACAACTCCCTCCCAAACTGTCCCCCCTAACTCCCACTCTTTAATAACCTCTCCCCTAACTGCTCACTCTTCCCTACCAAAAATTCATTCAACATCAAACACTCAAACCTCACATTGATTCACTTCATCTTCTCCGTCAGAGCAGAAGAAAACAAAACTTTCTCTCCTTCATCAAATCGTTTATATTAGCACAAAAAATTAATCAAATCGTGTTTGTATGTATAAATCTTCTCCTTTTTTTTAGTTCTGATGATTGATTTTTGTTCTTCATCAATGTAAAAAGCATTTTGAGAAGGAGAAGAAAAAAAACAGTGGTAACAACAACCGCAGGTCCGCAGCAACAACTTTTCGATGGAGAAAACAGAAGACGAACCGAAATCATACCCGTTAGATCTGAGAACTAAACTGTTTAAATCAATTTTCCATCTTTTTTTTCCCTCTTTGAAGTAAACCCAGTTGATTTTGGGGAGGCCAACAGAGATCATGATTTTGAACTAATAACCATTCCGATAAGAAGTTGGCGGCTGATGGTTAACAAAGAAAGAATTGGTGTGGATCTTTTATATTTCTATCTTTTGCTCACTTATAATAATTTCAGTTCATGTATATTAGGTTGAATTCCACTTATGCTAACCGACGGATTCGATTATTATCCTCCGGAGCAAGAATTTTCAGGAAATTTTCATTGTTTTAGTTAAGTTTTTTTCAATTAGTTGCATTAGTTGCACTATGTAGTTCAATTGGGCTTAATTTTAGGGTTAAGTGGTCATAGTTGGATTACTAGAGTACTTTTTCTCGAGATATTACTCCGTATTTGTATTTCTGAATTATCTTCTGAATTTTTGAAGATTACCTATCCTGGGTATGCTTCTCTCATACACAATTTATAAGGTTAGGAGCCTCTTTTACATAAGTAATATATATTGAACATGATTTTAGGTGCTACCCCATCAACTCAAGTAATTCATTGATTTGATCATTTTCTTGATTGTCTAACACGTAGAGCCAATAATGTTTTCACGTCTTTCGAAGTTCTTTCACGTCTTACGAAGTTCTTTTTTTACCGTCAAACAGTCGTATTTACCCGTAAATCAATAGACAGTTACGGAGTTATATTATTTAAGCATCACTTTTTTGTTATTTTTGTAGTTTAAAATATTAAAATTAATAATCTTTTAAATTATTATTTCAAATATGGAGTATAATATATTAATTAATAATTAGTGATATATCTTTGACTGAACATATTGACATGATCGTCTCATTTCGAACTTAAATTATCAGGTCAGTTTGGGTTTATATCAAATGGCTCGTGGATCAAAATTATGGAGCTTGACCCTAGAAAAAAAATGAGCCGATTGGACTATATTGAAGATTGATAGGTCTAACTGATGAAAAATATGCTTATTTTTTCAAGTGGACAATAAACCAAAGACAACTAATTAGGAGTTGTTTGAGATGTATTTTGACTTAGATGGTTAGGTTTTGATTTTCGTCAGATCTGCCGATTTTATTTTCTTATACGGATGAATAAAGATTGGATATTATTTGTTGCAAAAACAAATAAATATAGAGCATTGGTTGAATTTTGGCATTTTGAGTTTACAAAACACTCATCTATAATTATGTATGAGACAAGTCTAATGTCGGGTTAAGAAAAAATATGTCCGCCATTTAACGCTCTTTTGAGAGTGTTTTTTGATTAATATATATTTTTTTAATAATTCTTACAATTTATACGAGTAATCATTTATTTTACAACTCCAAATCCACCATGAAAAGACAACCTAAATCCAAAACCAATAAAAAACGAACAACCCATACAAGAAAACCGATACTGCAACAGAAAGACCCACACCGACCAGAACGGGAGAGACATCACCGTGACATCATTGTTCAGTGAAACGAAAGAAAAACAAGAAACCAAAAATATGGACAAGGCTCTCACAACCCACACCTATCTACAAACCAAGTCGACAAGACCCAATCAAACCAAGACACCAAACTAAGACCGTACAAAATCTAGCAACCCAAACATGACAGTCAAGACAAAACCTAGCATTCTAAACATAAACAACCAGGCCAACCGAGCAAACAAACACAAACTAACACTAGAGGGTGGGGGAAGGGGACGAGAGGAAGAGAGAACACGTACACCCAACCGCAGAAGTCGATGAAAGAAGATGGGCCAAAACATGGACCATACAGACAATCCTTAACCGGGGGGGGGGGGGCTGAGGAGGGTTTCAAACCTTTTAATCTAATTTAAAAACCAAATATTCAGGAAGATAGATGACCATCAGAAATTGAAAAAATTATCGTTGGACTAATTCTATAAATCATTTGAAATATCAACCATATTTTTTTACATAAAATTTGGATGTAAAGGTATTAAAATGAATTTTAAGTTCAAATAATTTTTTCACGTTCTACATTTTCTCAATAATTCATGAAAAATATAATACTTAGTAGATGTTTTTTATAGCACAATTTTACAGAATAACACAATTTTTAGAGAATGTCTCATGTAAGACGAGTAGACGACCTCAAAATAATTCATTTTTTAAGGAACAACCGCGCAATTTGCGCGGGGTTAAAACTAGTCTTTTATTAAAGCCGAAGAATTTCAAGCCCCCACATTAACCCACGTAGGCAGATGATGTGGCTATGACATGTCTCTGATTTGGCGCTGACATTGACGCAACCGTCACATGTGGAATATGGCAGTTGAGTTGATTTTATGAAACCAATAAACCACGTATATTGAAAGTTTGAAACTACCTTCGTCCTCAACAAAAGAAACTGCCTTTCTTCCGATCTCTCCCCCTTCTCCCTTTCTTTATATCCTATAGTTTTTTTATTCATTAATTTCCCTATGTTCTAATTTCTTTCATTGTTTCAGAAATTTCTCTCAAACTCCCCTGTATCTACTCCGAAACAAACAACAAAGAATGACGGACCACAAAACCGACGATCGAAATACACTACCGAGAAGTATTAAATTAGGTTTTAGATTAACGTATCTTACCAAGTTTTAAAAAGGTGAGAGAAGGATCATACTATGTGCCTGCTATATCTGCACATGAGACGTATCTTGGTGGTGTCCTGGGTGGCGGCGGGGGTGGGGAATCGGAGTCAGTGGTGCGGGAGTAGAGGGGAGGATTTTAGAGGGTCCATGGGTGGTGCGGTGGTGGGCGTGGGGGTTGTTGTTGTTGGTGGGTCCATGAAGGGGGCGGTAGGTTGGTGGTCCATGATTCTGCCTGCGATTTTCAGTACACTGGTACGTTCTTTCTCTATCACCCCACATACAAGTACTCCTTCCATAACTCGATCGTATAATATACTTATATTTTTATAATAGGGGATGCAAGGATGAAGATGTAGTAAAAGATAGGTGCGTGGACGGGGCAATTAAAAACTACATACATTTCTCAACTTCTTACCACTACAGACACTTTTGCTTCTTCTGCTCAATATCAGGTCACCCTCATCGATATGTTTCTTTGCATCTTATATTTGTTTCACCCTATTTCAATTACTCTGTATATTATTTATTAATCAATCTTCGTAAATTTGTGTTAAATATGTGGGACTTTGGACTAATAATTAACTGTTATGATAACAGACAATCTCATAGAACCACTTCTCTTAATGTCTCATCTTATGGGAGATGTGCACCAGGTATGCACGTTATTCACTTATCCATGTATTTTTTTACGGATTATAATAAATGTTCACCTTGCAGCTATACTATTATTATCCCCCAAGCATAACCCGCTCTTGAATCATTGCTTGATTTTTTATTTTTTATTTTTCATTTTTCATTTTACATTTCGAGAGATTTGTTTTAGCGACAAAATATAGATATATAGTAAAAGGAAATAGTTGATGAGGTGGAGTTTCATATTTGGTTCTAAGTCAAGTCTTCAACTCTTCGAATTGGCTTGGATTTTAAGTATAAAAAAATATAATGAATTGTTTAGGGTTGTGAAATTCTGGGTTTGTATTACCCTTGGCTTTTGCGTATGGAATCAGATGTTTGGTAAGAATCTGGTGAATACCAATCAACTGTCAATATGTCATGGATGGTGTGATTTATTTTGCATCATGTGATATTTGTGTAAAATGTTGTCAACAGGAAGAAAGCCAAGTGATAATTTGATCCCCACGAATTCTTTATGTTCAATTTCTTCCAAAAGTCCGAACCTTTGGTACCTTTCTTTTCTCCATTCTTTATCTTATTGAATATGTCCCAAGTTTTGGCTTGAAGGAATCAAGAAACAAACACTAAGGAAACAATTTGTTACCAATGTAGGTGTAAATGTGTTCTTAGAAGTAAGATATTTGTGTTCTTCCAAATTGCAAGATATTTGACTATTTTTTCCATGCAGGAAGGAAATAAAGAAGGAAAAAGACAAACAATGTCGGTTCAAAAGCTAAGAGCTCTATTTTTGAGAGAATCCTTGAAACGAATAGATCTACGTCATGTCGAAATCAAATAAGAGGTAATAACAATACCTGCAATTAAGATGCTAATTATGTTACTCCTAAAGGACTTGACGACATAGTGGCATGTATAGTGGTATTTGTTGAGTCTTAAATGATAAAGGTCACCAGAGTTGCTTGAAGCTGTAGCCACATATAATGGTGCTCTTTGGACAACGGGATCAACACAAAAATCAACAATGGAAAAATCAAGAATGGTAGGTTGTGAAGGTGATTCCAGAGATTTGTTGTCTTTATTACTTACCTAAACTACATTTTTTTCCGCATTGAGAGGGAAAACAATAAGTTGGCGATCAGGGACAGCGTGGAGGTCGACGGGGTTGCGGCAAACACATCGACTCATGTCCAAATCTGCGTATGAGTAAATTTTTTTAATGGTCATCCGTCATTATATGTTAATTCAAACCTGACTAAATTTAGGGTAGCGATAATTTCTTTCAATTTTACCAATGTTACTCAACTTGGGTAAATTTAGGAATCACAAAAACTCATAGATAACTCAAAAAATCACATAAATAAGAACGTTTGACATAATCTTAAAGTCTAAAACTACGTTATATTATGTATTACATGCTCTTGATTTGGTTACCTATTCATGGTCATGGTATCTAGCGTCTATTCATGGCCGTTTAAAGAGTTATCTCCTCATTCTTAGATTAATCTCAGTAATATTTTAGAGGTAATTTCCTTCTTTTTTAATCTTAATATTTATCTTATTTTCGATGAGATATCTAATTATCTATCTTCGGTTTGCTTTTTGTCGGTGATTTAATGGTTGCACATAAAATGTTAGCTCTTTTTGTGCTCAATTAAAATATTAATGAACATTCATGTTTGGGATTTATCGGGTTTTATAATAGGATGTCCTTTTTTTAGAAGCGGAAGAATGTTAGTTATTCCTTTGCTTGCTTTGTAAAGCTTTGCACCTAGGCACTTAGACATGCAACCCGTACTCGCAGTTAAACTTTTGTGGAGGGGCTTAAGAGATATTTGTGGACGTGCTTAGTAGTAGGTAATGGTCCTCCCTCCAATTCATAGGAATCACCCCATTATTTATTCATATGTGAGGTACATTTTATTCAAATGAAGCAATTTCAAAGAGTTGGAGGGAGTAGTAGTTAGTATTTGTTTGACGGTAGTAGTCAGAACTTAAATTTATACCAAATGTTTCTTGGGCAACACAAGATTACGAACTTCTCTATCTGTTGATGTAGGTTTGTTATACTCCGGACTACCTATTCCACCTCCAAACTATCCTTTGGACATATCCACATGTACATTGATGATTTTGTTGTTTTCTGTGGCACATTTTCCTTTTTTATATGCTTCAATTTTCTGCAGAGGAATTTGATGCGTGAAGCAAAAACGTTTCAGTTGGATGTTTTGAATCCAAACTTGCCTGAACGTGGTTATTTGCAAACTAAGTTAACAACTACTTTACCAAATGCGTCTAATACTGACATTCTTAATATTTTAGGGGAAGAAATTGAAGAGAATGTGGCTTTGAAGAATAGGTTGTGATCGACTTTAGAAACTAATATAATGTGTCCGTAAATAGTAGTCGTTATGGAACTATGGGTTAACATATTGATTGTGCAGCTTGCATGAACATTCGTATTTAGATTTATCACACGAGAGATATCCCACATGCCTTCTTCAGTCCCTTAGTTGGTTCATTATTTAATCTATTATGCCAAGTGAGGATGAATAGCTGAGGTTCTTATATAATTTCTCTCCTTGAGGTTTACCAAAATTTTCATAATGAGATTGAAGTTCGATACAGCTGACAATTTCATAGTGTTGGTTTTTTCTTCCCATCAAATGTTTTACAAATAATCAAGGCATGCATTTTATTAAAGTTATCTTCTGTCTTGCTCCTTAGGCTTGGTTGACATATTTCTGAAAAATAGTGGAAGATCACTAGGTCAAGGAAGAGATTGCTGAAGAACGCCTTCAGTTGTGGATCAAGTGCACTGGACAATCCCTAATTAAAGTTGTAGGATGCAGTTGATGGTGTATTTTCAATTTAATCATTATAAAGAATCATTCCTAGAGTTCAATTATAGAGAATCATTCCTGGAGTTCACTTTTAGCGGTATATTGTAGAATATGTACCATGTTTAAAGAAATAATTTAGTCAATGAAATTTCCTTGGATACCACCTTTTTGTTAATGTCATCTAGAAGTCCCGAACAAGTGGGCAACCACCCAGATCGTATTGTTATTGTTGTTGAACATTTTAGTTATGTTACTCCGATACTTCACGTAGCTGTAGTATTCAGTATTATCCGATAAGAAATGTATCGGATCAGATGTGGGATACTACAGCTAAATGAAGTATTGGAGCAACATAGCTAAAATGTTTTAGACATAAGTATTGAAAATACTTCATTTTAGTCCAAAGTATTGATCATGATCACCTTTGTAGACCTAAAGTTGTATTGGATGTAATTTTGGATACATATTGCATCTTTTCGGCTCCTGTTGAAATTATGGGAAATGTTATTAAGATAAAGTGTGGTTGGAATGATATTAGTACTGGATCAATATGTTCAGTCGTTGCAAAAATGGTTGTTCAGCTTTTTGCTCTGAAATGGAGCTTTGTTGTTCACCCGTTTGGCTGGAGTAGTAAGCTGAAGTATTTAATACCGTTGGTCTTCTTATTACTATGCTATTAATGCAGCAAGCTATTAAAAGTACGGAATATTTCTTATTATCTTAAAGCTATATTAACTGAGTATTTCTAAGATTTAACTTCCAAATTCATACCCTATTTATACAGGAAGCTATTAAGGTATCAAGACCTGTCAAAACTCAACCCGCAAACCCGAACCCGTTTTTTCCGACCCACGACCCGTTTGAACGAATCCAAAATGACCCGTAATTTAAGGTCGGAATCGAACCCGGCCCGTTGAGTCAACGAGAATTTATTAAAATTAATAAATACTAGGTTAAAACCCGTGCAAATTGCACGGTGGCATTAAAAAAAGTGTGACGAAATCAAGGACAAAATAACAAATAGTTTACATCAATCCAAATTGCTGAGAATAACATGTACTTGAAAATGTAAAACTATAATAAGAAATGACAAAAGAAAGTTTTTACGCGAATTTTTTAAAAAAAAATTACAAATATTAGAAAACTTCTTCGTATACGACATTAGTAGTGGTGTCGGAAGAGCATTTATTGCTATCATAATTGATGATATTTTAATTATTGTTCGAATTTTTTCGTAAGCGTCTTAGATATATCGATTTAGATTGACTTACGATTCTCGTAGAACGAATAAGTAATCGTTATTTTCAAGTAAAGCACATAATTACCTAATTTAACGTAATTAATTAATGAAATACTTAATCAACTAATTAAAACATGTAATTAGCTAATTTGTTCAAAGTAAGATATCAAACCCCTTTTCTAGATTAATTTAATGAAGTAGCAAGCAAGTTTGTAAAGTTCCTGTTGAGCACCGGTAACCCCACCCTTGACAGCTTCTACGCTCGCCTCCACCACCCTCATCTCCCCGTCCTCCTCCTCTTTGCTCCGCTCCATTCCCTCACTCCCATCATTCCCCATACCCTTCCAACACCTTTTCTTCCTCTTCTATACGTGTCCCTGATATCTTTCTTGCTATATACTCGTGAATGCCACCATTCTCCCTATGGCCAATCCCTCCCAATATTCTTACTTGCAGTTATGCAGGGTCTGAAAAGGCGGATTTTGTGGAACTTCTGCGATATTTCCATCCCTTCTATCAATTCCCATATAATCGACCTCTTTATGAAAGACAATTCTTCATCTTCTCTACCTACAATTTTGTTACATTCTATTTTTGTTGTCTCGTCTTCACTCTTGGATGAATCATTATCACATTTTCAATGTGTCTCTCTAACATCTTCTCGCATTCCTCTTATCCATTTTCCCGAGATTGACCACCCGGTAGCTTTTCGTATTCAGTCTCACCACATGGACCTGCAATCTTGTCCATGAAGCCTCCTAAAACACGCAACACACATGTTATACACAAATAAACTAAGAAAAGAGCATGACAACAATCCCTATCTGCCTACAACTTATTCTTATCAGTTGATGGAGAAGAGTGGCTGCCTCAAACCAAGTTGATAATGGTTGGTCATCCTCCAAAGCATTTCTTGAGGTAACATCAGCAACTGTGACTATATTGTCAGCATCTTCAACTACTTCTCCTCTCAAGTTCTTTGCAAAAAAATCCAGCAATTAAAGATTGAATTATTAATCTAAGCACACCAAATCACAGCTCCAAGAGGTACAATGAACACAACAACACTATATAGTCGATCTTAGACTACCTTGATGACAAATATGCTTAGGATGTGTTTGTTTACCAAAATATGAGGGAAGGGAGGAAAGAAAAAGGGTAAGAGACAAATATGCTTGAGGTGTGTTCTGTTTATCAAAATATGTTTGATCCGAATTGACCCACTTATTTTCAAAACGAATGCACACACTCACCGACCCATGAAAGACCTGAAAACTGAACCAGGTAGATCCGGCAAAGCTAATTGACCCGATATAACTCCACAATTAGATAATTGACCGAATCCAAACGGATCTATTACGATTGTTAATCTGAGTCAACTAAGTCTCGTAAGTGGCTCGACTCGAACCCTACTCGCCCCGTTTAAGTATGCCGACTCGTTCAAGCCCAAACCCAAATGAACATGATCCATCCTAACCCGACCCGTAACCGACTTGATTGACCTAATTGACAGCTCTAGTCGCAGAGTGTATTATATTAATATGTGCACCTATAAATAGTACAAACCCTTTAATGAAGTAAGAGCATTTTTTTTCTTTTCAATCTCCTTTGATTTTCTGAAAAATGGGTTCAGGATAAAATCGGGTCATTCATCATTTTCTCTACTCTGGGTTATGGAAAACGTAATACAGCGGTCTCAGTAAGATCTACAATAATTTAAAGCAAAGATATTAAAATTTTGCAACACCGATGTCTAGTAAGCATGAAAAAAAAACTCACCACAATAAATAATCTAGTAAGTTTTATAAAAAACATTTTTTTTTAAAAGACCTACTTTCATATAAGAGTATATATCTTCTTACTTTGCAATATTGTAGTTGAATTTCTTTTATCCAAAGATATATAGGCTAGCTTTGGAAATATCAAAGTTTTGACTTTTTTATGTTTACCTTTGAGTTTTTAACCGACAAACCTTTTAATTAAGTATAAGCAAATCAATAAATAGTAACTTGTTCACAGTATTGATCTTAGAAAAATAAAAACTACTTTATTATATGGTAAACTTAGAGACATATCGGATTATCGTAAGAGGCCATGTCACCTTCTTTTTTAAATACTCAAGGCAAATGAAACAATGAACTGTTTTTAGTGACACACGTCACACACTGTAATGAAAATTATTGTGTTGTTTTGTTCAATTAGTTGGATGAGATTAGTACCTTGAGATGTGTCGGAAGAGGGCGTTCAACTGAAGGCGATGTATCGTACACAATGTTGATTTCAGAACTCATGTTCCGAAGGTAGATGTGAGATATGAACTTAATTTTATGGCCAAAGTCATTACTTCTTGTAATATACAATCTTAGCTTACAATAAACGCACAATTAAAACCGGTATTACCAAAACAAATATTATTGGTCGTAACTACTTTTTTCATATATGCTTTAATATTTGTCCAATAACCATAAATCCTACTAAAATATAAGAAAAAATCAAAGAACTGTATGAAGCAAAGGAACATGTTTATTTTTGGGTTCTATATATGTTTTGGGTTCTATTTTCGAGTTGAATCCTAACTTTGATTATTTGAACAGCGGGGATAATTATTCCGGCACCCGATTGATTATCAATTCTTCTGCAAACTCGCCCATTACTAATGCTTTCACATACTCCTTGCCTAATATATTTGAATCCTTTCGTCTTTGTATGATTTCTTGCCTATTTCCACTCACTCTCCTCACCTATTTAAATTGCTAATGCCTAGCACTAATACACTGGAAAAAAATGGGACTCACACACAAACTCCTCTTCTCAACTTTTCATTAGAAACGTTCGTGTTCGATCTCAATCCACATCTTTGTCATACACCTTAGTTGCGGAGTTGTGTAACCCTGGAGGTTGATAGCCATGGAGTCCATGTGTATTGGCGAGCCTAAATCAACTTTAGGACAGTGTTCATGACATGCCACGATCAAATAGCTTATTTCTCTTATCATTTCCAACAATACAGTATTGTTGCATGCATGTTAGTATGTATGTTTAACTAACCTAATAACTTAGTTAAGTATTACGGAGTATTACAAAATGTTAATTAACTTCTATTTAGAAATGACGGATATTACTAATAGCAATACTAACTCAGTTAAGTCGGGAGATGAATAAAGAAATCACTTCCACACACTCAGCAAATCACAATAGTAATGGATGGTGTGTAATTATTGTATATGATAATAAAAGTGACAGATGATTCAAAAAATGGTCATTTGAGAGATCCAGAAAGTGCAAATGAGTGGCTGAAACTGTGTAAGGCTAACCTTCAGGATTTTAAAAGCGTAAAGGCGACTACCACTGACTGCGATGGTGTTCATTACGTAAGTTAATTTTATATGTTTCTGATTAATTTGTTTATCATTTTGTTTAATTTTTTTTATCATTTGACTATGTTAATTTTGATGCTTTTGTTAAAAAAGATAAAATGATTTATATCATCTAACTGGGTTAATTTTATGTTTTTGCATTGTTTAAAAAATTGATTTGTATCTAATAGATTATATGTATCTACCTCATAGATTATACTCTTGTTCATTGTATTACTCTCTAGTTATCCGTAGCCTTAGTTAATGGTATGTATCTTATTTATTGTGATGTATCTAGTTTACTGTAGACCTTGTATATATAGGTGTACTCTTTCTAATTAGTGGTAAGGAAGTATAAACATTCTTTATTATATTAGAGCATACCTATCAAAATATCCTCCTCCTTTTTCTTCCTCTTCTTTTCTAGTTTTGAAGGTATACGTACCCTGCTCTCCATTATCTTTCTGCTTCCTTGAAGTTTGGTCCCCACCTGGTTATCCCCTTCCCCAAACATGGCAGTAATGGCACCTTCCTTGCCATTGTACGACGGTCATACAGCCAGCCCCATCGCCACTCGTCCACCCATGCCGACATCGCCGCCTGCTCCATCTGCCGGCTATTGGGTCTGGATTCCGGCCCAATTCAGGTCTCTTGTCGCCCAACCTCCCAACACCGGCTACGGTGTGCTCGGGTCCCGCCCTCCGCAGACCTTCATCGCCCAGGCCCCGATCTACCCTCCACCACCAATGCAGCAACAATCTTCCGGCCATCCGACTAACCTAGCCGCTGCCATCCAGTCTACAACCCTACCGGAACCCGATTCAAATTGGTATATGGACACGGGGGCGTCCACTCACATGACCTCCAACTCAGGTACTCTAGTATCCTATTTTAATTCGAGCTCTCCTCGTCATATTATTGTTGGTAATGGTCACCAAATTCCCATTAAAGGTCACGGAAACACTAAACTTTCCCGACCCTTACCCCCACTTTCCTTAAATAATGTTCTTCATGCACCTGATATTGTCAAAAATCTTGTGTCGGTTCGAAAATTTACAATTGACAATTATGTTTCCGTGGAATTTGACCCTTTCGGTTTTTATGTGAAAGACCTTCGGACGGGAAACCGTCTTTTGAGATGCAATAGTAGCGGTGAACTTTATCCTTTATCATCAACCCCGAAAGCCGCACCAAGTTCCTTTCTCGCTCTCTCCGCTATCACCCCTTCCACCTGGCACTCTCGTATCGGTCACCCGGGACCTCAAGTTTTTAATTTAATTCGGCCTAGTCTTGCTTGTAATAAACTGCCTAGCACCCACTTATGTCATGCGTGCGAACTCGGTAAACATACTCGTCTCTCTTTCTCTACTTCTAATACTAGTTCTCTCTTGCCTTACGATATTATCCACAGTGATTTATGGACTTCCCCCGTAGTTAGTAATTTAGGTTATCGTTACTATCTTCTCTTTCTTGACGATCACACTAATTTTCTATGGACGTTTCCTATCAAAAACAAAAGTCAAGTTTTCTCCCTCTTTTCTCAATTTCACTCTCTCGTCCTCACTCAATTTAATTTAAAAATTAAAAATTTTCAATGTGATAATGGTCGGGAATTTCAAAACACTCCATATCAGACATTCTTTCATGAACATGGCATTCAATTCCGATTATCCTGTCCACACACCTCTAGTCAAAATGGAAAAGCCGAACGCAAGATTCGGACCATAAATAACATCATTCGCACCCTTCTCATCCATTCTCACACCCCCCCCCGAACCTATGGCCCTACGCTCTCGCTATGGCCACCTATCTCCACAATATTATCCCAAGTAAAGTCAACGATTTCATCTCCCCTACTCAACGTCTCTACCATAAGTATCCTGCCTACTCTCACCTTAGAGTTTTTGGTTGCCTTTGCTACCCACACCTCCCCTCTTCATCCATTAACAAACTCAACCCGAGATCCACTCCCTGTGTATTTCTCGGTTATCCTTCCACTCACCGCGGCTACTTGTGCCTCGACTTGTCCTCCCGAAAAATTCTCATTAACCGTCACGTCATTTTTCACGAAACTGTTTTTCCCTTTCACGATCAAGTCTCCCCTCCTATCTCCTCCTATTCTTTTCTGGATTCAGAACCCTCCCCCTTCACCAAATATCACTCGGCCCAACAACATCAATCCCCCCTCTTCAAGTTTACACTAGAAGGCCCAAACCTACTCAATAGCCCTCTACCCAACCGGCCCATCTTCATAGTCAGACTCATCCCACCTCTCAAACTCCCTCCTCACCCCTGGCCCAACAACAAACCCCTCCCACTCTTTCCCCCCAACCCACTCCTACTACTACCCACCAGCCCACCCCTCTTTCCGCCCATTCAAAAACACAACCCTCTCAGCCAACCCTTACCTCCTCTCCTTCTCAGCCCACTTTCGCACCAGCCCAAACTGTCCAACCCTCCCATCCCATGCAAACTCGCAGTAAACATGGGATCATTAAGCCCCGCCACATCCCATCTCTCTTTGCAACCACCACCCTTTCCCCCGTCCCTCGTGACCCCACCACCGCACTCCGTGACCCTTATTGGCGACAAGCCATGCATGACGAGTACGACGCTCTTATTAAAAATGATACGTGGGTCCTCGTCCCAAGGACATCTGATGCTAACGTTACCCGTTGTATGTGGTTATTTAAGCATAAATTTAAAACTAACGGAGAATTGGAACGGTACAAAGCCCGTCTTGTTGTCAATGGCAGGTCCCAACAGGTCGGAATAGATTGTGAAGAAACGTATAGCCCTGTTGTCAAACCAGCCACCATCCGAACCGTTCTTAGCATCGCAAATACGTTTATACATGCATGATCCCCGTGAACCACATATCGCAGCCCTGAAACATATTCTCCGCTATCTCCGTGGCACCATTTCCCTCGGCATAACCATTCGTCCCTCCTCCACGGGATCACTCACTGCTTACTCCGATGCCGACTGGGGCGGTTGCCTTGACACTCGTCGCTCCACCTCAGGTTTCTGTGTCTATCTCGGTGACAACATTATTTCTTGGTCTTCCAAACGACAACCCACACTGTCACGGTCCAGCACGGAAGCCGAATATCGCGGGGTCGCTAATACCTTTGCCGAAACATGCTGGATTCGGAATCTCCTTCTTGAGCTTCATTGCCCACTAACTAAAGCTACCATTGTATATTGTGATAATGTGAGTGCTATCTACCTCGCTGGCAACCCGGTCAATCACCAACGTACCAAACACATTTAAATAGATATCCACTTTGTCCGTGAAAAGGTTGCCCTCGGTGAAATTAAAGTCCTCCATGTCCCTTCCCATTATCAGTTTGCTGACATCTTTACCAAAGGCTCCCACGAGCGCTTTTCGATGATTTTAGATCCAGTCTCAACGTCCACTCTCCTACCGTTTCGACTGCGGGGGCGTAATAGATTATATGTATCTACCTCATAGATTATACTCTTGTTCATTGTATTGCTCTCTAGTTATCCGTAGCCTTAGTTAACGGTATGTATCTTATTTATTGTGATGTATCAAGTTTACTGTAGACCTTGTATATATAGGTGTACTCTTTCTGATTAGTGGTAAGGAAGTATAAACATTCTTTAGTATCATCTAACTCGTGTCTTTCTTGCTCAGTTATAACATCCTGCTCCTTCAACCAAATATACTCCTCTAATGATTCCCCTAAACTCATCAAACTCTTTGGCGCCTATATTGATTCATTCCATCCAAATTCAATCAAATTAATCCACTATAAAATCACCAAATATATCCTTAAATTATGCAACCAATTAATTCCCGAGAAGACCCAACATACTAAATTTTGCAATTTTATTAGTGAGCTTACTGTTACCTAAGAACATTGAAAAATCTACCCCTATAATAATTGGACATAAAATTATTAATATGAGAACTATTAGATCGATGAGTTTGCAGATGCACTATTGTAGATAATGATGATTTTGCAATTTTATTAGTGAGCTTACCGTTATCTAAGAATATTGAAAAATCTACCCCTAAAATAATTGGACATAAAATTATTAATATGAGAACTATTAGATCGATGAGTTTGCAGGTGCACTATTATAGATGATGATGATGATTGGAGAGAGGGTTAACCTGATTGAGGGGGGCTTTGGAGATGAAGGAGGAGACTTCAAAGCGAAAAGCAGCAGAACGGGACTGGGAGAAGTAGTTGAAACGACGTCACTTTGCCTTCGACAATCACGCCATTGTTGTTATTGTTGATGTTCTCGTTGGTAATGGTGGAATTTTCCGGCTCGTATGCTTTTGAGGTTGTCGACCCAACTACTTGGATGACATAAAATGTACCTACATAAGTGTGGAGATGTAAGAGTAAATTTAACTGAAGTGCGCAAGTTTTGGGCGTTTGTCTTGGAAGTAGCATCTGAAGGTAAGGACTCCAATTTCTCATAACACCCAAAAATCTCAGTAGATAAAAATAAGAAAGGCATAAAGCGCAAAGCACGAAACACAAATCCACGTGCTCAAAATCCCCCCTTTTTTTGTTCACGCGAGTTGTTTCAGAAACCCTAATTGACATTTTTAAAGTGACCTGGAAGTTGTGGGTGGAGAAATGGATGCGAATTAGAGCAACAGATGGTGACGATGTCGATGCTGGTGAGTCGCGCCGCCATGGACTCCTTTCTGTCTATCAAAGAATTAGTGGATAAATCCAAGTCTTCGGATTCCTCTGATGCAGAGAAGAAGATTCATCAATGAATTCATACAATAAGTTCATATTGTCGACAAAGACTTAAAGCAAGAATAAAAAAAATCAAAAAAAATTAGAAACCAAAGCAATCAGAAACAGAAATTAGAAATTGAAATAATTTATTTGACAAATAAAACAATGAATAAGATTGAAACTCATTAGATGTGCACATACATTGATACTCATTGTATACGGCGAAGTGTGGTTCGTCATGGTGGCTCATCGGTATCTTAGTTCATCGTTCTTTGTTTGTTTTGGAGGAAATGTTGGAGAATTTGAGAGGAATTTATATGGAGCAATAAAAAAGGAGTAGCAGAGGGGAAATTAATGTACGCATATGAGATACAGGCAGTTTCTTTGTTTTAAGAGTGAAGATATAGGCCTTGTTCTCCTGGATTTAAAATCACTAAATTGAACTGAACTGAACTGAAAATTCACTAAATTGAACTGAACTGAACTGAACTGAAAGTGTCTGAACTGAACTGAATGAGTCTGAACTAAACTGAACTGAACTGAACTGAACTGAACTGAATGTGTCTGAACTGAACTGAACTGAACTGAATGTGTCTGAACTGAACTGAACTGAACTGTGTCTGAACTGAAATGAATTTAACTAAAATAAATAAATAATAATAATAATAATAATAATTAAAAATAATTGTTACTATTATTATTATTATTATACTAAATATTATTATTAATGAAAAAAAAAAAAAAAAAAATAATAATAATAATAATAATAATAAAAATAAAATAATTAATAAAATTAATAAATAATAGAAATAACTAATAATAGAAATAAATAATAAATAATAAAAAAAATTAATACTAAAACTAATAATAATAATAATAATAATAATTAATATAAATAATTAATATAAATAATAATAAATAATAATAATTATTATTATTAATGATTAATATTATTAATATTAAGTACGGAGTAATAAATAACATTAAGAATATTAATACTTAATAATAAAAATAAAATTAATAAAATTAATAAATTAAATAATATTATTAATAATTATTAATAAGAGTACTAATACTAATAATTAATTATAATAATGATTAATTATAATAATAATTAATTATAATAATAATAATAATAATAATATTATTATTATTATTATTATTATTTATTAATAACAATAATATTATTATTATTATTAATTATAATAATAATAATAATAATAAAATTAAATAATTTATATTAATATTAATATTAATTAATAATAATAATATTAATATTAATATTAATATTATTATAAATATTAAGTGTTATTAATGTTAATATTATTATTAATAATAATAATAATAATAATAATAATAATAATAATAATAATAATAATAATAATAATAATAATAATAATAATAATAAATTAATTAATTGATAGGAGCCCTGGACCGGATGGGTTTTCCTCGGAGTTCTTTAGAGCCTCTTAGAATGTAATCAAGAAAGATTTCTACGATGTTGTCCAGGAGTTCTTTACTAAAGGACGGATGCTCAAGCAGGCTAATGCAACGATGATAACTCTAATTCCCAAAAAAGAGATATGTCAATCAGTGTTGGATTTTCGACCTATATCATGCTGCTCTGTATTCTATAAAGTGGTGCTTGCTATAAGGATTCAGGGAGTGTTAGGAAATTTGGTTGGACATGAGCAGGCTGCTTTCATTCAGGGGCGAAGTATTCATGAGAATATTTCCCTCTCTCAGGCACTTATTAAGAATTATGGAAGAAAATATATTACCCCTCGTTGTCTTATGAAGATTGACCTCAGAAAAGCTTTTGATTCTCTCCAATGGAGATTCATTGAAAGTATGCTATTGGGATATAATTTTCCTCCTAGATTTGTTCAATGGGTGATGAACTGCATCTCTGGCTCCTGGTTCTCTTTAAAGGCTAATGGAATGACCCACGGTTTCTTTAAGGGGAAAAGCGGAATCCGTCAAGGAGACCCGCTTTCTTCTTATCTATTTGTGCTCAGTATGGAGATTCTCTCACGCAGACTAAGGCGAATTAATCTTCAGAATTTGGTTTCTTATCACCCAAAATGTTGCCAACTTAAGCTCAATCATTTGATTTTTGCCGATGATTTAATGGTTTTTACTAGAGGAGACTGCCCTTCTGTAGTGGCTGTTGTTGATGCATTATCTATATTTGCCATGGAGTCTGGATTGCAAGCAAACAAGGAGAAAACTAGCATTTTCTTCGGGGGTGTTTCGCAAGAGATTAAGGAGCAAATCCTGAATCATACTGGGTTTATACAGGGCAATTTCCCTTGTAGATACATGGGGCTTCCTCTAAACTCGGTGCACAATAAGAAGGATCAATATAACACGCTTCTTCAGAAAATTCAGATGAAGATTCACTGTTGGTCGTCAGGTTTTCTCACTTATGCCGGGAGATTACAGCTTCTATCCTCAGTTATCTTTGGTTTAACTAATTTTTGGTGTGCTAATGCTTTATTTCCTGCTAATGTCCATCATAATGTGGAGAAAATTAGTAGGCAATTCTTTTGGACTGGAGGGTTAATGCATCGAAAAATGATTTTTAAGGGCTGGTCGAGTATTTGTGTTCCTTGGAGAGAAGGAGGCTTCAACATCAAAAGTTTATTAGCTTGGAATAAAGTTTTAATAGCTCATTGGCTTTGGAAAATTGTTACTATGCAACAAGGACTTTGGTGTGATTGGCATCGAAAATATGTGATTAAAGGAGGTAACATATGGACGATAACTAGTGAGGAAAGGTATCCTGCTACTTTTAAGAGTATTCTAAAGGTTAGGGATGAAATCATTGAGAGAGCTGGGTCTGCTAGCGAGAGCTTGGTGCGAAGTTGGTCTAACAAGGGTATGTTTTATGCTTCTGCAGCATATGAGTGGTTTCGGATTAAAAAACCAGTAGTGCATTGGATGGAGAGAATCAATGAGGCTGTCTTAATTCCTAAACAGGCTGTGATACTAACCTTGGCAAGTCAGAGAATGCTAGTAACGCAAGACAATATTCAGGCTAGGGGGATTCCTACAGTGAGTAGATGTGAGCTGTGCTGTCATAACTCGGAGACTGCTGAGCATTTGTTCTTTGGGTGTTCTTTTTCGAGACAAGTTTGGCAACATCTCCTCAACTGGATGCAAATAACTGAGAGAAGCTGTAACTTACGGACGGAGCTCCAATGGTGTACTACTAGAAGGAAAAGGAGACATTGGAAAAACAAATGGTTTAGTGTTTGTCTTGCTGCTGCTGTCTATGGACTCTGGCAAGAGAGGAACAATCGGATTTTTGCAGGAGTTAGGAGTACTGTGTTAAGCATAGTGGCTAAACTCAAGTTTGACATCTTCATTAGACTTAGAGGAAAGAATTTTGATATTTCCCGTTGTTTGTTATAGTTCTCTAGTTGGTGTCGTATTTTTCTAGAGGTCATGACTCTTGTAAGATCCTAGTTTCATCTTATATATGAGACGTAATTTCTTGCAAAAAAAAAATAATAAATTAATTAATTTTAATTTTAATTTTAATTTTAATATTAATATTAATTAATAATAATAATTAATAATTAATAATAATTAATAATTAATAATATTAATATTAATATTAATATTATTTAATAATATTAATATTATTATAAATGTGAAGTATTATTAATAATATTATTATTATTAATTATAATAGCAATAATAATAATAAAATTAATTAAATAATTAATAAATTAATAATAATAATTAATAATATTAATATTATTATAAATACGACGGAGTAAGTATTAATAATACTATTATTATTATTATTATTATCATTATTATTAATTATTATTTATAATATTAATAGTATTAATATTATTATATTACGGAGTAAGTATTAATAATAATAATAATAATAATAATAATAATAATAATAATAATAATAATAATAATATTATTATTATTATTATTATTATTATTATTATTATTATTAATAGTAATATTACTATTAATGTGTCTAAACTGAACTGAACTGAATGTGTCTGAACTGAACTGAACTGAACTAAACTGAACGTGTCTTAACTGAACTGAACTGAACTGAATGTGTCTTAACTGAACTGATTTGAATGTGTCTTAACTGAACTGAAAGTGTCTGAACTGAACTGAAACTGTTTGAACTGAACTGAAACTGTCTGAATATAACTCCAGGAGAACAGGGCCATACTCGTAAGCAGTTTCTACGTAGACAGTTGCAGGGGAAGTGGACGAGATGGCTGGACAATTTTTTTATTTTTTATTTGGTTTAATAGTTGGTTTAAACCATTGCAGTTCACTTTAAAAGATGGTTGCTTGCTTAGAAGATGGTTTCTTGCTTGTTTCTTTTTTTGTTTAATCAATTGCAAACCGTCACACCTTCAATTTTTTAATGAATTGCAAACTGTCACATGTACGCCAGTAAGGCGCCATATAGGATTCCACGTAGGATGCTGACGTGGGTTAATAAGAGGGCTTGAAATGTTTCAGCATTAATATATAAAAGATTAGTATAGTATTATATTTGGATTTATTATTAAAAAAATTGAAACTCTTAATATTTTATCATTTAATAATAAAATAATTTTGGTTTTGATTTTAATATTTTTTAAAATTCAACCATCATAATTAAAGAGTACGGAGTATAATAATGATACTATTAAAATAAATAAAAATTTATTATTACAAATGTTTTTTTAACTTAAAACGGTTAAAAATTAGACGTTCAAAACTATTTTCAGACACATATTCTGACCCTATCTCGACCCGTGACCTGTATAACCTGATTCCTATTTGACTCGACCCATATGATCTGACCCGAGACTCGACCCGTCCGACCCGTTTGTCAGGTCTAAAGGTATCTATTCAAAAAAATAATTAATACGGAGTACTTCGTACTTCTTTTTTTTTTTACTAAATTGCTATGTTTCTAAAACTATATATCTCAAAGCTAAGTGTACCAAATGCACATACGTAAAAGGATGTTCTTTAGGAAAGCGCGGTCATGGAGATATGGGGCGGGTATGCATTATGTTCTGTAAACCAAACATTAGAAATTTAGAATATGTTATTTGCGATTGGGCTTATAGTTTTTCAAACAGAAATTCACGTATGTGTATACATGTCCTTCAGGTTAGGTGCGGAATGCGGTTCTTGGTAGCAGAATTTTAATAGCGGGATTATCGTTAAATGACATACGTTAGTGCTCTTGCTCTTGATGTTTTATTCTTTTTCAAATTTTCAATATTAAAATTAATATTTTTTTTAAGATATACTAATGAATGTTACGAAGTATTATTTAATTTTTATAATTTGGATATAAAGGTATTAAGTTCAATTTTTTTTTTCATTTCACGCTTCCTCAAAATTAGCGAGAAAAAAAAACTTCGAAGATATTTATTTATAGTCCAATGTCGTAGAATAACACAATTTTTCGAGAAGGTTTCGGTGAAACGGTCTCACATGGAATTTTGTACTCCATCTATTTCAATGAAAGATTCCAATTTTTCTTTTTCGTAAATTTCTTTGATATTTTCCACTTTCTTTTTTGGTATCATTCTTCTCTCTTACCAAAGTTGGCCCATCTACTCTACTCTCTCTACTTTTGAATATTTTATTATTATCGTTCTTTTTAAGATGGAAGTTATCATTGAAATGGGGGGAGTACAATTCGATAAAACACTAATATTATCAGTAGCGCTTATAATACCAATTAAGGTATGATAGCAATAAACGCACTTCCAACACTACTACTAATGTCGTATACCAAGAAGTGTTCTGATATTTGTAATTTCATGTTTGTATATTCGTGTAAATATGTTCTTCTGTCATCTATTTCCATAGTTTTAAATTTCCAGGTACATGTCATTCTCTTTATATAAAATCTGTCGATTATTTTTACTACTTATTTTGTCCTTAGCGTTTGCGGTTTATATCCATGTATTATATTCGTTAATTGTCATTTAATTCGTCACAATGTTTTTAATGTCACCCGTGCAATTTGCACGGGTTTTAACCTAGTACTCTTTTAAAGTAACATCTTTTTAATTGTTTTGCAACTTACTCGCATGCTCGAAATATATTATAAAAAACTCGCAAACTTTACCTATAAGCTCAGATTAATTCATATTAAATATAAATTATAACATAATTTTTTAAAGGATGAGCTCGAAAAACTTCCTACCTAATTTACATATTTGTGAACCAAATTGACTGTATAGTTGGGCGACATATTTGGTAATTATTTTGTCTCAATTTTAGATTTAATGTGGGTTGACACTATAATAGCTCGTAAAAGTATAGCTACAAGCTCAGAAAGTAAATATCCTAGCTCATCAAAGTGCTACAAATAGCTCGTAAATTATACATAAATTAAGTTAATTACATCAAAGAGAGTTCTATATATACGTAATTTTGAGACTGTCTTTTGAGCGTATGTTACTATCTTTTAAAAAATCTTGACGCGTAATTTCGCTATTTCACCAAAGAAATCTTTAATTAAACCCTAAATAAATAAAAAATCAGTCGTATGCTCGGAAAACTTTACCTATTATAACTGGTTTGCATGCTCGAAATATATTATAAAAAGCTCGGACACTTTACCTAATAGATCGGATTAATTCGCACTAAGTATAAATAATTATCCTAATTCGCACTAGTTACAGTAATTGAAAGCAGAACTTCACCTTCGTATAAATACCCTAATTATACGTAATTGAAAGCAATAGAAATGAAGCAAACAGATTGTTGTCGAAATAGTATTAAACCCTAATTCATCAAATATCTCCATCATCATTCATGCAAGAAGTCTAAAATAATCAATCGCATGCTCGGAAAACTTCACCTATTATAACTCATTTCCATGCTTGAAATATATTATAAAAAGCTCGGAAGCTTTACCTAACAGCTCGGATTAATTCGCACTAAGTATAAAATGCTAATTTCTACTAGTTACAGTAATTGAAAGTAGAACTTCATCTTTGTATAATTACCCTAATTATACGTAATTGAAAGCAAAAGAAACGAAGCAAAAAGATAGTTGTCGAAATAGTATTAATTAAACCCTAATTCATCAAAATTCTCCATTATCATTCATACAAGAAGTCTAAAATAATCGAATACAAAGTTTAATCTTCCTAAAGTTGTTTTCTCAACAAAAAAAAGATGTTAAATTTTACCTCGAAGTATTAGTAGTCGCATCTTTTCTTCTCGTCGGCACCGTAACAGCGTTTGATGCGTTTTTACGCCTGGATGGTACTGCCAATTGTTTCGATTTTTCAATTGCAGGGTCTTTGAGAAATTGAAGAGAGAGCGTCAAGTTTGAAAGAAAGTATAAATTCTTTAGTTTTTTTTCTTAAACGTGATTGAAGTTAGAGGGTTGTGGACATGACATAGGTCCACCCCGACGCGGCCACGCGCGGGTTTGGGGAGGCGAATGAATCTCCATATGAGATGGTCAAATTGAAATTTAAATCGAAGTAGGAGTCGCCACCGAATTTTGTGGTTATTCGGAACCATTCGAGCCCACTCTATGTCGTAGTGGGCCGTATACAAAATACGGCACATTTCCGATGTCAGAGTTTATTGGGCTCGTCCCTTTGCATTATGATACCGATACCGACATTATCGGATACCGTGTATTGAATGACTCTCGTTGCCAATGGATTCGGACATCCGGAAACCATGGTTCTGAGTAAGGGGTGAGGGTACGTGTTGGGAAGTTCACTAAGAACACCCAACCCCGCCCGCACTTAGCGGCCTTTACTAAGATATCGTTCGTTTTTGGTGTACACGCGTTAGTTCGACGGTTGAATGATATGCAAACATTATTTTCCTAAGCATGTGAGAAAAATAAAATGGGTTGCTAAGTCGTTTAATGCATATTAAACTAATAACGTCAACGTTATTTTAGCATGTGAGGTTCGTTTTAGTCTAATAAAACGATAAAAACAAATAAATTGTTACAAACACGAGAAAACGAGTTAGTAACGTTTGAATAAATCGAATAAAGACGTAAATGAATAATATGCATGATTTTAGAAAAGATTTATGACATGCGAAAAATACTTGTCGAAATCTGAAAATATACCGAGAAAACCGCTGTTTTATGTGAGAAAACGATGCTGGAAAAATCGGAAAAAAACGAAAAAAGGCTGCGGCTTACAGCAGCCCGCGCGACTCGCCCGGGAGGGGCGCGACTCGCGCGGGTGGCTGTCTCGGATACGATTTTTGAAAATTATTAATTTTGATAAATCGCGTATAAATATGGATTAATTTATTCTCGATTTATATTTTCGATATTCGTCGTATTCGATATTCGATTATGAAATCGATATCGAATAGTCGGAATGCTTTTAGAAAAGGTTTTGAAAAAAGTTTGTTTTGAACGAAAAGTAAAAAAAAAGAATTTTGAACGAAAAAGATGTTAATTCTCTCCGCGTTTAAAATCATTGAATTTTGTTTAAAAAGAGTAATGATTTTATTAGCATCAACGAGAATTAATTAATTTAGTTCTTGTAGATACGATATTCGATTAGAGAATCGGTATCGTATTTTAAGAACGTTATATGAAAAAATAGTTTTTTTTAGTATCGATTATTAGAAATAAATAAAAATATGCGACGAACGACCCGTATTAATAATGTGAAACGACCGACGAAAACAACCAAAAAAGGAGAAAAGGACGAGAGAAAGGAAGAGAAGAAAGATAAGAGTCGGGTTTGATTTACACCCTCAACCTACATGCTTCGTTTTCTCGGTATAGGGCTCGTCGGACGGTGGCTTTGGCTCGGGAGCGTCGAGATGATGTGGGTGAGTTTAGGGTGGTGCGATTTTATGTGTGTGAGGCGTCGGGTTCGGCCGGGTGGGGGGAGTTTCGTCGGTACTTCGAGACTTCTTCGGGATTATGTCGGGATTTGCTTTGTACTATTTTACTAGGTAAGTTTATGAATAATTGATGTGTATTTTGGTTGCTGAAATTGTTGTGTGAAATCGTTGTTTTTTGTATTGAATATGAGGTCCTATTTATAGGGGTCGAGGTAGTCTTGCTTGTGTGACAAGAAATACCGGTTTGGATAGGAAACACGAGGGTTCGAAAGGGAACGAAAGTCTCGTTTCTTGGTGGGGAAGCCAAGTATTTCGGCTGTCATGAAGAGTTGGCCGAGTATTTTGGCTGTCTTGGCCGAGTATTTGGAGCTCGGTCGGTGTCTGATTCGGTTTCCGGATAGAATTCCTACTTGAGATAGAATTCTATCCTTAAACGGATTTGTTTAATATTTATGAAAGCTGATTTTTGTAGTATTTGGGACCGAATCAGCCGTGTGAGGTGTCACGGCTGACTCGTGTGTCTCGAGAATATTTTTCGACCGGATTTTGACTCGGTCGTAAAAAGACGGTTTTACCCCTGGTGTCGGAATCGACCCAAATTAGTCTCATTTGACTCGAAATGACCCACTGGGCCTGGATTTGAGGTTGGTTTTGTAAGATTTGTACTCCGTAATAAGCCTAAACCAAATGTTCATGATTTCGAGCCCATATCCGAGTCCATTAAAGCATGTTTGCGTCCTATCATCATCGGGTGTTTGGCGGGACCTACTATAGACACCTGGCGGTAAAAATGTGGGTGTCTACAAGGGGGAAGATGAAGGAGTTTAAATTTTACATATATATACATATATATATATATATGTACATATATATATATATATATATATATATATATATATATATATATATATATATATATATATATATATATATGTACATATATATATGTACATATACATATATATATGTACATATATATATGTATACATATATATATGTATATATATATATATGTATATATATATATATATATATATATATATAGAAATTGCATCCGGTGAGTCGGTCTTCTTTAAATGAGTCCGTCCCGCAAATCACAGCCACATGATCAAATCAGATGAATGACAGAGATCAATCTCAGCGTCCTCTTCATCGTATATAATCTTCATCTTCATCTCAAATTTTCTTTCTCTACGCTCACTTCCTCTCCCGCTTTGTTTCTTCAAATTATCTATCTCTCTATCTTTATCTCTACGCTCTCTCTATTCTCTCCAACTTTTCTTTGCTTCTCCTTCGTAATTCTCTGCTTTTCCTTCGTAAGATAGATTCAATCAAATTCATCAATTTACGCGACCGGTGATTCCCTGTTTACGATCAATTTCTCTGTTTTCTCTGTTTGCATACATGTGATTCTTTGTTTGTTTTCCTGTTATTTTAAAGAATCTCTATCATTCAATCAACGTTTATTCAATCAGCCTTTATTCAATTAACGTTATTTGATTTGTGTTCTTCTAAACGTACGTCTATGAATAATTCAAATTACTAATTCTAGTTATTGATGCGAATTCATCCTATGTATTCAACCTACGTACTATTCTATAATTTCAATTTCGATTTTCTTTTGATCTGTTATTTCATGTGATCGATTTCCTAAGATTCGAATTTTTACTACATCACAGTTACTATGGATGATGCGACAGTTACTATGGATACAACAGTTCTTGATGAGAGCTTGAATTAAGGTAATTCATCTCACCTCTTTTAGTTTTATTTCATGTGATTGATTTCTATGATTCCAATTTACACTATTGCATTAACCATTATATTCCTCTCATCACTCGTTGTAGTATATTTCTCTTTGACGTTTTCAACATTTACAGTAACACTGTCACATTAACATTACTCCCCATTGCAGTGAAGACACAACGGCCTAATCAACTTGTTATATCTTACACGCCTAAGGGAAGTAAGAAGTGGCATAGGATAGTTGACAGTGAGCTCAGCTCACTCCTACTATTGATAAAGTTTTCACTTCACTCGTGGCAGGGATAGAATTCTATAAGATATATGCTAGGGCATGTGGTTTTAGTGCTCGTAGGTATACTGGTGCAACAGTCCGAGGTGGAGATCTATCCAAAAAATCTGTAGTTTGTAACCGGCAAGGCTTTAGAGAAAATAAAAAAAATACCTTGTAAGATTGTGAGTGATGACAAGAATGGTGAGAATTCATCCGCTATTGCCCTGTTAAAAGGAAAGTTAAAGTAACAAGGGTTGGATGCCAAGCACGTGTCAGATTTAAACTTACGGGGGGTATTAAGGATCCAGTTATCATTGATGATTTTTGTGAGATTCATAATCATCCTTTAACCTCCGTTAATGATCGAGATCTTGAAAAAGTTTCAAGAACTGTTTCCCTTTTTCATAAGCAGCTTATTGTTGACAATTCCAAACTAAATATTGGGGCTGCAAAGACTTTCCAAATGCGTAAAGAGTATGCATCTGGATACCAAAATGTAGGTGCTCAATTGGTGGATTTCAAAAACTTTCAGCGTGATGTGAAATGTTTTATAGGGTTAAGAGATTCAGAACTTTTTATTGGTCGTCTTAAAAAGCTTGAATCCACTCAAAAGGGCTTCTACTTTGCTCATGAGGTTGACAAGTCTAACTGCCTGTCCAGGGCTTTTTGGGCTGATTCAATTTCGATAAGGAACTATAGGCTGTTTGGGGATGCTGTTAGTTTTGATCCCACCTATGGCACAAATATGTATAACATGATATTCACTCCGTTCACTGGTGTTAATCACCACAAGGAATCAATACTCTTTGCTTGTTCTTTACTCGCACATGAGGATGATGAGTCGTTCTAGTGGGTTTTTCAGCATTTTTTGAATGCAATGGGAGGAAAGCAGCCTACTGTTATCATAATAGATCAAGATCCGGCTATAAAACTTGTTGTTCCTGCTATTTTTAAGGAGTCTATACATCATTATTGCATGTGGCATATCATGGAGAAAGTTACTGTCAAAGTGGGTTCAACACTATGCAAAGACACTGATTTCCTGAAACGATTCAATGCTGTTGTATGGGATCCTGATTTGGAACCATTAGATTTTGGAATAAAGTGGCAAGAAGTTATTTCTGATATTAATTTGGGAGATCATGAATGGTTGACTACAATGTTTAGCCTACGAAAACAATGGATACCTGCCTACCATCGAGATCTTTCAATGGGTGGTATATTAAGAACAACTCAGAGATCTGAAAGTGCCAATTCATTTTTCAAACGTTATGAGAATCATTTTGGGACACTGGTGGAATTTTGGATGAGGTTTAGTACAGCCATGGACCAACAACGTTACTCACAGAGGTGTGCCGATCATGACTCTGACCAGTCACTTCCTGTTACTGTAACACAGCTACATTTAGAAAAACATGCTGCTAATGTGTACACACATGCTGTGTTTTATGAGTTTCAAGAGGAAGTGGAGTCCTCCATATCCAGATGCGGTGTTGGTGGCTTTGCAAAGCAGGGTAATGTTCAGATAATTGATGTGGAAGATTCTGAAGCAAACAAAACTTTTACTGTAACGTTCAATGTGGCAACCAAAGATGCAGAATGTAGTTGCAAACTCTTTCACAGAAAGGGTCTAATTTACAGACATATTGTGTGGGTGTACAATGGCAAAGGAATTTAGGAAATACCAACCAAGTACATTCTAGATCGTTGGACAAAGAACACTTACAGTAACAGGTATATCAAATGAAAACCTAACCTGATGTTTTATATTCATTTCCTATATCTGTAATAGGTACAGTGTAACATTATTACAATATATAGTAACATTATATTGTGTTTCATTTTCAGGATTTATTTGGCTAAATCTGAGAACAGTTATATGTGCAAGGTTTGGGGAGAGTTCAATTCAACAATTACCATCCTCAAAACATTGCCTAATGTTCACATGATGGAGGAGTTAGCTACACTTCTCATCCAGTTCTGGGAGAAATTATCCCAAGGAACTAAACCCCTTACAAAAGAAAAAGAGTTAGAGATGTTGTTGGGATGCAGTGCGTCGTCGACAATCACTATTCTACCACCTGTTATATCAAGGAACAAGGGAAGTGGAAAAAGGTTGACGTCAACAAGAACACAAAGCATTGAAAAGGCATCAAAACCAAAGAGGCTATGTGCGTACTGTAAAGAAAAAATTGACCACGACAGAAGAACTTGCACTGTCCGCATTGAAGACGAGGCTACTTCATGATCAACTAATAGTTTTTTGATACTATGAAAACGTTACAAAATTATGTGTAATACAGTGATACTGTTACAGTTAACAATAATCATCAAAACCAAAGAGGCTATGTGCATACTATTACAATTTTGGTTTTCCGTCCCGTCTTAGTTAAGGCCCCATCATTCAATCTCGTCTCCAACAAGGTTCAACAATCACTCTTAAATAAGGCCCCCCATCGTTTAATCTCAATCCGTGTTTTTAAATATGTAATGTTTCAGTAACAATGGTGCAGTAACATTGTTATTGAAACATTGTTTCATTGATAGTGAACATTTAATCCTGTATTGACAAATTCGTGACCATTATTAACACATTAGCACAAATACAGTTACAGTAATCAGACCACAAATACAGTTACAGTAATCAGATTACAATTTGATATTACAGTAGAAAATCCCATATATCCAAATTACAATTTGATAGGGTTAAAACCTTACATTCATCACCAAATTAAAATTCCATACATACCCATCATCTTCTTCCTTTTTTAACATCTTCTCTCTTTCGTCTCAGACGAGTCCAATTTCTTACCTTCTCTACTTTGAATTGTTCAAGGCTTTCCAACAAGTCCTCCCTCTTCTCATTTACATCAGTTAAAAGTAAAGTTGCAGCAATTTTTGCACTACATGCACGCCTACATTCGTTTGATTTTAGAAAGGACTGAAACTGAAGTCCTTGAAATTTGGCCATATGGACCATTAGGAAACATGCTGACTCTTCATTAGATGGAGACTTGGATTGCCAGTCAAACTTTTGGGCAACCATTTCATACTCATGTATGTCTTTTGCCCTTCTATCTCCAATTTTTGCCAGGTAACCACTCATGCAATCAACCTGAAAAAAAAATAACTTGTATATCATATTTTTATTCTTGTAACGCTGTTACAGGTAATATTTTGAAGACATAAAGCAAAGTATTCCAATCAGGAGACTTACCACTAAAACAGCAATGCTATAGTTCTTGGATGATTCCCATCTGATATATTTTTGGTTGTCTAACACACTAATCTTCTTGTGCTTGAAATTAAAACACACACAGAAGTAGTGGTTGCCAACCAAACAAGGCACAAAAATAAATTGTGCACCACTAACAAGACTGATGGATATGTTGCTTTCTTTTATGAATTTGGTCCAAGTATCAAAAATTTGTGACTTTATTTTATTGGGCTCATTTCCTTTGTTCATTATAGCCATGATAAGATCCTGTAACATTTTTAATAGAATATTTTTGAAAATTATTAATCATTGAAGAAAAATAAAGTAAAAACATCTAATGCCGAGGGAACTTACCATGCCAGATAATCCTAAGTTGATTTTGTTTGGACTCTTTTCACCTGATACAACTTTCTTACATTCTGACGTGTTCAGGAGGAAGCACCAGCAGTCCACCAGTTTGCTTTCTGTATGATATTTAGGCAATATTGAGATTATATCATCTTTGATCAGCTGCATTGCCCCTCCATTGAAAATAACAAGTACCTCAATGTAACATCAGAAACAATTAATTTTAATATACTTCTACGTACACCAATAACTGTACTACGGATCCTACGTTCTGACTTTACCTCATCTTCAAATAATCATCATCCAGGAATGCATAATCGATTGCTTGTTTTTGAAAGTCACATGCTTCTACCATTAGTTTCTTGTTTGAAATCATAAATTCAGACACCACAAAGAAGTCTTCTGTCCAAGTGTTCAAATCCAAGTTGCACAATAAAGTTTCATCGTTAATGATATTCCGTTGTTGGTCCTCATCTTCTTCTTCCTCATCCTGCTTTGTGTCTTCTTTATCCTCCTCCTCCTCCTCATCTTCTCCCCCCTCATCCTTCTCTTCTTTCTCCTACTCCTCCTCATCCTTGTCCTCATCTACCTCCTCCTGTTTTTCTTCTTGTTCCTCCTCTTCCTTATCCTTCTTTTTGTCTTCTTTATCCTCCTCCTCCTCCTCCTCATCTTCTCCCCCCTCATCCTTGTCCTCATCTACCTCCTCTTGTATTTCTTATTGTTCCTCTTCTTCCTCACCCTGCTTTTTGTCTTCTTTATCCTCCTCCTCCTCCTCCTCCTCATCTTCTCCCCTCTCATCCTTCTCTTCTTTCTCCTGCTCCTCCTCGTCCTTGTCCTCATCTACCTCCTCCTGTATATCTTCTTGTTCCTCCTCTTCCTCATCCCCCTCGTTTTCTTCTATGTCCTCCTCACCCTCGTCCTCATCTATCTCCTTTTTTTTTCTTCTTGTTCCTCCTCATTCTTATCATCATCCTCCTCATCCTTTTTTTATCCTTCTCCTGCTCCACCTCCTCCCCATTCTCATCCTCATATATCTCATCTTTCTCCTCCACCTCATCTTCTCTTTCCTCCACCAGCTTCTTACCTTTTTCAAATGAAGGGAAGTCATTTGCCCTCCTCCTCAGGGCTTCAACCTTTCGCAACACATTCTCAGTGTAAGTACGAATCGGTTTTACCATTGACATTCCTTTAAATTCTTCCAGCCTTTGAATAATCTTGTGATAAAAAAGGTTACAATCCTTTTTATTGTAAGCAGCTGTTGATGTGTGTCTTAATCAAATAAACAAGAAAAAACAATAATTAGATGTCAGATTAAATTGTGATACATACGAACGGTACGGAATAAAACTTTAAGAAAAACCCTCACAACTACAGCTTCTTGTTTCAATTTGACATCTGTCTTGACGCCAGGAATCTTTTTATGAAAAACTATTACTTCCTCTTCTTCCTCTTCTTCTTCATTTCCTATTTTCAGCAACATATTAATAATGTAACAATCTTACGGTATTAGTGTTACAATAACATAAGGGTGTTTAGTAATATTGGAAAAGAAAAGCATAGCTCGCTCACCTTCAAAGGGCTCACCTGACCTTCCCTCAAGATAAGCGACCCTCGCCTCTTCATTAACACGTTTAGAAAGTTTTTCGTCTGACCACTGTTTGATCAGAGGCAACATGGAAGGTTGGACCTCCCCTTTAATGTCTACCCGGTGAATATATGCTAGAATAAGCACTAGTGTACATCCACACAAATTCTTTCCTCCTTTCTTCACTGTATGAATACTTTCCGCCAACTTACGAATGACATGCTTTGACCAGTTGTGTTTTTTAATTTTCTTCACATCTTCTACTACTTTCAACAGCCTAAAGTCTTCAAATTAAAAATCATAAAATAAAAAAACCCTAGAGAGAAGGGCGATCAGCAATCCGTCTCCCTTTCCTGCGCTCCGGTGCCGGCGGCCTCTGACTTCGACAGACCTTTTTCAGGCGCCCTCCATGAGAAAGAAGAATCGCCCATCGGGGAAGGGCCCTAAGTCTACGATCCGTAACATTGCGAAAGATGTTTTGATTCGGAAAAATCAATTGCAAACTATTACTAGTGAAGTAGAAGAAGAACAAGCCATCAATGAGAAAATTAGTGGGATTCCTGGACTGAACTATGAATCTGAGTTGGAGTAATTGGAGCTTGATAATGAAGTTGTACCGGAAACTAATCCCTCTCCGGTTGATTGTATTGGATGGAAACAAAAGGATGGGAAAAAAGTCATCAACATTGAAGAGGAAGAAGAAATGATTAATTTTACTATTGACGATGTTGAAGATGAAATTGAATATTGGAGTAATGCCATCTATTGCTTCATCTTGGGAGCTAACCCTCCATGGGAAGTGATTGAAGGGTATGTGAAGAGAATTTGGAAGGAGCATGGGATTGATAAAATTTCTTTTCTTCCTAATGGAATTTTTGTAGTTCGGTTCAAGGAAAAGGCTGCTAAGGTAACTGTTCTCAATCATGGAATTTTTATGTTTGACAACAAACCTCTTATTGTGAAAGAATGGACTTCTGATGCTAAAATGGATAAGGATGATGTACAAGAAGTTCCTATTTGGATACAATTGCATGATTTACCTTTAAAATTTTGGGGCCAATGCCTAACCCGTATAGCCTCGTTGGTGGGTCCGTACGTTAAGTCCGATTTAGCTACGGAAGAGCGTACTAGATTGGGTTATGCTCGGGTCATGGTGTTGGTCAAAATGGGGCATAAGCTCAAGAACTCAATCAAATTCATGGATGAGCTTGAGAATATTGTTGAGGTCATGATTAAATATGAGTGGAAACCCATTTTGTGTAATAAATGTAGAGGTTATGGTCATGAAGCTAGTGATTGCAAGAAGGAGGAATTGAAAAAGGCGAGATATGATGCTTTGAAAAAGCCAAGTGCGGGCGGTGTCGTGGCCAGACAAACTACTGGGCAGGCCGTGTAGCTTGCTGGACTGACCGCTGCCTCTGTTCGGATACGACCTGGTCTGCCTGTGGTTGCTGTCACGGGTACTGGGACTGCTGTTGCGAAACAGGCGCTTGCTGGTTCTGCGGGGCTGCTTTCTGCGCTGAATGCTGGTGATGTTGTGGCTGCTGGTAGTGCTGGTGCGCAGCCTGTTCATCCTGTTCACGTGCAGTCTGTCAGGAAACAGGCTGTTTTGACCAAACACTCTGCTGCCAGGACGCAATCTGCTATGAAGACGAGTGTTTTGGTAAACCCAGACATCCCGTTCGTGGAGATGTTAAGAGGTTCACCAAAAAAAATCAACATTGGAGGAAAAGGAAGGGGCTGGTTTGGAATTGGTTGTCCATGGACGTTCATAATATAGGATGTTGGAATGTACGTTGCATGTGTAACATAAGTAAGCAGCGGGCAATTTGTGAATTTGTTAGGAAGCAGCAGGTCGATATTTTTGGTCTCCTTGAGACAAAAATTAAGAACAAATCGTATGCTAAAGTTCAGCAGAATATTTTCTCTGAATGGAGTATTACGACAAATAATCACTGTCATGAGGGAGGTCGAATTTGGCTTTTGTGGAAACATGAAAGGGTTAATTTGACAATTGTGGAGAATAGTAATCAAAGTATTCATATCAAAGTTTCTACTTTATCGGGGAAGGATTATTGGCTTACTCTTGTGTATGCTTTTAATTCGGCTTCGGGGAGAACGGAGCTTTGGAGAAGACTGGAAGATTATGCTCATAAAGGGCCTTGGATGATTATGGGGGACTTCAACTGTGTTGTGGAAGCTCGTGAACGTCTAGGGGGGAATAATTCGGAGGAAGCTATGAATCAATTTCGAGACTGTTTGGCGAACTGTGAGGTAAGTGATTGTAAGGCTAGTGGGTCTTGGTTCACTTGGAATAATAAACATAGGGTGGCTGAAACAAGGGTTTATAGTCGTATTGATAGGTGCTTGATTAATGATGAGATGATGGGTTTGTTTCCGAATGGGTTTGCCAATTTTTTACCTGAAGGAACTTTTGACCATTGTCCATGTATTGTCCAACTTGAGCACCCTCCGATTAGGAAGAATCGTAGCTTTAAGTACATGAATATGTGGAGCAAAGCGCCGAATTTTCGTACTTGTGTTGCTGATGCGTGGCAGGAGACGGTTTTCGGGACGCCTATGTTTCGGATAGTGAAGAAGTTGGGCAGTCTCAAAAGACCGTTGAAGATGCTGAGTGCTGATTGTTTCTCGAATATAGAAAGTCGGTGTAATCAGGCTGAACTCAGGCTCGACCATTTGCAGCAGCATCTCAGGTCTGACTTGTCCTTGGAACTGATGCAGGAGGAGAGCGAGATGAACGAGCAGGGCTAGTGCAGATTTTTAGAGTCAAAAATCTAAGCTAAAATGGATTCGGGATGGGGATGTCAACTCGGTGTATTTTCACGGCCTCCTCCGTGGACGACGAGCTCACAACGCAATAGCTAAGATTTCTTATGCGGACGGACTGGAATGTGATAATAAGGCCTCGATCGAGGACGCCTTCATGTGGTATTATTGTGAGCTACTCGGTGATTCACGGGTTGTGGAGGATATTGATTTTGACTTGATTAGACGGGGTCCCATTTGTTCATAGGAGAATAAACTGATTCTGGAGGCAATTGCGACACCGGATGAGATCAAGAGGGCTATTTTTAGTATTCCTCGGGATAAATCGTCGGGACCGGATGGTTTCTCGAGTCAATTCTTTATTGATTCGTGGGACATTATTGGTGAGGAAGTCGTGACGGCTATCCAGGATTTTTTTATCTCAGGTAAGCTTTTAAAACAACTGAATTGTGCGAATATTGCTCTGATTCCTATGGTGAATAAGCCTCAAAATGTGAAAGAATTCAGGCCGATTGCTTGCTGTAATGTCTTGTACAAGTGTATAGCTAAAATTATTTGTGCGAGGATGGCTAAGATTTTTCCCCAGATAATATCTCCTACTCAAGGAGGTTTTATTGAAGGTCGTAGTATTGTGGAGAATGTGCTGATTTGTCAGGACTTGGTGCGTATGTATAAGAGGGGGCGAATTTCGCCAAGATGCCTGTTTAAAGTTGATATTCATAAGGCGTACTATAGTGTTGAGTGGAAATTTGTTGACCAGATGTTGAGAGCTTTGGACTTTCCTGATCACTTTCGTCGGTTGATTATGGAATGTGTCGAGACCGTTTCTTTTTCACTTTGTGCTAATGGAGATAATTTTTGGTTTTTTCGAGGGAAAAGGGAGTTGAGACAAGGGGATCCCATGTCACCTTTGTTATTCACGATTTGCATGGAATATTTCTCTCGAATTATGAACTATGGAAGAGTGGATAGGAATTTTAAATTCCATCCGAAATGTGGTCCTTTGAAGCTGACTCATTTGCTCTTGGCGGATGATCTCCTCCTTTTTTGTAAGGGGGATCGGGAATCGATGGAATTCTTGTGGAGTGCTTTTGCGACCTTTAGCAGGGCCTCGGGTCTGAGCTTAAGTGTGGGTAAGTCTCATGCTTATTTCGCAGGGGTGGATGAGGACAGGAAGGCGGCGATTCTTCAGTTCTCGGGATGCGTCGAAGGTACGTTTCCTTTTCGGTACCTTGGGTTACCTATCCAAAGTACTCGTTTAGGTAAGCTTGATTGTGAAAAATTGATAGCCCGTATTATCTCGAGGATTACTAGTATTGGAGCCCGTAAGCCGTCATATGCTGGGAGACTGACTCTGGTTCAATCTGTACTGTCTCAACTGCATAATTATTGGGCAATGGTTTTTATCATTCCTAAGTTTGTCATGGCTCGAATTATTTCACTATGTCGTAATTTCTTATGGGAAGGAGGTATAGAAGGAAATAATCGAGCTTCGGTTAGTTGGGAGAAAATTTGTCGGCCTAAAGAAGAAGGAGGTTTGGGAATTAGGGATCTGTATATCTGGAATGAAGCTGCTGTGGCCAAGTTGGCATCGTGGGTTTTTGACCAGCCGGATCGTTTGTGGGTTCGGTGGGTTAATAGCATATACCTGAAGGGTGTGGGATGGTATGATTATCTACCGCACTCTGATGTAACTTGGGCTTGGAGGAACATATGTCAGGTGAAAGAGAAAATAAAGAACAATTTCGTTGATGGTAAGTGGTTTGGCGTGGATTCTGGTTATTCGGTCGCGAGTGCCTATCATGTTTTGAGACCTCGATACCCGGTGGTCCCGTGGGCGAGACTAGTTTGGAGTGCGTGGAGTGTCCCGAGACATAGCTTCATTTCGTGGTTAGTGTTTCGTGGGGCTCTTAACACGAGGAAGAAGCTCTTTAGGGTCGGTGTTGCAGAAACGGATCGGTGCTGTCTTTGCGAGCTGGCTGAGGAGAGCTTGGAGCATATTTTTTTCGGATGCAGTTGGAGTTCTCGGGTAATCGGATTATTGAGTTGTTGAACGAAGAAACGAATTCCATGTAACACGGGATTGGAGTGGGCTACGAAATTGAGAGGCTCGAAGCTTCAGTGTAATGTCCTTCGAGCCCTGATCAATGCGACCATTTATCATATATGAAGGCAGAGGAATACTTGCATAATTGAGAAAGTTGTGCGACATCCACAGGAGATAGTTAAATTGATCTTGTTGGATGTTAAGAGTAGGATTTTATGTAAGATCAAATACCCCGTAACTGCTAAGGATGCTAGGTGGCTGCATAATTTGATGTAGTCACTGTTCTATTTCTTTCTTTCCTCTGATTTATATATATACTTACCCTTTACCCAAAAAAAAAAAACAGCCTAAAGTCAACTGAGTAGTTGGCTGTAGGTGCTAAAAAGTAGAGAGTGCATACAGGGCAAACACCTATTTGAAAAGCTTCCCAGACTCTTTCGGATTTTCGGAAAACCATTGGGTCACTGTGGTCAGAATGATGTTCCCATTACCAATAATGCCAAACCTCTCTCTCCACTTCTTTTTCAAAATATTTGACTCTATATCTTTTGAGTTACCAGTAGAGATCAACTTTACATTCTCACCTTTCATAGGAAGCAATAATATGACGTGGACAACAGCCTCTGTCAGCAAAATTTTGCACTCCTCATTTATTTTTAAACAGTAGCTTCCATCATCCATAACATTGAAAGCCTCTACTAGTAGGTCTGTCAAACCACCCGGGATGACTTTGACCTTCATCTCAAGTAGTCCGCCAAATCCAATTTGACGGACAGCCTCTGTAATCCCCTAGAAAATCTAACGCGATACAGTGGCGGAAACACTGTAGAGTCGGGATTAAAACACACTGTAACTATGTCTTAGTAAAATTAAAATGGTAAAATCAAACAATAGGCCTTAAATAAAATGGCCAAAATTTAAACAATCCACAAAAGGGGTTTGAACAATCCATAAGACATAATTATCAAAATAAACAAGCAGGATCCACACTGCTCGCTAGCCCACACCCGGAACACGTATACCTGCCATGTTAAAACATAATAGCCACAATCAGTGGGGAGCAACACCAACGTTTTCCCAGCCGTATAACAGGATTTTAAAACTATAATTACTATTATAGAAAAATAGTAAAAACGAAAAACAGTAAAACATTATAATGAAAATGAGTTTTCCGAAGAAAACATAAAACATTTGCCAACCTGCAACCAAATTATATCGATAATAATAAAAATATTCAAAATGGCGTTATGGATAGGATTAGTGATGAAGGCTAGACTTTCACTAGGAGAATACTAAAACTAGCTACGAGAACTTAGTTCAAACAAATCAAACCTCGATCTCTAACTAGGCTACTCAACTATAATAGGACGACGACTTATAAATGCGTGGCCCTAGTTTAAGATAATAAGCACACCCCTCCCGAGCACCATAAATACTCAGTTCAACCCGACGGCGTCTTACACTGCGAGGCACGAGTTAAGGTCAAAATGTACACACACTCCCGAACACCATATATGCTCGGTTCAACAACCAGTGTGCCCCATAAAAGACACACTAGCCTTATAGTTGATGGTAAAACGTACATCCCAGACTATATTACTCTAAACCCACATTTGTCCTTATTCCATAACTCCAAAACAAGCCATTATCGATATTCAAAAGAAATAATCATTATAAATAATAAGAGAACAAAAAGAAAAGGATCACTTTCCAAAAGAGGAAACTTCTATTTTTAGAAACCTTACTAAAAATAGCATTATATCAAAATAGCAAAAATATTAGTTTATACTAATTCGACATTTTAGTAAACGATATAGATTTATAAAAACTAGTACTTTCGGCCTTAACGATATTACTTATGAAAGTGAGAGTATTTAGATTTATGAAATTATTGAAAAACCATACAAGTGCTTACAAAATAATTAAAAATGTCTTAAACACTTTAGTACTACTAATTAGGGTGTTTCCAAAATTTATAAAACTAAAATTCCCTAATTATTATTAGTTACGACAATACGAGCATAAATAGGATTTTACGGCAAATGTCAAATTGAATCCTTTAACGTCTTTTATTTAATTAAACCAATGAATATATTTAGAGTATGTTAAGGGATGACTTAACTCTTAAAGTTTCAGATTTAAACACTTTCAAAATTGCTGGAAAAATAATTCTTTTAGGCAAGACGAAGCATTTTAACGATAAATCACAATTTGTCCGAAAGCCAATACTTATAATTAATTAAAAACTTTAATAGATAGTACAAAAATTTCGTAAAATAGTTAAAACATATTTATGGACATTCTGTCCAGAAAAGAAAATTTTCCAGAATCCTAAAACTCGGTTTTTAAAGCGTTTTCTCGTTAATCGTCTAATCTCGACAATAACGATTAATAAAAATAGTAATTACAAAACGATTTACGTATTAATATCCAAAAAATATTATTACACTTTAAAATCCTGATTTTTCAGAATATAAAATTTTCAGATTTTTCCAAGATTCCAGATTCAACAAATTCCAAAAAAAACGTCATTTAAACCCGTTTTCACAATTAACGATTTCATTAATAAACTTATCGTTCCCAACGTTTTATTAAGGCACTAAAAATCATAAAAACACATTTTATTATGAAATCATCAGAATCACATTTTTTTTCAGATTTAAACCAAAGACCAGAATTCGAGAATTTAAACAACAAACACGGTTTTAACGATAAACGATGATTTAAAGTGATTAATTAATTCACCACTTAAAAATTCCGAAAAATTATGAAAAATTTCAGAAAATTCTATTTCATCAGAAAGTTTCACCACATCAAAAATCAGATAAAAATAAAATGTTTAGGTACTAGAACTAAAAATCGGCTTTTAATCGTTTTTGTCTGTAAACGGTAATAATTCAATAATCGATATTTAAAATATCAGAAAAATCCTAAATTATTATAAATCATCAAAAATATCATTTTTACAGAATATAAACATATATTACATGTTTAGGCCGAATATTATGATTTTACAAATTAATATGACGATTTAATCGTTAATCTCGTAAAAGCGATAAAAGTACCGAAACATGCAAATTTTCAACTTTTAAAAATTTTCCAGATTTTGTGACATACATATATTGTCAAAATAAAACATAGAAATATATACATGCAAATACACAATTAAAATCATGAAATACCGAGTAACATCGATGTTACCTTCAATCCAAATTCGATTCTACGATAAATTCGTCAGCTGCGGGATCATCTCGGAATCCTATAAAATAATAAAATCCATGGTATGAAAATACCATAATATGGCTGAAAAATCAAGGTAGAAAACGATTGGAAATGAAATCGATTAATACCTTAACGAAGGAAATGGAAAAAAGATCGAATAAGGATGAATTAGAGACGGAAAGAGGATGATTAAGACTTGATTTTTGCACAAAATTGGTGGCTGCTGGAAATCATGGCCAAATGAAGAGGAAAAGAGAGTTGTTTTGCTTATTTTTTTTTTGTAAATGAATGGTAAAAAAAACAAAGGGTTTCTTAAGCATAAATGATGCATGACTTTTGAAAGAAATGAGGCCAAATACTAGTGTTTTTGGCCAGCCAAAATGAAGAGGTGGAGCTTGAAAAGTTTGATCATTAACACTAAGAATAAATGGTAGAAAACAAAATATCTAAAAAGTTTAATCCATTTTATAAAACAATGTGTAAAAGAAATGTAAAGGGATGAGTGTATGACAAGGTCACGGTCCAAGGGTGACAAGGGGAGTCCAAAAATAGTTGTAGGTTGGTAGTAAAAAGAATCGTAAAACTATTAAAGGTATTTCAAAGCAATTCGAGTAAACCTCACGTTGGAATTTAATTATTTACGAAACTTCGTATTAAAATCATAAATGGCTTATTTTTAGTAAAGAAAATATTTCTTAGTTAAAAATATTATATAAATATATTTAAACATTTTTAGGAAAATGAATAACTTAAATCCAAGCTTAAAAACGTTAATTCAAAGAAAAATGGAATTCCTCGCGGAAAATTAATTAGTTTACGAAGAAAACCAAATAAATGGATTTAAAAAGAATTAAAATCTTTAAAATTAAAAATAAAAATCATTAAACTCAAAAATGAAAAAGGAGCTTAGTAAAATGATGAAATATGAGGGCGAAAAGTGACAGAGTTAAGACGGAGTCTTAACGGGAAGAATAAATATGCTAGGAAAAATAGCGGGTGTTACAGCCTCTGCTTGTTCAGTTGTAAGATTGTTAATCACCTTAACAAGTGAGTTGGCTCTGCACTTGTTTGTGATTTTTTCTGGCCTGCGAATCATCATTACAGTAGTAAGTTTACTGTGACAGTGTTACTATAATACAGTAACATCCATTCATTTACAAAAAGAAAATACTCAGGGTTTGCATGCATACTTTTCTGAGACATCTTTCTTTTTCTCTAACTTTGGCTTTTTTGTATTCACCGCCACGTAATCATCTGACTCTTCCCGTGTTCTTTTCTTTATTGCCTTTTCTGAGACATCTTTCTTTTTCTCTTTCACTGGAATTGAAGCTGCCTTCTTTTTCTTTTTCTTCTTTCCTTTAAGCACGTTCTTTTGTGCTTTCTTTGTTGGGGCACCATACATGTCTCCTTGCCTGACACTATTACAGTAGCACTATTACAGTAACAGAGCAAGTACTATTACAACATCACTATTACAGTAACAGAGCAAGTAACAAAGCAAGTACAGTAACAAATACGAAGTAACACCTAAACCCTAAACATTAGCAAATCTAATTAATCGTTTCCTAATTCTAAGGGTCACGGAATGGATTGATTTGTTTCGGAAGTGGTAATACTCTTACCCTAAAATCACAGTACTTTAGTTACTAAACCCTAAATTGCAGTAATAAACTACTCAAAAATCAAAGTAAACCCTAATTTTTTTGCTCGAAATCAAAGCAACATGACAAAAAATTAAACTTCATGACTAGATCTGTGATTAAACTTCAGCATTGGAAATCAATTCAAAGCAACAAATTATGATTAGAGCAAAATGCAAAGATCTGTGATACATACCTCTTCATTGTCAGAGAATAAATGGGTTCTTTAATGACCTTTTGATGAAGATGAAGTTTCGCCTGAAGTAAGTAGAGCGATCTTTTGATGGGTGCTTTAATGATCTTTTTGTTTTGTTTGGGTGATAATAAACGGGATTTATGATTAGAGTAGGTAGAGCGAGCTTGAATACATGGGATTTTTTTAAAAATTATTTAGTAGCAACGTTTTTGAAATTAGTGTTGATCATCTACAGGTAATTAAGTAGACTCGGTCTTTAACGGGTAATATTTTGAAATTATAGGTTATAAACAGTAATAGTGATCTCGATCTCCTTATAATTGACTCGTCTCCGTATTAAAATGGATAAAAAGTACGGAGTTTCAACCCAACCAATGCGTCTCTCTATCTAAATATGACATATCCTTCAAGTAGAACTGGTAAATGGGTCAAATGGGTTCGGCCCGGGTCAGGTCAACATAGAAGAATCGAGTCAACTTCATATCTGATTGGATCAATTTGAGTCTAGTTCATTTTTGGGATTTTTATTTTCCAAGTAGGCTAGCCCAATATTTTCATGGGCCATCTTTTCCAAGTGGGCTAGCCAATATTTGGTACTAGCAAGAAGTCATGGACTTCTAAAACATGGGCCAAACACTTGTAATATAGTCAATACAATTTGTTTGTCCCATCTTACTTAAGTCCCCTAAGTTGTTGCAGTAACAATATAACAGAGACAATTGACATTTACGGAGTAGATTTGAATACTTTCCCATACAGTGTTGAAGTAACAATGTTACTGTGTTACTGTAACACAAGTATATTACTGTGACACTGTTACAACAAAATAATAAGTCAAAAATCAAATATATTCAATGATTCCAGTGATGTCAAAACTTTAGTGATGTCAAAGTAAGATATATATTTACAGAAACTTCAGTTATGATCAACGTCGAACGACATTACGCAGCAAGGGAACTTCAGTGATGGGTTTCTTACCTTTTTTTCAACCGGTTCCTCTTCTTCCTCGGATGTCTCTTTTGTTTGTTTTCTCTTTTCACGCAGAAGAGGCCATATTTGCTTCTTCTTCACTTCGAAGCGTTTCACACGGCTCAATAACTTAGTCCTCTCCATGTTGATATCTACAAAGAGTAGACTAGCTGCAATTTGTGAGCAACATGCTCTCCGTGCTCTTTTCTTTGCTAAAGTTGATGAAAACTCAACTCATAGGAAGCTGGTCATGTGGATCATCAGGAAACATGCTGACTCTTCATCATGGGAAGAATTTGTTTGCCAATCGAACTTAAAGTTGACAATTTCGTAATCCAGCATGTCCGGTGCCCTGGTATCGCCCACTCTCTCCATGTAGTCACACATGTAACCAGTCTGACCACAGAATATTAATACAGTTAGTATAATAACGTTACTGTAAAAATGTTACTGCAATATTTTTTTGGCAACATGAAACAAAATATCCTCATCTCAGGGGACTTACCAATATATTTGCAGCTTTGTAGGTCACGGAGGACTTCCAAGTGACATGGCTTTGGTTGTCCAACACAGTGATCTCACGTTTTACAGTGTTAACACAGACACAAAAGTAGTGTCTCTGGAGCAAACAAGGTACTTATATTAGATGTGCATCATTAAGTCAAATGGCGGTGTGGTTGTCTTCAATGAAATCATTCCAAATTTGAAACACATCTGACTTTATCTCTTCAGATTCACTATCCGATTCAATCACAGCCATTATATGCCCCTGTCAAACACCAACAAATTAATTTATAGTTTGCATAACATGAATTTTGTTATGACAAAAGAAAACATTAGCAAGGGAAATTACCAAGTCAAGTAATCCAAAGAAGAGTTTTGTTGGACTAACTGGACCAAAAAAACTTTTGTTGCGCTCAATTTGATTTAGCAGAAAGGACCAACATTCTACAACCATGCCTTTTGTAAGATTTTTAGGCAGTATTGAGACCATATATTCTCTCGTCAAATGCCTATTTAGCTTGCCTTAAAACATGACTAGGATCTCGCTGTCTCACAGTAATTCAAAAATGTAAGATAATATGACAGTAACACTTTCACAGTAATATTCATCTTGTTACACAATATAGTATTAAAAAGATGATGGTAAATACAGTAACAATAACATTGTTACTGTAAATGCATCCTGTTACAGTAAAGGCATTTTCACAGTAACACTGTTACTGTAAAAGTTACAGTAACACTTTCACAGTAATATTCATCTCGTTACACAATATAGTAGTAATTACTAAGAAAAAAATCAAGTGTTTCTGCTAACATTCATCAATTTCAATATCAGTACAAAATTTACAGTAACAGTAACATGATTACTGTTACTGTTACTGTAAAAGTTACAGTAACACTTTCACAGTAACACTTTCACAGTAACAGTAAGGTAACAGTAAAAGTGACAGAGGAAAAGTGATTTACCTTGGCTCAAGATAATCATGAAGGAAAGCATAATCCAGGACATTTCTTTCCCGATTAATTAGGTCTCGATGAATTTAGTTCCATATTGGATTTCATAAAATCAGAGATAAAAAACACATTCTTGTCGGAAGGAGAAAGTTTTAATGTACACACCAAGTTCTTCACTTTTTTCTTTTGAATTGTTTTAGATTTCACCCCAATCTTCTTGATAAGTGTGTTTTGTAGTGTTATTTTCCTTGTGTTTGGTCCCGGTTTCTCTTGTGAAATCGCTCTTTGGAGCGGTTTCGAGGCTACTTATACTTCTTCTAGTTTTTTTTAGGTTCCTAAGATCAATCATGGAGATTTGAAATGATTCCGACTCATTTCCTACACATTTGGAGCCAACTAGGAGAAGCGACGATCACTCGGTGGCTTAGACTCGATCCCGAGTCCTTGGGACCCGTTCCCGAGCATCGAGAATCGATGAGAAGCCTAGGGAGGGCAAGTGGGGACCTATGAGACTATATTTGAAGCCTACAAGATCCATCCCGGTCGGGACGACATCCATCTCGACCGGGATGAAGAGCAAAGAAGAAGTCGGCCACTGAAGTGTGATCTCGGCCGAGATCACCACCATCTCGGTCGAGACCACACCATCTCGGTCGGGATACCCTCCATCTCGGCCGGGATGGACCCAGCGAAGAGCTGTTTCGTTTTTCCTTCTTCCCTATTCATTGTAACCCTATAAATACCCCCCTCTTGTATTATTACACTATCTTATGTGATGGGAGACATTACCCACTAAACCCTAGACTACTTTAGGCTAGATTAGCTTAGATTAGTATAGATTAGTCTTATTTATTCCTTAATCCTAGTTTAATCCTAGTTTCATCTTTGTAATATTAAAGACTTTTTGGGCTGATCTACTCTATTGACAACATTGGAGATCTTCCTTTGGGTTTATTTATGCAAAGATTCAATCTTTTTCCTTTCTTCTAGTGTTGGTATAATCCCTCTTCTCTCTAATCTCTTCTATTTAGTTTTCATTTGTGTTTATGTTTAGTAATCTTCAATAATCCATTATAAATGTTCATGTTTTTGTTTGTTTTATTATGGGTGTTGGGTTTACTATCTTGAACATGAGTGAGTAGTCTCTTGCTAGGATTAGTAGGGGAATTTGGTGTCTTTATGGGTGAGTAAGGGTTTGTTTAAGATGTTGGTTGAAGTTTTGGTTGATTCTTGGTTATATGCATAGAACATGTTTGATGAAATACTTGAATGACTTGTAGTTGCATATGCTTGTTTTTCTTGCCTTCTTCTTGCGGTCTTGTGTGTCGCTAAGATGGGTTCTTGCACGAGAGCGAGGAACCTCTAGGTCGGTTTAAGTAGCGAGAGCCCGGACTATACCTAGATAACCCGACTACCCCTTCACCTTTGCTCTTCCTTGATCATTCCATCACCCTTGAACCCGACCTAATCCTAGCCCTTTTCCTAGTTGTTTTCTTCTTCGTCCTAGCTATTATTCCTTTAGTTAGTTGAATCCCTAGGTCTAGTTGTCACATTTAGCCTAGTTCTAGTCATAGTCTCCTCCCCTTTTAATTGTTTTAGTTAGTTTAGCCTTGTTGACCTAGTCTTGTTTTTGGGCGACCTTAGTCTAGACACCTCATAACCGTCCCCGTGGACTCGACCCGACTTACCCTATCTACGTGTTAGGTGAAGTTGGTTATTATTTGGTGGCGGGATCGACGGCAAATCCCTACCATCAATTTGGCGCCGTTGCCGGGGACGGTGCTAGTTTAGACTTTGTTTGACTATTTACTTGACTTTATCTTTGTTTTTCTTGTTTTCTTTGTTTTGCTTCTTGTGTGTGTGAAGTTTATTTCCTTCTTGTCTAGTGCCCAAATAGCACTAGACTTCTCACGTTTGCTCCTAGTCTACAGTTTGTGCCTAGAGGTGGTGACCATCTTCTTCTTTATAACTTAGAGCCACATCAACGGACGGTTGCTAGATTGAGAGGTCCTCAACCGAGTACGAGCCACGATTTTCAAGCATAATATGAGGTTTGATCTAAACTCCCCACCCATATAAGCCAACATGAGCTACTCCTCTCCCTCTATGGATCAAAGTTATGACATGATGACTCCTAATTACTATCAAGCTTCATGGGGTAATCAAGAAACCCGTGGGTACGATTTTCAAGGTTATGGAAATGGCTTCCAAAAAGTAAATGCTCATCAATCTTATGATCATGGTAATTATTACTCAATTCACCATCCTAACCCTACCATGTTTAATCATAATTTTTCATATGGAAGCCAATATCCCCAAAACCCACCATATTACCCTTCACCTCAACCACAATATGAGCCCCAAAACCCACAATACTACCAATCATCTCAACCTCACTACCAACAATATGATGCCCCACTCCTTGGGCATCATCAAGATTTTCAAGGAGCATTACAAGATCCCAATGACCACCAATTGCCAAACTTGGAGTTGTATCAATCGATTCTTCAATTGCAAAAGAGCCAACAAGAAATGGCCATCCAAATGCAAAAGGCACAAGATGAATTCATGGCCCAACATCAAAGGGAAAACGAGGCGATGGATGCTCGATTAAATGCGTTAGCGGTTAAAATCGTAATGTTTTTAGCCCGAACGTCAAAACTTGACGATGGGTGCTCACTCGAGCAAGGGGAGCAAGCTAATCATGAAGCCGCCGATGAAGTTCCTTTTGGAAGCGAAACTTGCTTTGAAGAACCTCAATCGTCTATCCAAAAAGAGACGAATGAGGAAATGACCCGTGGTGAAGGCATTATCGGTGAAGAATTGGAGGAGTTTAGTGAGTTGAATGAGTTGGTAGAATTTGTGAAGTCATTGGGTGAAAATGACGAACTCAAGTTGCCCTCGTGCGAAAATGTGGAAGAACATCAAGAGCCCCTTGCAAGTAAGCGAAGCAATGATTGGAAAGAGACTGAAACCGCCGGTAGAAGTTTCAATTCTCTCCTTCAAGATGATGTGGGGACACGTGTTGTTCCGGGACTTGAAGATGGGGAACCACAACTTGAAGAAGGTATGGGGATGTGCAACAAGGAAATGAGGCCAAAACCGCTCTTTGTGCCTCGTGTCAAGGACTTGAATCTTGCTAGTGATTGGAGGCGATGCTTAGGGTGGAAGGGGTCGATAAAGCTTGTAGGATGGAAAGATCCCGGAGATAACATGAAAGATGATATTGGGTATTTGTGTGACTACTTCGTGCTTCCAACTTGGAGGCTTTGGAGGATAGCTTGGCTCGGTAGCTTGAGCCCTCATTATGATGTGGCTCAAGCATTTGACTTGCTCCTCCGAGCCCTTGATGGCTATGGTTGAAGAATGAGAGCCCACCATCCTCGGTTTGGCGGAGTTCCTAAAGAACCGTCATGTTGTATATTCCTCTTTTCTCTTCTCTCGAGTTTTTGTATTTGTGTTTGTGTGATTTGAATGTTTGATTCTAGGATTTGTTTTGTTTTGTAGAGTTCTTGTAATTTGGAATTTTGTTGAGTGATGTGAGGGAGGGGATTCTAATGATTATTTTGAAGTTGTGTAGGATGATTGAAGTTTGATGGGTGATTATGTTGAGTTTTTGGAGGTGAACGCTTGAAGCGATCTTGGGAGCGGTTCCATTATTGATTTATGGAGCTTTGATGAAGCTTTGTGCTTAGGTGAATATCCGCAAACCAAGAGAAGCTCTACTTTTATCTCCCACGATTAGCATCAAGTATTTCTTGCTCGGTCTTCTATTTTTCCTACAAGAATCGGCTCAGTGGGATTTTAATTGGAAGACGGGAGCTAGAAGGTCATTTTTGAGCTTAGAATAGACTTTTGGGGACGGGATTTTGGATCCCGAGGTATTATTTGTACATTGGATGTAAGGTTCGGTATGTTATTGATGAAGGAAGGTTCGGATTCCGAGCTCTTGGCCACTACCATCGCCGTCCCTACCTAGATCAAAGCTTCTCGGGCGGGAAGAATCGAGATAAAATAGTGCAGCTACTGTGAGCCCATCCCGACCGAGAACATCACCTTCTCGGTCGGGAATAAGAAGCTTCCCGGGCGAGACCAAAGCCTCTCGGGCGGGACCGAGTTGAGGCCAAAAACCCTTGTTCTACGAGCCCATCCCGACCGGGAACATCTTCATTTCTGTCGGGAAGGGATAGCTTCTCGGGCGGAATTGTTACTTTCTCGAGCGGGATCATATGGATTCTCGGGCGAGATCAAGCTTCTCGGGTGGGATCGATGGTTCTCGGGCAGGACGGGTTGGTGCAAAAACCCAGCTACTGTGAGCCCATCCCGGGCGAGACGGTCTCTTCCCGGTCGGGACGACATCTCTTCCTGGGCGAGACCAATTCTTCTCGGTCGGGACGGTGCTATTTCCTGTGCAGTTTGTTTCTTTTCCTGCAGCCCGAAACCCAACCCTCATTAATAAGCCCGCCCCGCCCCTACTACTTCTCTCTCACACAAATACCCAACCCATTCCATCTCATACTAACTCATCTTCAACCTTCTTCATCCTCCATAACACCAAATAAACCCCAACTTCAAAAACCCCAAATCACCATAAATCCTCCATTACTCCACCAAATCTCACCAAATCACTTCCTAAACACCACAAAATCAGTTTCTATCCCTTTAATAACCATCTTAGACCCGTTTTCTACCATCCAAACCCCCAGAAATTGAAAAAAATCGAGTTTTTGTCCCCATTTTTCCTCAAATCTGAAAATTGGGGGTTTTTCCTAATACTTGATTGAGCTTATTAGGGTTCATTTTGGAGGGTTATTTCATCATTCTTAAGCTCCTATTGGGTATTTTTGTGGGTTCTAGCTAGTGTTTTTGGGAGAAAAATCGTTCTTGGTGTTTAGCTTGTTCTTAAGCTTCTTCATCATTCAATGGCTCCAAAGAAGAAAGGGAGGGTGGTTCTAAGTAAGAAAAGGAAAAGTGCGTCCACATCAAGACCCGAAGTTGAGCCCGAAGTCGAAGTCGAAGTTGAGGAACCGGAAATTCCTCGTCTCCCGGGTTTTCCTAATCTGGCCTTTGGCTCGGAATCGCAGAGGGAGCAATTCATTAAGCTCCTTGGTAAGCCTTTTGAGCCTACTAGATTTCTTTGTAAAATCATACTTAAGAAGTTAGGCATTCTTGAGCAAACTAGAGGGTTTTTTGAGGGTATGGGCTTGGAATCGTTCTTTAGTATGAATGAATTGACTTACAAGCAACTCACTCTAGAGTTCTTCAGTAGTTTTACTCTAAACACTAGAGTCGACCCTCCCCAAGTTGCTTTTTGATTGAACAATGTTGATTACCACTACACCCTACCACAATTTGGTGATATTTTTAATCTCCCCCCCTCTCCTAGTGGTAGCATACCCGCCGACTTTAATGTAGCCGATGTTTGGAAATGTATAACCGGTCTCACCCTCATTGACTTTTGACGGTTGTCTAGCCGTCATGTCCACTATCCGGTTGTGCGTATTTGGCATCGTCTTATTGCGGGTACAATATTTGGGAGGCCCGAAATGGGCATCTTCACACAACAAGAGTTGACAATACTAGGTGCTTATTTGAATATCAAGAGCAAACCAAGGTTTACCGCCGACATCCCTCTTGCTTTGGCAAAGCACTTTCAAAAGATTAGTAAAGCGGGGAAACATGTAGGGGAAATTGTTGTTGGGGGGCTCATTACACACGTGGCTAAGGCGATTGATGAAAATTTTAGTGAGGAAGAGTTGAACCCCGTACCGGGGGACACGACCATAGACGAGGAGTGTTTAGCGAGATTCCATAGGTGGATTACCTATGAGAGGGAGCATAAGAGGTATATATGGAATACCTCGGGTCAGCCACACTTCACTTTACCATGCGATGCGCTCCCGGCTCTTGTTCCCTTGCAACGTTCCCTCGTCCCGGTCCAAGAGCCTAACCTTTTAGTATCGGGTGCAAGAGGTGATCTCGGTGCCTTTTCCTCCCGTACCCTGCTTCCACGTCCAAGTGTGGCACAACAAAAACCAACCCAACAACAACATCAACAAAGCAATACCCGACCCTACCCCTTTTACACTTCACCCCCGGCCTTTATTAATGTCCCTCAGTATGCACCATACACCCCCTTTGCCTACCCTTCGCCCCCGGCCGATTCATCTATGGCCGCTATGCTTAATGCTCTACACATTGGGCAATATGAGCAGAGAAGGGACGATTACTATGCTCAATACCCAGGATATCATCTTTTGGCTCAACAAGGGTATATAAATCCGCAAGGCTATCTCCCATCGTGGTATAGGCCTGAATACTTTCCGAACTATGTTAATCCTAGTAGTGGTGGCGCTATGATGGATGACGAGGAGTTTGAGGCCGAAGATGCCTTCGATGCTAATAGGGGGAGGGTAATCATGGCGCCGGTGAAGAAGAAGAAGATATTGGTGAAGATGATGACGGTAATGGAAGTGAAGAGGGGGATGATGACGAGCAAGATCACTATTGATTATTGAAACGATGGAGATATGTCGGTTGCTAACCTTTTGGTAAGGCGACTTACTTTTCTTTTCCGTTTTTGATGTTCGTCCTTTGTATTTCCCCCTCATTATCGTGATTTGGTGGCCCTCGGGGCCTTATTGAGAATTGCTCCCGGTGATTCTTGACGACTTGATTACGTCAAGAGTCACTTCAAAATCCAAAATGATAATTTGTACTTAGTTTACTTGGTTTTTATTTCTTTTTATTTATTTCTTTTTATTTTCTTTTTTAGATTAATTGGTAGAATTTAGTCGAAATCGGGCGGAATCCGGGCTAGGTGACTTGATTACACCTAGTCCTCCCCTCCCATTTCCTTTTAATTTCTTATTTTTATTTCTTCCCCCATTCATATCTTTTCTCGTCTCAGCCCATAGTGACTTGATTACACCCCGGCCGGACACATTCTACCCTTTCTTCGCTTTTCTTTTTGACTTTTAGCTTTATTTTCCCTTCTTCTTAGTGTCTCCACTCACTACCGATCGAGCATGAGGACATTGCTCGGTTTAAGTGTGGGGTAGCGATATCCTAGTATAGTTTAGTTTTATTTTCGTAGTTTTTTTGTATTTTTTTTAAAAATCCCTAAAAACTTGAAAATTTTCGTAAAAAAACAAAAAAAAAATCTTTTGTGTCTTTGTGTCGTATATATGTTGTGTTGTGTGTTTTGCCTCGTCGATTCCCTTCTAGGTTGCGCGATCATCGGTAAGTTTCGAAAAGCTCAAGACACCCGGTAATATCCCCTCATTTCTTTCTCCTTTTTCCTTTTTGTGGAGTTTGGAGGATGTTTTGTGATAGTGTGTTCACGGGTGGAGCCTTTTGGAGATTTGTGGTTGATGTGGTGGCTTGTTTGGAAGATTCGGGGTGGTGATTGTTTATTTTGTGTGTTTGTTTGTTTGTTTTGTTTTGTTGTGTTGTGTTTGTCTCATTTTTCTTTCGTTTTTGTTGCATCTTTGTTATGTCTTGTATAGTTTGTGAGTCTAGTGTAGGAAATGTTTTCGAAAACCCGGTTTTGAGGCTAGTGCGCAAGTGTTTACTTTCCCTTTCTAGTAATATGAGTCGAGTCTTGGACTTTAGTCTAGTAGAATGACCTTAAATCAATAGTTTCATTGGTCCTTTACCTTGAGTCCACCTAGTCTACTAGGGATTTACTACGGGATTTGCATTTTGACCGCTATGAGCACCCACGGTGTGAAAAGGCCTTGGTTGCCAAGTCCCGTCCCTTAGGTGACCGTGTTCAAAATTGTTTGATTAGTCCAGGTTTTCCCCCTTTTTGTGGGTTTGAAGGGAAATCGTGACCCTCCGACTTACCCATTTCCCTACCTCCTACACATTTCCACAAATAAGTTGCAAATTGTTGAAATTCTTACTTGGTTGCAAGAAATGCCTACAAAACCTGATTCATCAAAAGGGCTAGCCAAGTCAAAAGAAAGAAAGAAAAAAAAAGAAAAAAAAAGAAAGAAAGAAAATAAGGAAGAAAAAGAAAAGGCCCAACAATCAAAAACAAAATACAAAAGGAAAAAAAATGGCATAGCAACACAAAAGCAAAATGCAAAAGAGAAAAATGCCAAAAGAAAACCATCTCACAAAAAGATTCTCACCCTCTCAAAAATAAGCCTTTTTCCGATCGTTACCGTGAAGAGCCTACCAAAGGACTGAGTCCCTAGGAAGGATGATAGCGGTAATGATCGGTCTTCCCTCATTTTGCAATCATATTCCACCTTTTTACTTGGACTAGTTGGGCAATTTTGAGCATGGGACGACCCTCTTGGCTCATCGCTAAAGGGGGCGGAGTCTCACTTATCTACAGTGTCGACTAACACCGTGGTTCATCTTTTTTCCATCCCGCCGATTGTCCCGTAGTACGTTCTTAGAAGATTAGGAGGGCCTAGGTAAGTTATCAACGTTTTTATTGCTTTGTTGTCATACTATTAGGGTTTAGTTCATATCGATTTGTGTTATTAGTTTCAGAACGTTGTCACTTGCCTTGAGTCCTCAACCGGTGCTTCTTTCATCGCTTTGTAGAGGGAAGCGGTATTTATTTCTTCTTGGATGCAACCGTTTGTTTGTTTGTTTGTTCGATTGTTTGTGTGTTTATATGTTTTTGTGTCCGGTTGCATCCACAATTTTGTCCCAAGAACTTACTTGCCTTGCGGAGTGCACTTCTCCTCTAAGTGTACTCGTGTGAGTTGAAACAGCGTAGGGTGCGCTAATACCCGCTCGGTTAGTAGTCTAGCTTCTTTAGTTTTTAGTTAGTTTGTGCTTACTCGAGGGCGAGTAAGGGTTAAGTGTGGGGGAGTTGATAAATGTGTTTTGTAGTGCTATTTTCCTTGTGTTTGGTCCCGGTTTCTCTTGTGAAATCGCTCTTTGGAGCGGTTTCGAGGCTACTTATGCTTCTTCTAGTTTGTTTTAGTTTCCTAAGATCAATCATGGAGATTTGAAACGATTCCGACTCATTTCCTACACATTTGGAGCCAACTAGGAGAAGCGACGATCACTCGGTGGCTTAGACTCGATCCCGAGTCCTTGGGACCCGTTCCCGAGCACCGAGAATCGATGAGAAGCCTAGGGAGGGCAAGTGGGGACCTATGAGACTATATTTGAAGCCTACAAGATCCATCCCGGTCGGCACGACATCCATCTCGACTGGGATGAAGAGCAAAGAAGAAGCCGGCCACTGAAGTGTGATCTCGTCCGAGATCACCACCATCTCGGTCGAGACCACACCATCTCGGTCGTGATGCCCTCCATCTCGGCCGGGATGGGCCCAGCGAAGAGTTGTTTCGTTTTTCCTTCTTCCTTATTCATTGTAACTCTATAAATACCCCCCTCTTGTATTATTACACTATTTTATGTGATGGGAGACATTACCCACTAAACCCTAGACTACTTTAGGCTAGATTAGCTTAGATTAGTATAGATTAGTCTTAATTACTCCTTAATCCTAGTTTAATCCTAGTTTCATCTTTGTAATATTGAAGACTTTTTGTGCTGATCTACTCTATTGACAACATTGGAGATCTTCCTTTGGGTTTATTTATGCAAAGATTCAATCTTTTTCCTTTCTTCTAGTGTTGGTATAATCCCTCTTCTCTCTAATCTCTTCTATTTAGTTTTCATTTGTTTTTATGTTTAGTAATCTTCAATAATCAATTATGAATGTTCATGTTTATGTTTGTTTCATTATGGGTGTTGGGTTTACTATCTTGAACATGAGTGAGTAGTCTCTTGCTAGGATTAGTAGGTGAATTTGGTGTCTTTATGGGTGATTAAGGGTTTGTTTAAGATGTTGGTGGAAGTTTTGGTTGCTTCTTGGTTATATGCATAGAACATGTTTGATAAAATGCTTGAATGACTTGTAGTTGCAAATGCTTGTTTTTCTTGCCTTCTTCTTGCGGTCTTGTTTGTCGCTAAGATGGGTTCTTGCGCGAGAGCGAGGAACCTCTAGGTCGGTTTAAGTAGCGAGAGCCTGGACTATACCTAGATAACCCGACTACCCCTTCACCTTTGCTCTTCCTTGATCATTCCATCACCCTTGAACCCGACCTAATCCTAGCCCTTTTCCTAGTTGTTTTCTTCTTCGTCCTAGCTATTATTCCTTTAGTTAGTTGAATCCCTAGCTCTAGTTGTCACATTTAGCCTAGTTCTAGTCATAGTCTCCTCCCCTTTTAATTGTTTTAGTTAGTTTAGCCTTGTTGACCTAGTCTTGTTTTTGGGCGACCTTAGTCTAGACACCTCATAACCGTCCCCGTGGACTCGACCCGACTTACCCTATCTACGTGTTAGGTGAAGTTGGTTATTATTTGGTGGCGGGATTGACGGCAAATTCCTACCATCACTTCTCCTCCAGCTTGATTCATTCTACTACAACTAATTTCTGCTCTGTTCTTTGTAAGGTGAGGATCTCCTGCAACTCATCCCGTTTGATCTTTTTCAGGCTTTCAAAAAAGTCCGGTCTTGAATCATTGAGGTCACTCAACACAAGTATCACACATATTTCAGCACGGTAGATTATTCTTTGTTGGGGATCTTTCAGACCAACACAAACAAACACCTCACCCATGTAGAAGGTGAGGTGGAAAATCAAGAAACAACCGTAATCTAAATTGGAAGAATTGTTTTGCCATCCAAACTTGACGTTATGAAGTTCAAAATGTTTCACTTCATTGCCTTTTTTAATGCATTTTTCTACCATAAACTTTCCCATTAATTTTGCCTGGAAAAAATGTAACATCTTTACTTCAGAGAAATAATGTTAAAGGAACAATGTTACAATAACAGTGTAACAGAAACAATATAATAGAAACAATGTAACAGTAACAGTGTAATAGAAACAATGTAACAGTAACAGTGTTACAGAAACAATGTAATAGAAACAATGTAACAGTGACGGTGTTACAGGAACAAAGATACTCACAGCTATCTTTGCCATCTTCGCTTTTCTCGATCTGACGTAGAAAGTTTTGTTATCAAGATATTCAATCCTCCTCGAAATGAAATTTATGCAAGCACAAAAGAACTGTTCTTCGTAAATCAGAGGAATAAATACCTACAATCACATGAGCTTTTTAAACAATCACCTATATAACGTTTCCTTACTCAAAAGACAAAATATGTTGAAGAACAAATGTTACCATGTCACGGTCATAATTCAGGTCATGTCTGTTATCATAGCTCCAATTTTTATAGCCTTCAATAACCTCGACTTCAAAATTTGGCAAATAAAGCATCAGGTTTCGTCGACGCCGCAACTATAGAGGCTAAGGGAGTCTAAAAAAAATAAATGAACAAATACTGTTAAATGGCAACAATAATAGTTAGTGTAACACTGTCACAGTATTAGTGTCACTGTAAAAATGTTGATTATTTTTAGAACTTATCTACAAACATAGCACAGAATTCAGGGCCAAGAATACTCTCGATGGATTATTACTTGTAGGATTTTGGTGGGTGAGCTCATTAAGCATAATTAACCAACAATCAATCACTGGGAGAATTATTAGTTTATCAGGAACCAATGATACTATATCTTCCCGTGATATGAAGTGATTAATGCCAAAAGTTGCAATCCTTTCTCTGTTTGACAAAAAAATAGTATCAGTGTCTCAGTATTAATGTAGCAACATTAACAAAAAGTGTTAAAACTGAAATAAACTGAGAACTTACACATCTTTAAGGTATGCATAATTATCAAGAAAACAATAATCAATTGTTTCTTTCCTTAGAGCCAGAATGGGATCCATTAACCTTTCATGCTTTAACATTGTATTGGACAATAGTGTTACATGAGATGATGGTTGGCCACAGTCCAATGAGCAACCATAGTGATAATCTATCACGTTGTTTGGTTCAGAATGTAACAAATAATCCACTTTAATAGCAGCACCATCATCACCATCATGCACAATATAATCAACAGGTTTATCATCTTGAATAGCCTGGACAGTGGATTCGCCGCCCCTAAATTTATCTTCACCTATCACATTGTTTAGTTCAGAATCATCATCCACTATATATATAATCATCATCACCATCATCAACTATATAATCATCATCACCATCATCCACAATATAATCATCATCACCATCATCCACAATTTCAGCATCATCGCCACCCTCATTGTCAACAGGCCTATCGTCTTGAATAGCCTGGTCAGTGGATTCGCCGCCCCTAAATTTATCTTCATCTGTCTCATGAGTAAGTGACTAAAATTAAATATGGAGTTGTTGAATGGTCAATGTTTGAGTGACTAACTGTTACAGTAACCGTACCACAGTTACATACGTTGATACACTTACTGTAACATGAACACAGTAATAGCAGAACTGTATTACCTTGGGGAGTTGCTTCGTCGGAAAAGACCTTCTCATAAAGGACAATTGCACCCTCATTGTCAACAGGTCTATCGTCTTGAATAGCCTGGACAGTGGATTCGTCATCCCTAAATTTATCTTCATTTGTCTCATGAGAAAGTGACTAAAATTAAATATGGAGTTGTTGAATGGTCAATGTTTGAGTGACTAACTGTTACGGTAACCGTACCACAGTTACATACGTTGATACAGTTACTGTAACACGAGAACTGTGTTACCTTGGGGAGTTGCATGGGTAGTTGCTTCATCGGAAAAGACCTCCTCATAAAGGACAATTGCACCCTCATTGTCAACAGATCTATCGTCTTCACCCTGGATAGTGGATTTGCCACCCTTAACTTTACCATCCACCTCATCATGATCCACCTCTTCTTCACCAGCCTCCTCTTCATCTGTGTCACCAAAAGTTGAATGATCAAAGTTTGTGTGATTAACTGTTACAGTAACTGTACCACAGTCACAGTACCACAGTTACTGTATCACTGTATTACCTTGGGCAGTTGATTCTTCAACATCATCACCCTCTTCTCCTTCATCATCAACCTCCTCTTCTTCACAAGACTCCTCTATCTCATCTCCACCCTTCTCTTCGTCGTCTGTATCACCAGAAGTTGAATGATCAAAGTTTGTGTGATTAACTGTTACAGTAACATAATGTGATATGGTACTCTATTACCTTGGACACTTGATTCTTCTTCTTCATCAGCCTCTTCTTCACCTCTCATCTACACCCTTCTCTTTGTTGTCTGTGTCAGCAGTGGTTAATTTTTCAAAGAATGGAAGGTTGTTTGCTCTCATCTTCAAGGCTTTAGCCATTTGCAGCACATCTTCCGTATAAGTATGGAACATAGGCTTCAAAAGTTTTTCTTCTTTATCTTCTGTTACAAAGTCTTCCAATCGTCGAAGAATCTTGTTGTATACAATGTCACAGTCCCTTTTGATTGCCAGGAGCAACAGATGAGTATCCTAAGCAAAAAAACAATCAGATGACCTTCTTTTTAATCCTTTTTTTTGGTAAAATGTGAGTATATTGCCAAAAGAATCAATAAGGGTCAATTACGCCTGAGGATTTTTTAACCAGACTATTACGTACAATAATTAACAGAACCAGTTGGCATATCAATTCCGACAAGACTTAACTAATAATTCCAGTGAAGGTTGCTTGGGTCAGTTTTCCCCCACGCCCTTACTGTCATCTCCTTCTTTAAGCGCTTCGATATCTCCTCCGGTCTAATAAGAATTCCTTCCTGCCATGCCCGATTTCTTTGTGTCCAGACATTGTAGTAATAAGCATTCATTATCATTGCATCCATTTTCCACCGAACTGTTGCCTGATTAACAGTTGTTAATGACTGGACAGACTGTATTGGTCCATGCCATTGTCTGATATCATCAAGAATTCTTCTGCTGTACCTGCACTCTTCAAAAAGATGATGTACTGTCTCATCTTCCTCTCCACACAACCAGCACTCCATCTCCTCGCAACAGCCTACTTTGTTCAGCTTGTACTTCGTATTCATTCCATTACTCTGAGCCATCCAGGTAAAAATGGAATGTTTAGGTACATTCCAATTATTCCAAACCACTTTAGTCCAACTCTTCACCTGAAGTTTGCTTCTTAATCTGTCATAACCCTCCTTTATATTGTATGGGATATTCGAGACAGGCCATGAACTCTGCTGGAACGCTGCTTTCATATCCTCCTTCACCTTACAAATTTGTCTCCAAGACCAATTGTCTCCTTGTTTCGGTTTGTAGGCATGCCATTCTTCATTTTTTATGTAAATCTGGTTCACCCATCTCACCCAAAGCTTTTCCGGATGAGTATGAACCCAATCTGCAAGTTTAGCAATCGCAGCGAGATTCCAGTTTTTGATGTTTTTAATTCCCAAACCTCCTTCTTTCTTAGGGATAGTAATCCTCTCCCAAGAAATCAAAGGAACCCGTTTGTAATCCGCTGACCCAGCCCAGAAAAAATTCCGACATATGGCCTCTACTCTTTTGACAATGCTACTAGGAAGAATAAAAATTGTTGCCCAATAACAGTGAAGAGTACTCAGTACTGCATTAATAAGGGTCAATTTCCCGGCGTAAGATAGTTTCCGAGCTCCTAGACTTCTTATTCTTGCAACTATTTTGTCAGTGAGGATGTTGCATTCCTTTTTCGAGATTTTCCCCGGCTTAATGGGCACACCCAAATATCTGAAAGGCATAATTCCTCGCTTGAAGCCCGTGACATTCAGAATGTCATTCATCAACTCTTCATTCATTCCATTAAAAAATACTTCCGATTTACCATTATTTTTCTGAAGGCCTGAAGTATTAGAGAATGTAGTGAATGCTTGCATCAGGAGTAATATGCATTGCGGCTCTCCTTTGCAAAAAAGTAAAAGATCATCAGCAAACATCAAGTGAGTAAGCTTCATCTCCTTGCACATTGGGTGATATTGAAAAGGCCATTTAGACGTAGCATATTTAATCGTCCTCGTTAGGTACTCCATACAGATACTAAAGATCAAGGGGGAGATAGGGTCCCCTTGCCTTAGTCCTCTTCTTCCCATAAAATATCCAAAGTTGCTGCCATTAAGAGAAATGGTGTAAGAAGGAGTAGATATACATCTCATGACTTGTTTTATGAAAAGAGGAGGAAACTCCATAGCTTCCATCAATTGTTCAATGAAAGTCCATTCAACTGAATCATAGGCTTTTTGCAGGTCTATCTTAAATAGACATCTTGCCGAAACACCTTTCCTTTCATACATTTTAACGAGGTCCTAGCAAATAAGGATATTCTCGATGATAGACATCTTGCCGAAACATTGTATATTCTTGAGTGTCCTCAATGATTTCTGGTAGTATACCAGCCAGCCTGTTACACAGTAGCTTAGAGATAATCTTTTAAATGGTGTTGCAGCAGGCTATAGGTCGAAACTGATTAACTGACTCTGGCCTTTCAATCTTAGGGATAAGCGTTATAGTAGTTGCATTTATCTGTTGAAGCAGCTCACCTGTTTCAAAGAAATCAGTCACAACTGCAGCAATATCTCCCCCGATCATATCCCACGCATCTTTAAAAAAGCCACTCGTGTATCCATCTGGACCCGGGGCTTTGTCTTGAGAAATAGAGCTCATAGCATGTTTAATCTCCTCCATAGTCACAGGGGCAGTAAGGCTATTTCTATGAATTGTCGAGCATTTCTTCCCCTGGTCTATGATGTAACTTCGAACTTTTTGAACCTCTTTAGAACTGCGCAGTACGCTTTGATACTAATTTATGAAAGCTTCTTCAATTTCTTCAGATTTGGTACATAATCTGCGCTCCATATCATGAATTTGCACCACCTTATTCTTATTCTGCCTTTGCCTTATGCACGAATGGAAATACGCAGAATTTTTATCCCCATCTTTAATCCATTGGCTTTTAGCCTTCTGATGCAGAAAGCTAACCTTATTACGCTGCAATAATCTCACCTGTTCTAACAGATTTATTTCAGCAGCAATAAGATTAGTATTCTGGATGTCATTCATCAATTCCTCTTGGAGTTGGTCCAGCTTCTTGGTAGCAGCGTCTGCCTTGGTAACAATATCACTACAGCATTCAGCGTTCAGCCTTTTCAGGAGTGGTTTTAGTTTCTTAATCTTTTTAACTACCTCAAACATCAAAGTGCCAGGAATTTTGTCATCCCAAACCCTTCGCACTATCTCCTTAAAAGATGAAGCATTCCTCCACATGTTAAAGTACTTGATGTTCCTGTTGGGTTTGCCAGTATTCAATCTATTTCCCACAACATAAGGAGTATGATCCATAATACCTTCATGAAAGAAATGAGCAGATGAATCCTGATATTCGTCCAGCCACTTAGCATTCACTAAGAATCTGTCGAGTTTGCTATACTTTCTATCCTCTTCTTCTTGTTTATTTGTCCATGTATAATAAGCACCAGTAGAAACTATATCATGCATATCACACTCATCTAAACACTCGGCAAAATCATCCATATCCTCATCCTTACTCTGTCCACCCGGCCTCTCTTCCCTGTTTAGAACTGTGTTAAAGTCCCACATAATTGCCCAGGAGCTGTCCACTTCTGACTTCCTCTTCTTTAAATCCTCCCACAATGGCCTCCTATCATCCCCATCATTGAATGCGTATACCATGGTCACAAAGAAGTGTTTGCCTGTAGTCCTGTTCACCACTCGAGTATGGATGTATTGAGAACTACTAGCAATTACATTAACATAGAACACATTTGGCTGCCATAAAATCCAAACTCTGCCTCCCTTGTGCCATCTACAATTAGTCGTGAAACTCCATCCCTCTAACATTTTATTGGCAATATTCTCGACATTATTACTATTAACTTTAGTCTCCAACAAACCAAATAAAGCAACATCCTGTTTATGCATAAAGTTTTTAACAATTAACTGTTTATTTACATTGTTTACGCCTCTCACATTCCAGAATCCGATGTTATTCATTAGGAATTATGATAGGAGAGAGATTACCCATTCCTTCACCAGCCATTTGATAGTCAGCCACTTGAGTCACATCAGTTTCATCCTCTTGTACATCCAAGTAGGTTCTAATGGGGGAGCCACTCTTAGAACCACCTGGACTATCAGGTTTATGTGTCTGATCCTTCTGCAGGATAGTAGTCTGTACTGCTTTCTGCATTGGCATTTGTTGCATTAGCTTCTGTACAGGTTTCCAAATTTTTTTGACTACTGTCACCCCATCCTTCCTATCTTCCTTCTTTCTACACTGATTTTCTTCATGTCCTAATCCTTTACAATGGGTGCAAAGGTTAGGTTTCCATTCATATTCAATCCTTATTTTCAATTTGTTCCTATCCACATCCAAAAAACATACATTCTCAGGATATTTCTGCCCTACTTTTAACTCCACCATGGTTCTCGCAAATCCAAGCCTTGTTTTTTCTATTGTTGCCTGGTCGGATTGGATATATTTGCCCACCAAGCTAGCTATAGTAGGCAAACATTTTCCCCAAAATCTCAAAGGCATCTCGTGTAAGCGTATCCAAGCAGGTACCACTTTAACGTCCTCCTTCAAAAGATCAATACCCTCCTTCCAGGCTTTGACTATCATAGGTTTACTATCAAACATATGATAGCCAGCTGCCAGAACTTTTTCCTTGTCTTCCATATTCTTAAATCTGACCAAGAAAATACCATTAGGGAGAAAGGACACTTTGTCCACATTATGACTTCTCCATATACGTCTAACAAAGCCTTCTACTACTTCCAAAGGTGGGTTCGCGCCCAAGATATAGCAGTATACAGCCTGCTCCCAGTACAGGATCTCATCTTTAGGGTCCTCTTTGGAGAATTGTATTAAGTTTTCTTCAATCTCATTCTCTTTCTCTTTCAGTATAACTTGACTCTTCGATAGTCTTTCTCCATGTCTTCCCCTCTGAGTTATCCAGAGGTTGTTCACTTCCAATTCATCATCTTCCTCGTCAAAATTTAATCCCGGAATTGTATTCAACTCATGCATACGCTTCATACGTAAAATGTCATCCTCATTAGGACCAGTCGCCTTTTTCAAATTCAAATCCTTCGGAGCCAACGATGTCTTTGCCATGTCTTGCTTCGAACTAGAATGTTTAGTCTTCGTTTTTGATGCTGAGTTTCTCGCCATGATCAACGTCTATCACGCCGTTCACCGCTCTCCTGATGATCGCCTATTGGGGAGAGCATTAGGGTTCTCAAGGAGTCCTCCTGTAATAATTCTTCTTGTTAATCCTTATGTGGTAAGAATGGTAGATAATTAAATTGAAGAAAAACCCTCACATTAAGAGCCTTTTCATCCTCAACTTCATGACCTTCTATTTCATCCGCATCTTCTTCACCTTGTCTTTCATCATCATCTTCTTCACCTTGTCTTTCATCATCATCTTCTTCACCTCGTCTTTCATCATCATCTTCTTCACCTCGTCTTTCATCATCTTCTTCTTCACCTTCCGCATTTACATATTAAAAATTACAGTATTAGTTGATAGTTCAAATTCATTTATCAATTGACACTACAAAGTAACATCAACATGAGATTAACCGTAGCACTGTTACAGTAACAGAGCACTATTACAGTAAGACAAATATCTTGTTGTGACACTGTCACAGTAATAAGGAATTACAGTAGCAGTGTCACAGTAATAATGTCACAGTAATATGAAATTAAAGAATGTCACAGTAATAAGGAATTACAGTAGCAGTGTCACAGTAACAGTAGCACTGTTACAGTAACAGAGCACTGTTACAGTAACACAAATATCTTGTTGTGACACTGTCACAGTAATAAGGAGTTACAGTAGCAGTGTCACAGTAATAATGTCACAGTAATATGAAATTAAAGAATGTCACGGTAATAAGGAATTACAGTAGCAGTGTCACAGTAATAATGTCAAAGAGTTATAAATGACCTTTAAATTCATCACTGATGGGGTAGGCTGTCTTTGTCATTTTCCCTCCCCCAAGATAATCGATCCATGCTTCTTCATTAACTCATTTCGAAAGTTTTTTGTTGGACCAGTGTTTGATCAGAGGCAACTCGGAAGGTTGGACCTCCCCATTAAACTCTGTTCGATGTATATAGGCTAGGATAAGCACTAGCGTACATCCAAACAAATTCTTTCCTCCTTTCTTTAATGACTGAATACCTTCAGCCATCTTATGAATGACATACTTTGCCCAATTGTAACTTCTTATCTTCTTCACATCTTCTATTGCTTTTAACAGCTTGAAATCAATCGAGTAGTTTGCAGTAGGGGCTAAGAAAGTAGATAGAGCATAAAGGGCAAACATCCGTTTGAATTCATCACCACACACATTCTTATTATCATTAAACCATGTTGAAATGAAATCCATTTTGATGTTTTCGGTACTAGACACTTGAAACTTACTCCTCCATTTCCTTTTCAGAATCTCACCCTCATTTATCTTTGAGTGACCTGTGGAGATAAGCTCAACATCATCACCTTCCATAGGGAGTAGAAAGGCGTCATGCACATCAAGATGTGACAATAAGAACTCATTTTCTTCAGAAACTTTCAGGAGATAGCTTCCGTCATCTTTTACTTTGAAAGCCTCAACCAGTAGGTTGTTTAATCCTCTGGGAATAATGGTTACTTTCATTTTGAGTAACCCCCCAAAACCAATCTCCCGAACTGCGCTACCTTGCTCACTTGATAGTGCGTTAATCACTTGAACAAATGATTGAGATCTGCACCTGTTTGTGTACTTATCTGGCCTACGAATCACTTTACAATAATAAGCTTACTGTGACAATGTTACTGTAATAAGGTGGTCTGCGAATCACATTACAGTAATAAGCTTAATGTGACAATGTTACTGTAATAAGGATAATATAATAAGGATAATGTAATAAGAAATCAGTCAAGGGCTGCATACATTTTTGAGACATTTTCTGATGCCTGACATTTCTTCTCAGTGACAACAGCCGTTTGCTTTTTTGCTTTCTTGGTTGTTGGTTTAGGCTCGTCATCACTTGCATCATCAAAAACTTCATAATCCTCATCATCATTAATCACACTGTTACTGTAAAGGCATGTTGTTAATTTAAAAGGTATAGTAACACTTTCATAGTAATATTCATCTTGTTACACAATACAGTAGTACTTACTAAGAAAAGAATCAAGTGTTTCTACTAACATTCATCAATTTCAAAATCAGTACCGAATTTACAGTAACAGTAACATGATTACAGGTTGTACAAGTTGATAGTATTTACAGTAACAGTAACAATGACACTGTTACTGTAAATGCATCCTGTTACTGTGATATTCTTATTGTTACAGGAAACAAATTCATACTTTTTGGAGATAAAATTCTCTTGTTTTTTCGCCTTCTTAATTGCTTGCAACATTGTTTGCATAGTAATAACGTCACATTTCTCTTGTTTTTTCGCCTTCTTCTTTGGTGCTTTAGGTGACTCTTTTGTTAGAGGCACCTTCATACTTGTTGGCTTAATCTTTTTGCTTGTGATTACGTCTTCTTCCGGATGAATTTCTCCTTTCCTGACATTATAAAAGTAGAAAACAGTCAATAAGTGGAGGTGGTTGAAGTAATTGAGTATATAAAAATGAAAAGTTACAGTAATTGTGTGTCAATAAAGAAAATAAAACAGAGTAGCAATGGCATGAATACAATAGTAGGTAAACAATAAACGTTACTGTAACTGTATCACAGGTATTGTGATAACTAATAATAGTGTAATAGTAACGTCATTGTTACTGTAAAGGCATCTTGTCAACAAATATAGGAACATGACTCAATAGCAAGAACAAACCGTGGTAGTTAACAATATAATTGTTACAGTAACAACACCAAGAATCAACAACAAGAGCAAAAAAAATGCAAATCAATAGCAAGAATTATACATGAATCAAAACGAAACTCGAACTATAATGCTTGAAAATAAAGATTGAACAAATTAACAAACGTTAATTACAGTAAACATTAATCACGGCAAATTAATTTTTTCATAAAAGATCAAATTGTTTATACCTCTTCATTCTTGTATAACGTGTTTGAAGTAGAATAATCGAGCTTTGTCCTTGATTTTGGTTTTGATTTTCGCAACAGATCTTGATTTTTGCAGAAAATTTCGTTTTTGATTTTGATTTTGAATTTGAATTTGGATGTTCAGGGTTTAGGGTTCTTGGCTTGCGTAGAGGGTAACCGCGCTTTTTGTTTTTGTTTTTGCTTTTGCTTAAGAATGACGTCCGTAGGAGGAATTAGAAAGTCATTCAATCTTCGCGCGTTTTCTTTTCCTTAATGACGTGATGCAATCTCAGCCATTCAATCTTGTTTGATTGTGTGGTCCAGATTGAAAGGACGGACTCATCTAAGGAGGGAGACTCACCGGATCCTCACTCTATATATATATATATATATATAACCACTTGGTTGTACAATTCTACTATACAACCAGGTCTATAACACTTTTTCCGAAATTGTTTTATTAAAGGATTTTAATGAAAATATATCTACATTTTATTAGTTATTCTCACATTTTATAAAACTCAGTTATTGCTTAGAATTTAAAAATTGAAACTCAATTAATTAGTTTCTTTATTAAGAAGTTTAATACGGAGTAATGAATTTAAAACAGAAATTGAACTAATTCTACTAGAGAGTGTTATTTATGTGAAAGTTAAAGTTTTACTCGGAAAAAAAATGTTATTTTTAAAAAAAAAAGGAGCATATTTTTTTATAAAATAAAAATTATACCCCTTAATTATTGTGTTATAATTAATCTCTCAACGTAAATGGTTTTCATAATTTTTTTTTTGTCATTTAGAAAATTTACTGGATACATAATGAATTAATGATCGCTTTTTATAATAAAAAACGGTGTCATATGAGAATAGTTGTAAATAACTGGGTACATTGTCCACAATTTCTTGGTATCTCGATAATGTGAACTGTATTATGCAATTACTATTTAGAATTATTTAACAACAATAATACCAACTATAGGGCGTCTTCCCAAAATAATATCAATTTTAATAAATCTGGGAATAATACGTATTATTGAAGTAGTTAAACTTGAGTAGTATAGGTGACCGGTTACCTGTAGAACCCTTCCACCTTCCTTTTTCACCTTTAGTTTTAGTTAACGACAATAATACCAACTATAGATCATCTTTCGAAAATAATTTCAATTTTAATAAATCTGAGAATAATACATATTTTTGAAGTAGTTAAACCAAAGTAGTATAGATGACTAGTTACCGGTAGAACTCGTCCCCTTCCTTTTCGCCTTTAATTTATTTCATATTACTTCACTCCTTTTCACTTACTCAGTGTACAGGGAATTAAACGTCATTAATGTCTTCTGTATTTCTCTTCCTTCAACCTCGCCAAGTCTAGCTAACAACACAATCCTACACCAAAATCAACACGTTAATCTAAACGAAACGTATTGAAAAAAAACTGAAGAAGGATGAAGGGTAATGGAGAGAGAGGATGAAGGAGAGAAGTAAGGAGAAGTAGATCTGACAAAACTGACCCGACCCGAATAAGCCAAATCGAACCCGACCCGACACCCGAAATGAAGACATAATTTTGACCCGTAATCCGAATTGACCCGAGCTAACCCGAAACTGACACGACTATTATTATTCAAAACGAGTGGATACCCTTAAAAAAAGTTGAAAACAGCGAACCCGAGAATGACCTGAACCCGAAATTAGCTGACCTGACCCAAAGTCAACCCGATTATTATAACCCGGAATTGGCCCGACCCGAAACTAACCCGACACGGTTCAGCCGTTATCCAGGTCTAAGGAGGAGGATGAAGAATAAGTAACAGGTTAAATATTAATTAGATGACCTGATGTAGCAGGTGATAAACTTACTTATACTACTCTTGTTTAACTACTCCAATAATACGTATTATTCTCAGATTTATTGAAATTAGTATTATTGTGGGAAGACGCCCTATAGTTGGTATTATTGTCATTAAATAACCCTACTATTTATTACTCCCTCCGTTCATGTAACAGCCCTAAATTTTTGCGACCAAAATAATAAACTGAAAACGGAAAATTCAAAGCTGTTACTCCGCACTTAGCTCACAAAGCCAAGTGCAAGGCAAATAAAATAATATATAAATCAATCGAAAAACACGTTTGATAAAAATAATTGAAACGAAGTATAATTTCGATACTTAATTAAATGAAAACGTTGCAGCGGAAGACTTAAATTTTACAAAATCCAAAACGGTTTAAAACAATTGCCAACCAATAATCCGATGTAAATATAAATGGTTCGGAGGTAGTGTTAAATAATAAAATCCTTCCTCGCTCAGCATCCCGAAGCCAAAATGCACCCATGCAGCATATTAAATGTACCTATCAACTGTACCCAAACACAAATAGGTACAGGTTCCAGCGGGGGAACGACCCAAAACAAAGGACGTCAGCAAAGCTGAGTAAAGCATATTATAATAAAAACGTACACAATAATTATATTTTGTAGTAAATTGAAATCAGAGTTAAAAGTCATTGTCTCGATACCAAACCACAATACTGTAAAAACAGCATTTAAAACCAAAATCAACCAAAATATTTTTCACCACCTGTGTGCAAAGGTCCTACCCTTGCACGGTCTAGAGGTAACCACATGTGCTTAGCTAGACTCATAATAGTGCGCATCTCTCACATTTGGACAGTCAATAGGATGAAACTGCCAATGGAGAAAGTCTAACTCCCTAGCGAGTGAGGGCCGGACAATCCTCACTCAAAAATAGTTTCGGGACGAAGTCCCAGGAACGTCTTAGACGCACCTTAAAACCGTCTAGACCAACAGAGCTCCCAGAGTCTGTTATAAGTTACCAAAAGTTTTACCAAAAACAATACCAATATGTGAGTCGTGTCACAAAGTTCAATATCCAAACATTACGAGTATTATAAAAATTCACCATTGACAAAATAATTTATAAAACCACTTTAAAATACAATTTAAACCGAACATGCTCTTTACTTAAACGTGAAAAGGGTAAAACGTCCTTACCTCTCAAGACGGTCAATCCAAGCTAATATTTATCCGAAAATTCATTCTCTTCAAACCGACAGTCTACAAATAATATAAACTGATTCAATAATTATCTAATTAATGGACACCGAGTCTAACCTAATACTCCATAGTTCTGTCCCATGACTCGAAAAGCTAAAATTCCAACCTACAGACCATCTTGGAAGGTCAACAAAAGACTTATTACATACCATAGTGCAACACCAACACATCTATATCAACGTAATCATAAATCTAATCCTAAATTGCAAAGCCAATTTCAATCAAAATTCCAACTCTAAGCACACCTTACACTCTACTCCACTATCACTTTCAGATCGTCATAGCTAGCATCCTATTACGTTGTATTATCCTTCTCCTGGACACACTGCCAATGCCCCAACATAAAAAGCTGAAACCGAAACCCAACCAAACACCGTAGGTAACACTCCGCGGACATCAAAACCCGACTATCAATAATTACAACCCTTGTTTTCGCCACAAATCGACAATTAGAATCATAGAATTACTCCCAAGTAATACTTACAACACTCATAAATTTGAATTAGGTTTAGTAACTCATAAGACCCACTTATATAAAAACTCGGTTTATATATTTAAAGGGAAAGAAAACGAATAAAGGTTGTTTAATAAAATCAGTACTTACAATTTATGAAGAAGAACGTAAATACATGTTGATGTGAGATCAAAAGCAAATTTTCCGACGATCATCGATAGTTCGAAACAGAGAAACAAGTGAAGGGAAGGAGGAGTAATGCCGCAGGACGGACATAAATTAAAATAGGGGTGTGATGTGATGATGGGGGAATAAAAGGGAAAACGGGGGGTTTTAGTTAGTGTAGGTTATATTTCCCTTTATTTTATTTTATTTTTTTGAGTCAAAGTCCAACCCGAACACAAGTTGGTTTATAAATAACGATCAACTTTTAAAATAGTCCAAAAATTGATTTATTATAAGAAGGTCCAAAACACTTTAATTTTTATAAGACATCGAAAATATTTTTCCAACTTAAAAACCCGATTTAAATAAAAATAGAAAAGTAACACCTTATAAATGACTCGGAAAATAATGGGGTGTTACAGTTCACTATTTTTTACCTCATTTCATTAAAATACTCCTCACAAATAATCACGAAATGGGCGAAAAATAATGAACAGAGGCAGTATATTAGTATCCCGTATAAATAATCCATCAATTTTTTTTTGATGCAAAACAATCGGCAATTAGATAACACAATTCACATCCCCTATCCACTAAAAGAATAACTTCTTATAAAAATTTTCCCTCCAAATGCTCAATTATATTCAGTCATATTTATGGAAACAATTAATAATAGTAATTCCTATAAAATTATATACAAATTAAATGTAAATAATTCAAATACTACAGTATTAATATTTTACAATTGCATGTACGACATTGTAAACAACTACGCAGCATAAGTATTATTAGCTTCGTAACGATTTAATCATTAAGATTTATAAACTTATATTTCTCCATTCAAGTCCAAGCTTACCATTTCCATTTTAGTCATTATTTTAATATTAAACAAATACTTTTACATATTATATTTACACTACGTTTATATTTAAAAAAATGTTATTATTTACACTACGTTTAATAATAAACAAATAATTAACCTTTACACATTTGTATCTTTAATAATAAACAATCGGTTTCTTAAAACTTGTGCTAAAAGCAATTAATCAAATGGTTAACTTCGACTTGAACGGATGGAGTATTACTAATCGCTCCATGATCATAAAAAATAAACAAAAATATACGTACATTTCATTACATTACTAATTTCTCTCAATTAGTTTCAAATTTCAATTTTATTTCTCAAATTAAAAGTTAGGACGGAAATTTTAAAATAAGTACGAGTACTAAGTAATACGTACATACAAAAATACATCAACAATAGAAATATATCGTGCAAGTATGCACGAGACTATACTAGTAATCAAAATAACTAAATAGAGATTAATAGCATAATACATTTTACATAATCAAAAGACCATGTCATTAATTTCAACCGTCGCCATAAACTTATCATTTCCCATCACTTGCATTTTGATTCCCCAAAATTTTCAAATTTTTAAATACATTGCGATTTCTTTTTTAAAAAAAATTTAATACATAGTGTGGGTAAAAGATCAAAGTTGTTTCACTTATGTAGTACTCTATTGACATTAATTTTTTTGTCTTTTTTTGTGGAGCACAATCAGATATTATGTCTTGAGGTTGACTTATCATATTTCAAATACTTGACTATAGGACGCTTATAAATTCCATGACCTTAATTTCTCTATTTTCACAAGTATACCGGAGTATATTATATTTCACAACTTAAACTTCAATTGGAAATACTTTGGCCATGTTTGGTAAACAGCGGAATAATATTAGCAGAAGCAGATTTAGAAAGCAGATTTGACTAGCAGAATCAATTGACAGGTTTGACTGGCAGATTTATTTAGCATAATTTTTTAATAGTGTTTGGTTATTAGCTGTTTTAGATTAGCGGATTATTTAACTGTTTTGTAAAATGACAAAAAAGGACATAAATAATTTTTTAATTAAATATACGTCAATATATATCACACCAACAATTTCAATAATTAATATCGTCGATTTCTTCTAATATTGATTAAAATTGATATTTCTTGAGTTTATGAAGTCTCAGCCGAAACTTGCGAGTCATGAATTAATTACTGCAACAAATAATTGTTTATCAAATTTATGTACTTCTTCCATTTAATTTTTATCTTCCCATTTTAATATAATACTCCACCTATATATTAAAAGAATGATAAGATAAAAAAAAAATAGGGGAAGCTAAGTATAAAAAAATCGAAGGGAGGAAAACGTACTTAGAATGATGAATTCTATGGAAGAGTTTAGAATAATGAAAACAGGAATAATGAAATTGTAAAAGGGTAAAGTGGTAAATAAAGAAGAAACGTAATCCGCTAAGCTCAATATGCTGCTCTTAGCAGCATATTGCAAAACGACATATTCGATCCCAATATGCTATTACAATCCGCCATTTACCAAACACTACCATTAGCATATTTTGTGGTCAAACCCGCCATTTGCTCTCAATATGCCAATTTTTGGCGGATCCGCCATTTACCAAACACCCCCAAAGTGGTAAATAAAGAAGAAATGTAATCCGCTAAGCTCAATATGCTGCTCTTAGCAGCATATTGCAAAACGACATATTCGACCCCAATATGCTATTACAATCCGCCATTTACCAAACACTACCATTAGCATATTTTGTGGTCAAACCCGCCATTTGCTCTCAATATGCCAATTTTTGACGGATTCGACATTTACCAAACACCCCCTTTATATCATTAATGTGTAGTTTTCATGGAGTACTTTATTTATTTGTTGTAATTTTAAAAAATAAATAGGAAAAAGGGACTTTATTTCCAATCATAAATGCAATCTATCTATATAAATATATAAAAAGGCAAGTTGGGTAGTTAGTTGTGTAGTTAATTGAATGACATGTGGCAAGTTGGGTAGTTAATTGTGTAGTTAATTGAATGACATGTGGCAAGTTGGGTAGTTAGTTGTGTAGTTAATTGAATGACATGTGACATTATTTCAATATAACTTGAGGTTTGGTGAATCAAGAGAAAGTAAGAGGTAAAAATAAACTTAGATGCAGATTTTTTATGTTGTAAGAGTAATTGCCAATTTCTATCCTTTCGTTTTCCCGTGCCCAAACTTTTCTATTTTACTACCCCTTAAGTCCCTAACTACTACTACTTCGTATATATACTTTCACTTTAATTATTAACTTTTTCTCTGCATAGTAAACAAATTAGCGCTATAAATTAATTTCAATCATGAGAAAACTAGCTAATTGAGAATTTTTAAGTGAATACTCCATATATTATATTGTCTTTCTCTCCATCATGTGTTTTACTTTTATATTATTTGTCAGAAATATTTTATTTAAATATAAATAAATAATAGAGATTGAGGGAATACAATATTTGTTCACCCAAAGAAAGTTAATAAGTAAATGTGGTTATGTTCTTCAATATTTTTCTTCCCTTTTTTTTCCTTTTTTTGACGATTTAGATGCTCAGGCAAGAATAAACAGCATTTTGGCGTAACCGATCCAAGTTATACTAAGTACGTAGTATATAATTTGCTTCATTTGACCGTAAAATTTTATAATACATTTATGAACGAGTACTAAGGAAGAATACGACTTTGCAAATGATATTAGATCTCAATTGTGCTTGAGGAGTTAAGGATCTGTAAAACAAAATAGTCTTTTGTCATGTATGACACATAAGTACTAAGTAAGAATTTCTTTTTTGGGTTTATATCATCTAAAATTTGGGTTAAAATTAAATTCTTAGCAGCGTTTCTTCGTCATCAATAAGTTTTAATTTTTATGTATTAGATACATGTGAAGAAATGTTGCACTTAAGTATTAATTGAATTTTTTTTCTAGATAATTATCGTAGTGGAGAAATTCACAAATAGATAACTTCAATTTTTCTCTATTGGTTAAGTTGTTTTTGCGGATTAGTATAAAGTACTGAGGATCAACATAAAACATTTTTTGGTATTGTAACAAATTTCCATCACGATTGATAGTAATTTTGTTGTATCATTTACATATATGAGGTATTTCGCCTTATGACATGTATGAATATCAATTTAATACTTAATTCTAATTTTTTTCAACAACAAATCAGTAATATCAAACAAGATACTGTAGTTATAATAACGAGATAAAATTGAACAAGGTTCTAGACATCCCGTGAATTTCACAGGACACAAAACTAGTTATTTATGTAAAAAGGTTATAAAGAAAAATTATCCGTATATAACTAAAGCGCATAACTACTCCCGTAAATTTACGGGTGTTTATAGTAAAATAATATGTCATTTACGAACATCATCAATAGTTTTCTTCTCATATATATTTTAAAATGATCATTTTAAATGAAGATGACACCATGAGAAATGTCAACCACATGAATATTCAGGTTTACAATCCCATGAGAGAAGTATTGGATTATCACAAATGTTTTTTATGAATTTTGTCAAATGCATATTGTATAAGTACTCATTTCGACGTCATATGTCGTTATACTAACAATGTTTTCTACATTTATCATAGACTCTCCGAAATAGTTTTTCATTTATCTACATACTCACGTGACTTCTTTGACTTTGATGTTGACCCAAATGTAATAATCATATGCGTTAGTATGCACTTCTTTTATGTCATTTTAAATCAATATCGTCTTTCCGTTCATCCTCATATGGATTGTGAGTTGTCTTTTTTATTGAAAAAAACGATTCAACCCCGTGAATTTTCATAGGTATTACACTAATTTAGGTAGAAAAGACAACAGGTTACTTTTATTGTGTTTTTTTATTCTAGGTAAACGTGTCATATTTGACCTATTATAAGAAAATGACGGATAAATTGTCACAAACAAGAATTTCTATTTTTTTTGTATTTTGCTACCAATGCTATTGATTGAGATGGTCTTAAAGAGCAGGGGCCCGGAGTATTAATAGAAGAAATGTAGAGAATATAATATTTTAATACTTTTTTCTTCTACTAACAATGCACTTGTTCGCATTACGATAAAAGGGGAGACATTCGAAATTGAGACATATTGTTCAGGGTACATCGTTTTAACTACTTGACTAAGATATTTCCGATATACTTCTCCGTTCCATTCATTTTTAAATTCTATATGTTTACCGTTTACTTCATGCACATACTCGTTTTATTTTGCGTATATATTGCTCCCTCATTTTCACTCTATTCTTCTTGGTACTTTTGGGCACAAATTTTCACGCAAGAAGAACGCGTGATTGTGGTTGACTGAGATAAAAAATACTTCTTCCATCTCGATCATTTGTTGCCTTATTCCATTTTGGGTGTCTTGGTAGATTGTTGTTCTTTCCATTTAATGTATGAAATTGATGAGTAATTTAATCTTTCACAACTAATTTGGACAACTATCGAAGATGTTAACCTAGTGGTAAAAAAATTTGGTGTTTTGGGACGGTAGGTTTGAGTTTCAAATCCCCCTCCACCTACAAACTGAAATGGAGTTCTATCATTGGAAAAACCGATATTATAATTGATTGCGAAAGAAACTGGAAGACTCGTTCCGGTATATATACTCCCTACTTCATCAACGGATAAATTGGAGGTAGTGAATCAATTGATTTAGAAGTTCCGAGTCTAAAATAATGACAACAATCCAAAAATGCCAGATATAGGCAGTGGAAATCCTACTCATTGACAGATCATGTATCAATCTGCTACATATAACCTAGTCGCGATACTCGCCGCCGCGCTTGATCAATAATAATTCACACACATCGCCAATATTCCATCATGCATTCAATCATCGTATCCTTATTATTTAAACAATATACGGAATACATTCCAAGAAGAATGTTTTAACTTTTAATTCTAAATAAATTAGTTTTGTTGCCCGCGATATTCGCGGAGTTGTTTAAATATTATGTTGTATTTCCTCTTTAGCAAAAAAGTCATTTCATCATCACTCATTAAAACTATAAAAAAATATAAAAGTTAAATAAATAAATTAAACGGAGTAATTATTAAGGTATATAATAATAATAGTCGAATATGACATGGGTAGGGTGGATGACTGGTGCATGGACTATTGGTACGATTATCGATAGTTTTTTTTAACATAATATAAAATTACTGAGGTGGTCATCTAGGTTAGTGTGTTAGAGATAACTAACAGAAGGAACAATTAAATTTATTTTAGCAAAAACAAATAAAGACAATGAAAACACAAATTTCATTAAAACAAATTGTCTAAAAAAAACATTAGAGACAACATTTTATTTAATCTTTTAAAAGTTGTGTACACCTCCATGCAAATGAATATTGATCATCATAGTTGATAAGATGTGAGCTATCTAAAACTCACAAATTGTATACATATATATAGTTGTTTACTTCTATTTTGAAAGTTTAATTTACATAGATTACGTATTTCAAAATAAATCACCTTAAAGTTCAAAGCATACGAAGATCAATGATTATGTACATATTATTATTCCGACCTTATAAAACTCAACTTGCTTAGTACTTATCATTTTCATTAAAGATCAATACCAAATCATCTTCCAACGCAAAACAAAATGAATTATTTTTTTAATACTCAATCCAAATGTAGTCACAAAATGATTTGTGGTCGGCTAACACGAATCATTATTTATTGTAACCGTCAAATTTGTCTTGAATAAAGCAGGCACCAAAGAAATTAAAATGGAAAAAATGGAGACATATAAATATCCGAGTTGTTGTGAGTCCTATAAAGCTCATACCCACCCGAATTTATGAGGGGAAGATGAAAAAAATTTGTGACTAAATTTTAACAAAGTAAATTAAATCATTTGGATTTTTAACAAAGTGAATTGATTGAAGTAACATTAAGAATGCATGAATTTATTTCCTAGCTTATAAGAGAAGCAAATAGTGATTGTGGAATTGTTAGCTTGTGCCATGTGGTACTCAAAAGAGACTCATCTTGACTTTTAATATTATTATATAGATAGTAAAGGTTTCCTTAAAAAAAATATTACTACCCCCTTTCTTTGAAATTGAAACATTTACTTTTTGTACATAGAATAAGGTTGTGATTGTGTGGTGAGTCTCACTGATAAAATAAAACATCCACACTAACAAATACATATCCATTATAAAAATGTGACAATTCTAAAGAAACTACTCGAAAAATAATATGTTGTAATTCGAAAGAAACAGAGGGAATATACCCAAAAAAAGGTTTCATTAGTTTGATTCTCATCTACGATCGAGCGCGTTTCCGAGATAAAAATAAATAAAAAACTCCCGACCTTCCGAGATGTACCTCAATCCTCAGTCAAATAATAAAAATACACTTGTATATCAATAGAGTTATAGTTTAACTACAATTCTATGAGTGAGTCATTAAATATAATACTCGTATAAATTTAATATGAAAACATGAAGATGGTATTCGTTAAACCGCTTTTAAGTGGGTACACATTAATAAGTTAATCGCGAGAGTGATAATTAACACCCTTAAGTTCGGGCAATTGTGAGATTAAACTCATAGATTTCAAATGTTGTAATTGGACTCCATATCTTTGAATAAAAGTGAAATTCGATTCAATTTTTATTTTCAACATAAATTATATCATTAAATCATGGTATATATAAGCTAATTGTACACTGAATAATTATTAATATTTTAAAAGCAATTGAATAATTTATTAACATAATTTTTAGAATTTTTTCTAATAATTTTAATATACTCTGTAATTCATATAATCTATGAGATTATTTTTACAAATTTTCGATTTTACGTAATTCATGTAGATATTTTTTTTTCCAAAATATGTACAAATTGCATACATTTTATAAATATATAATTATTTTTATCGTATACGGAGAAAATTTATAAATAAATGAAGTTTTTGTTTTTAAGGTGCAATATTAATTTAAAAATAAAAAACTTGAATTGAATTTCACTTCTATCCAAAGTTATTGAGCTAATTATTACCATTGAAACTTAGGAGTTAATTTCATAATTGATGAAAGTTAAGGGACTAATTGTCACTTTTGTAATGAACCAATTATACAAAGATTTCTTAGAATATTGTGTAACTTTGATAAAACTCCAGAACTTAATATTTCAAATTCTTATGATAATATATTTCCTTTTAATAAATTTATTAACGTGTGAACATGCCACCATGGTACACATACACGTTATAAAAAACTTTCATTCTTCATTAAATGAAAGCAAGTCAAATGCAATCATGCTTCTTCCTTCGATCTGATCCTCCAGCATCACTCGTAATAATATTAATAATTACTCATATCATTCATTGCATTATTTACATTGTTTATAATATCTAGCTTTATTCATAAAGATGTATGTACTCTGTACTTTACCAATAATAAGTGATGCTCAATTTTGATATCAGTTCATGCATGAAGTAGCTCAGAGTTCTACATACACCCCCAAAGAGAGAGAGAGAAAGAAAGAAGCTAAGATGGGTAGTACTGGAGATCATTTGCCGTTGATTGGAATGTTGTCAATGCAAGTTTTGTATGCAATTATGGCGCTTTCGAATAGGGCTGCCCTTGTTAAGGGCATGAGTCCCACTGTTTTTATTTTCTATAGACAAGCCATTGCTACTTTGATCTTTTCTCCCATTGCCTACTTTGCAAGGTATGTATGTATGTATGTACCCACTACCTAGCTTAGCTAGTACCCAGGTTCGAGATCGAACCAGTGATTTTTGACTTTGATACCATGTTATGGAACCAATTCAACCAAAACCTTAAGGCGGTGGTTGAGATTCATTTATATTCTATTAATAACTTTCATAATCATATCATTGTCGAATTGCCCAAAGTCTACGTCATTTTTACATAAGTACGTTCTAACTGGTGTTAAGTTACTTCATTTTAAGATAAAAAGATAGGACGCGGCTTAATCAATAATCAGTAACATAATGAAACCTTACTCCCAAGTTTTAGTGACTTATAATTTGCTAGGCACATACACAGTAACACAGATGCACGCATTACGCATATACTCATACTCTGGAGAAACTGATGATGGACGCCCTTACTTAGCTTTGGCATACTTTATTTGCATATTTGATGGGAGTTTTTTTCTTCTTTGTAGGAAAGGACAAGCTAGTAAGTCAAGTATGGGAATTAAGAGCTTTCTTTGGATCTTCGTCACCGCTTTTATTGGGTACATCCATTCATCCATATGTTGGAATTTGTTTACTAAGTTTTTGAAGATGATACACTTACACAACGTGTATGAATACACAACCAATAAAAAATTGACATGCATTTATTTAGTTTAATCATGGATAATTAGTATAGGATTAAGTTAGTAATTTTGCATATATGGTTAGTTTTTGACCTTAATTCAGTTAATTCAAACTTAGAAAAATTTTTGTATTTTTGTTTTCTTTTACATTTTCGCTTTTTCATGTAAATAATCATATGACATTGTTAATATACTTTCAATTTATTTAAATTCTAATAAATATTAATTATTATAATTACAATTCAGAAACTTTTTGAAAATCTTAATGGATTGTTATATATCTGTTTTTTTATATTTGTGAATTTTATAAAAAAAAATATTACTCCCTCCTAGTGTTAGTGTTGTTCCCTCTTTTCTTATTGGGCTGAATTTGATCTTCTTCCCTATTTTCATTTATGGAAAAACTTTTTCACACACTTATCCTCTTTAATTAATATAATATTCATCTCTAATACTTTTTCAATCAACTTTATCTCATTTAATTAATATAATATTTCTCTCTTTTACTTTTTCATTTCACTTCTCCCCTTTTAATAATATAATAGTTAATACTCTCTCCTCATTTTCCATCCCAAAAAGAAAGGGGAAGCACCTAGTAACTTGGAGGGAGTATAATTTTGTTTTACCTAAAATTGTAATTAAAAAAAGTAAATAAACGGTTTTACATAAATATATAAATAAATTAATTATAAAAATACTATATAGAATAGGGTTATTAAATATTAAATAAACGATTTATCTTCAATATATATATAAAAAAATTAAATAAAAGAAACAAATCATAACTTGTTTACCTAGATAGATTTTTAATTTATTTTAATAAAAATATTTTTCTAGTATATAGACTATGTACTTAAAGTCTAGGAAACAAAATCATAAGCTACTTCTTTCCTTCAATTTGACTTGTTTACATAGATAGAGTTTTAATTTATTTATCCAAAATTAAAAATAATTGTAAACACTTTCTATTTGTTGTTTGGTTGATTTTTTTTGTTTCCATAATTTTGTAAATTTTGTTTTTTTTATAAAAAAATTTACTATATTTTTTAAAAATCAGAATAAACATTTCCAAAAATAAATTAAAACGTAAATAAATTCACTAATACGAGTAGTAATAATAATAACTAGTTGGAAAGTCCGTGAAATGCACGGGCCGATTTTTAGTGACATTGATAATGATACTCTTTTTATAGTCTTTAACAACTGTGAAAAAGTAAATGCAAACAATCAAAATTAAATGGAACGGAGGAAGTAGAATATTTCTACTTAAATTTATAGCCTTAAGAAATCTTTTTAATACTCAAAAGATTTCTGATTCATATCTATACGAATTATTACTTTTATTTATATAATCATCTTATTATAATTTCTCGATGCGAGACAGTTTTAACTAAATTTATAGCCTTAAGAGTTATTATAAGACTCGAAAGATTTTTTATTAATATTTAAAAACGAATGATTTCTCTTATTTATGATATATAATTTCTATCACCTCATCGTAATTTTTCGATGTGGATAATTTTACCTGCGTTTATGTCTTAAAACTCTTTTTAGAACTCAAAAGATTTATGGTTGATATATACAAACGAATGGTTACTTTTAATTATATAATAGAATTTCATCATCATATTATAATTTCTCAATGTGAGATATTTCTACTTAAATTTATGACCTTAAGGGCTCGTATAGGACTCAAAAGATTTTTTATTAATATTTAAAAACGAATAATTTTTCCTCTTTGATGATACAGAATTTCATCACCTCTTCTTAATTTTTTTATGTAAGATAATTATACTTAGGTTTATAATCTTCAAGTTGATATCTTTTTTTTTTGAAGTGTTCAAGTTGATATCTAAAAATGACTGATAACCCTTAATCAAGTACTTATTTTAATAGCATTACATCAACTTATTTTAATTTTTCGATGTGGATATTTCTACTTAAAGTTATAATCTTAAAACTCTTTTTAGGACTCAAAAAATTTCTGGTTATATCTAAAAACGAATTATTACTTTCATTTATATAATAAAATTTCATCATCTTATTATAATTTATCGATGTGATAATTTTACTTCAATTTATAGTTTTAAAAGTTGTTATAAGGCTCAAAAGATTTTTTTGTTGATATGTAAAAACGAATAATTTCTCTTATTTATGATATAGAATTTCATCATCTTATCATATTTTTTTGATGTAAGATAATTCTACTTGACTTTATAGTCTTATGAACACTTTTTAGAACTCAAAATATTAATTTTTAAAAACGAATGATTACTCTTAAAAGTAAGTTACCCCTCTTGCAAAAAAATATGATTACTCCTATAATAGTACACAATATATAATAGAAGTTCATCACTTTATTAGAATTTTTGGATGTGGGATAATTATTTCAATTTATAGTCTTAAGAGTTATTATAAGACTCAAGAGATTTGTTATTGAAATCCAAAGACGAATAATTTTTTCTTATTAATGATATAGAATTTCATTACCGGCCTCATAATACTTTTTCGATGTAGGATAATTTCACTTAAATTTATAGTATTAAAAACTCTTTGTAGAACTCAAAATAACTATTTTTAGAACTTAAAATAATAATTTTATTTTTATTATTAGTTATTTAAAATTTAAAATTATTATTAATAAAGTTTATAGTAATAAAATTCTAGTATAATGAAGAGTTTCATCACTTCTGCTTATCATATTTCAGCTTTTTTTAGACTCAAAAGATTGATTACTCTTATTTATTTCAGGAGTAATATAGAATTCATCGCCTTATTATAATTTTTCGATGAGAGAATTTTTTTACTTAAGTTTATAATCTGAGGTCCAACTTTTGTTGTCTTATGAGGTAATAATCGTTGGTGTATATAGTATTAATTTTTGAATCTTAAATGGAGTAGGATTATGTTTTTTCTATATAAATTCATATGTTTTTTTTATCTAAATTTCAAAAAAATCGAGTCTGAGGTGGAGTATGATTTTTTTTAATATACAAATTTTTATATTCTTTATTAACATAAAAAATATATTAAAAAAATTTTGACCAATCATATCGCTCGAAAAGTTCTCGCTTTATTAATATATATTGATTGATTGATTATTTAATTAATTCAATTTTATGATTGAAAAAAGAAAGATTATACGGAATAACATGTTTTCCTAGGATTATTTCAAAAAGTAAAATTCAAAAAATTAATACGAAGTATAAAATAATATTTCTGAAATTATGTGAAAATAATTACGATATAATTTTTTTTCATAAAAACAATAATTCCATTAATGATAATTATACTTATTAATTTTCGTTTACAATCAATATAAACCAAAAATTAAATGAAAAGTGACAAAAAAATCTATAAACATAAATTCAAAGGTAATTAAGACAAATAATGACAATAAAAACTTATATATATATATATATATATATATATATATCAATTGAATGCATCCACTGCTAACATGGCAGCGTGGATGCATCCCTTCGCTGACATGGCGACTTTACATGCATATATTATATATGGAAAGAAATTCTACTATAGTATTTTAAAAACACCCTACTGTAATATATATATAGATATCATCTCATACGAATATTTATATGAATAATTTGTATTTATATTATACGAGTACTCATACGAGTATAATTATATAATTATCATATAAAATATAAAATTTATGATAAATTATTATTAATTTAACATCTTATTTAACATCTTAAAATTCCGTAATCTATATTACTAAAAAACATAATTGGTAATTGTTAATCATTCTACATATATATATACGTTTTCAACTTAATCCATTTCATTTACATCATTTTGTTTACTTTTATTATTCATATAATATATACTCCAACATTTACGTTAAAGTATCAGTGTTAATTTTAACATTTCAAATTTCACATTATTAGAAATATTAAATATATTTAAAAAAACATAATATTAATTTTTTGTTTGATAAATATTTAACATTAAATATATTAATATTAATATATTGAAGATCGTAAAAAGTAATATTTTGGAGCATCGATATATTATTTAGCATACATAATATTTCCACTTAATATTCTTACTCTATACGAAATACATAAAAGATTATACGGAGTATAGTTTAATCGATTGGATAAAGATAAAGTACATTTCCAAGGTAAAGATTTTTTTTATAATTATTATAACATTTCTTATGCTTAATTAATAGTACTCCTTCCGTTTCATTTGATTCCATACGTTTTCCTTTTACATCCGTTATATTTTCATTCAGAATATTCATGATTTTTATTTGAAATCAAGATTATGAACCGTTCAACCATAATATTCCGTTGCTTACTTATTTATAATAATACTGAAATTTGCAAATATCCTTATCAACCACGGTTAAGTGTCTGAAAATTAACATTAGTTAACGTGTTTTAACCCCTCAACAAATAAAGTTGGATCGTAATATGTAAATCTATCAAACGGATCCAACGGGTCGGGTCATGGGTCGGGTCATCGGACTGGGTCCAAATACGGGCCGGGTAAGTTATACGTCGAATTATACGGGTCGCGGGTCGAGTTAGGGTTAGAAATAGTTTCGAACGCCTTTATTTTTTACCAACTTTTTAAATCCAACAAAAATATTTTTAATATTACATTTTTATTTATTTCAATATTATTATTATTATTATTATTATTATTATTATTAATTATACTATCTAATACTCCCTCCGTTCAAGTCCAAGCTTCCCTTTTACTTTTTCACGTTTGTCAACGCGCATTTTGCATCGTTAATATCTTTCGTAACATATTAGTAAAAATTATGAAAATTGGATATTAATAATGTACTTTTAAAGACGAATCAAACAAGATCTCACATGAATATATTTTTTCTAATAGATTGTCGTGAATATCGAAAGTTATCCTTGATTGTGAATAGTGTCAAAACAAGCAAGGGGAAGCTTGGACTTGAACGGAGGGAGTAATAATGTTTATATTTTAAAAAAATATTAAATCCAAAATTTAAAATTATTTCAGTATTAAATGCTAAAAAAAGTTGTATTAAATTGAATATTTGTAATTTAAAATATTAAAATCTTAATTATAAATCGAAATATAATACTTAAATATAAATATTTTATTAATTTTAATAATTCTCATTGACTGAACAGGTCGAACTGGTCGGACCGGGTTTTGACCCTAAATTAATGGATTATTTTGGGTTCGGATCAAACGGGTTGCTGGTCGGAAAAACGAGTTCATGACCTTAAAAAGGGGATCAATTTTTTTTTCTTTTATCTAAATTTTGGGAGTGATAATTTAATATTAAAAATTTACTTTTTGAACTTAAAAGCTGTTGGGGTCATACGGGCTGAGTTCAAATACGGGTCGGTACAAATATATAATTCATATTATACGGGTCACAGGTTGAGTTAAGGTCATAAATAGTTTCGAACGCCTATATTTTTTTAATAACCTTCTAAGTCGAATAAAGATATTTTTAATATTACATTTTTTATTTATTTTAATAGTATTATTATTATACTCTTTGATAAATGTTTATATTTTTAAAATATTAAATTCAATTTTTAAAACTATTTTAGTATTAAGTGATAAAAAAAAGTTGTATTAAATTGAATACTTTAAATTTTGTTTATAATTAAAATTTAAATTTCCAAATATAATATTTAAATATAAATATTTTATTAATTTTAAAAAATTTCGTTGTTCGTACAGGCCGGATCGTGTTTTTACCCTAAATTAACGGATCATTTTGGGTTCTGGTCAAACGAGTTGCGGGTAAAAAAAATGGTTCATGGTGACCTAAAAAGGGCTCGATTTTTTATTTATTTTATCTACTTTCGGGAGAGATAATTTAATATTAAAAATATATGTTTGGACTTAAAAAGCCGGTAAAAAAATAGGTGTTCAAAAATATTTTGGACCCATATTCTGACCCTAACCCAACCCATGATCCGCATAGCCTGACTCATACTCGATTTGACCCGTATTCTTACCCGACCTATATATCAATTTAATATATAACATAATTATATTAAACAGCCCGTGAATCTTCACGGGTTGTAAAACTAGTTTTATAATTAACTTAACTATAATATGGTGAAAAATTAACTTAGAATCTAATATTACTAACCTAACCCCTAAACTAATCTTCCTAGGTTAAACAAAAAATGACACATGGTTCTATGTGATTAGTTGTTTAAGAAAACTCTATCCACCTTGCGAAAGTGTAGCCTTCTCGCTAAATTTTCTCGTTCTCTTTATTTCGATCATCACATTAGTGTAGCAGATCTGTACCATTTTATTATGTAAAATGGTGAAGACTTTTCATTTTTAATCAAAATCTTAATTAAACTAAGCTAACTGGTGAAGGTTCAAGGTTCACGTTTTAAGATTTGCTTATACTCTCACATGTCTATTCATGTGAGTGTCTTTAAATTTCGACTTAAAAGTGTGGATGAGTTGCATACCTTCTATACCATGTTCTTGTTGGAGTAAAGGCTTAGAAAGCCAAATGTTTATAAGTTGTACTATCCCTACATGGGTGATGGATAGTGACCAATACTCATTTACACTTCCTCCGTTTCATTGATTTTTTTCACTTTAAAAATAATATTTTTCTTAATAAAAACAATAAAGGAAGTATAAGTAGAGAGAGTAAAGTAATAAATAGGCCATAAGAGTAAACTACGGAGTACTTTTGTTCCCTCTACTTCCAATAGTATGATCAATAAGTGGGATTTTTGTGGAGAGTGTCAGATTTGTTACCTAGTCCACGCACACCAACCCAACCGCGGACGCGGGTGGACGAACGCGTGGTGCGGCTCTTCTATTATTTCATTCCCTATGTTGTAATGCGACTAAGTGCGCTCTTCGTTGAACCAAAAAAAAAAAAATTATTTCATTCCCTCTTCTCCGAAATTCTGAGTTACGTTCTACTGCTATCCCGGTCGTACCGAAACAGTTTTCAAGTTAGTGACGCCTACCACGACGACACAACGTTCCTGTAAATAAGTCGTTTAATTTCTGTTTACCTCTAACTTGTTGTTAGACACTTCATTTCGATCTATAAATAATCACTTTTAGAAAGGAGAGACACATTTTAATTGAGGTTAGATTAGGTCTAACGCCATTATTTAAAAGTTCACCTCAACTAAATTAATAGAATTTGGAGTGTTTACTGATGATTCGCGTCTCTAAGATTACAAATGTCATATATGTGTGTGTGTATATATATATATATATATATATATATATATATATATATATATATATATATATATATATATATATATATATATATATATATATATATATATATGGATTCGACGATATAACTATCTTAAAACTATTGTTCGGATATTTGGAGATATCCAAAGATATCGATACCAAGATATCATAATTAGGGAATACGGTATATTGAAATATACCGTAGAGAATAATATTATGATTTGAGATATCCGAAGATATCGAGATATCATACTCAAGGAGTACGGTATATTGAAATATATACTGTAGAGAATAATATTATGATTTCATAAATATTGAGTTTCCAATTTTAAAATATCGTTGTATTACTGTAGAGATATTTTAATATTGGAAACTAAATATTTGTGAAATCATAATATTATTCTCTACAGTATATATTTCAATATACCGTACTCTTTAAGTATGATATCTCGATATCTTCGGATATCTCAAATCATAATATTATTCTCTACGGTATATTTCAATATACCGTATTCCCTAATTATGATATCTTGATATCGATATCTTTGGATATCTCCAAATATCCGAACAATAGTTTTAAGATAGTTATATCGTCGAATCCCCAAGACGAGGCTTATATAGCGTACCCTTCATACTTTGTACATTATATTTTTTTTGTTCAACGAAGCGCACGTTACAATATAGGGGAGGAGGAGATTCGAACTCGTGACCTATTGTTTAGATAACCTAGTCTTAAGAATTAAACTAAGACATTTTCAGAACTCCATACATTATATGCTTGGAAAAAAAATTGCAAATTCCAAAAATAAGATCTCACCAAGAAGACACAATAATTAAGTTTGAATTGTTAAAACGACTCCATGCAAATAACTTTGTATTCCGTGTTAATATTCAAATTTTGTACTGTACTAATAAAAATATTGAGTAATGAGCAATTCCCCGTTCATGTGAATAAGGTACTCACATTATGGTAGTACAAAATCCTCCTATTCACTAAAACAAAAATCAAAGGGCAAGCAAGTCTTTTTAGTTTTCACGTCTAAATGCTCTTCATAATTATAGAAAGTGAACCTTCTAATCAACCAATTTCATTTCAACTATAAGGCTCAATTAAATGAATCCCCTATTCACTAAAACAAAAATCAAGGGACAAGAAACTCTTTTTAGTTTTCCCGCCTAAATGCTCTTCATATAATTATGGAAAGTGAATCTTCTAATCAACCAATTTCATTTCAACTATAAGGCCCAATTAAATGAATCATAAGACAATTTTATTTAAAATGTGAGCCAAATAATAATTCACCATCATAATTTTAGGAAGAAAATATTTTTGACAACTATATTGGCTCATTTTTTGAATAATTATAATCCCTAAAAACTATTAGGCCACAAAATAGGCAAATGAATACATAATAATAATCAAATAACAAATCAAAAGTTATACGGAGTAGTAGGTATAATTACATAATACTGAGCAGATATATAATTTTCAAAATCTTACTTTTTATCAAAATAATTATCATTTATTAGTAATCATACTTAACGTATTTAATGTAATTAATTAAAATACTTACCCTATTTACTATTAAAAAAAATTGTAAAGACTATACTCGCTCCGTCCCGATCAATTGTTGTCTTTTAATTTTGGCCCAAAAACCAAGAAAATTAGAATGAACCAATTAGTGAATGATAAGTGTACCAAATTGGATGTGAATGATCAAATTTGCTCATCAATCCCCTTCCTCAAATGAAAAGGACAACAATTGATCGAGACACCCCGAAATGGAAAGACAACAAATGACCGGGACGGAGGGAGTATTATATTATAAATATATTATCATTAAATGATAAAAAATTATATTTAATTATTTTTGTAATTTACAATATTAACATTATATAAAATTTTAATAATTATTTTAATAATTTTTTAATGACAAGCCATCAAACCAGCGGGTCAACCCGAGTGTTGATCATAAATTAACGGATCATTTATGGTTTGAGCCAAATGGATCGTGGGCCAAATTTTTAGGGTCTACTCTTGACCCTAAAACGATGAGATAAGTTTACAAATCGAGTGATCAAAATTTTACATGATTAAAAATCTTCTATCTAAAAATCTTCTATCTAGTAATCATAATCCCCTAATTTAGAAATGAATTAGTTCTCGAAAATACTCTACGTCTCTACTAAAGAGAGAGCTAAACTGTTGACGAAAGCACTAAAAAAGAAAAGCGTAAGCCATTGACTTAGACAGAGGGAATATAATTTTATCAAGTTGCTAAACTCTTTTATAGACAAAATAATTAAAATACCATGCATAGGCACGGGTTTTGCACTAGTTCAGTATTATGTGGCGTCACGCGGTCACACTCTTCTTATACACATGTAGTCTCTAACTCTGTATTAATGTATTATACTCTATTTTGTATAACACAGGGTGGTGCTTAATCAGACACTGTACTTTGAAGGCATATACTTAGCTTCTTCATCAATTGGAAGTGCCACCTACAACCTCATTCCCGCCGTCACCTTCTTGATAGCCGCTTCTCTTGGGTATGTTTCGTCTCCATAATCAGTTAACCAGGCCACCTTCTAATGCTATTCTCGAAAAATATTTGCGATAAAATATGGTCAAACTTTTAACCTTTCTCATAATATATAAGTAAAATTTTTATATATATATATATAAAATCATGCTATGTTATTTTACACGCCTATTCGTAATATTAGTACTTGTCAATATGATACTATGAAAGTACGGATAGCACATAGTCACATCACATACACATATTCAGGGGCGGACCTAGGGAGGGCCCGGGGGGTCCCGGGCCCCCCGACAATTTTTGAAACAAATAGATTTAAACCATTTGCAATATCAGTTTGAAAAAGATAAATGCGTGATCAATAGGTCTGGAGTTCAAGCCAGGGATTCGAACCTGAGTCAAGTGTATGAAATATTGTCAACGCAACCAACTTTACCACCTTCTACTTCATGTTACATATCATTGGAAGATTTGTATTATATCTAAACTATTTTTCAAAACTTTCAAGTATTATAAAGAAAATAATAGCGTAAAATATGGATTAATTTATAGAGAAAATAATAGCGAAAAATGTGGGATAATTTATAAACTTAAAAAATGTCGGAATTTTTTTTTGTGCCCCCCTAAACGGAAAATCCTAGGTCCGCCACTGCACATATTTTACGGAGAATTACATATTGTATATTTATACGAAGTAATATACCTACTACTCTTTTCAATATGACACTACGAACTGTACGCATGAATATTGTCTCTATAACAAACTAACAATAGATTTACAAACTACAAAGTGATATACCCTGAATATGGGCTTTCTTGGGATAGGGACATTGGATAGAGCTGACAAATCGGGCCGGACCCATCCCAATGGCCTGGTCCAGCACGAAAATAAGCACGATGCGGTCCGGCACGGGGATGACGTGGCTAATAGCACGGGCACGACACGACCGGTCCCAAGTCGGGCCGCGGTACCAATTTGAAGAAAAGATTGTGCCTAGGCATGACCCGGTACGAGGCATGGTTGGGCCGGCACGACTCTAAATCCCGAAAAAATGAAAAATCTTGAAAAATTGGTCGGGCACGACGGCCCGACACGACCGGGCCCGGGTTAGGAACCGTGTCTCGGCGCATGTTCTCAAAGTCAGGCACGACCCGACACAACCCGATGGGCCTGCCAAACACGATTAAGTCGGGCTGGACGGGCACGAAGCACGAATGAGCCGATACGAAGCACAACCCGGCACGTTCGGTTTGCCAGCTGTAGATGGGGTAATTATTTGGAGGAGTAATAACCGAATAATGGAGCTCAAAATGAGAAGAGAATTGAGAAGATTGGCCTTTAATGATGGTATTTTATGGCGTACAAAGATGTGGGAGGACCAATAATTAATACCTTTGATACAGGAGCATTAAGTTCCTAATTCAAGCAAGTTAGTTATTTACTTTTCTAGTTAGTTATCCTTGGTTTTCCTAGTTTGTTACTAGTTAATTAATTCTAGTTAGTTTAGTTATTTTTTTCTAGTTTAAGACGAGTCTAGTTTAATTATAAATAGGGAGTTAAGATCATTATTTAGAGAAATATCGAATTCGGAGATCTATTTTACTGGCGAGTTTAAGTTCGTTATTTCTTTATTGTGAGATCGAAATAATCTTTTCTTCCTTATGAGGTTGAAAACCAAGTTCTGTATTTCTTGCGAGTTTGATAGTTCTCAAACCCGTGTTCTTTATTCCTTACGAGGTTGAGAGTTCACAAAACCGTATTCTTGCGAGAATACCTACTATCCATTCTAACTCCACAAAATTAGTCCGTTCAAATCAAAGAAAACGTTATTTTAAGGTCAAGGAACAGTTAAAGATCCAATCTTTATTTCCTCTAAAGATTCGTGGCTCCGTTCTTCATCACCACTCATATGGGAGCAATGTATTACTTAGGCTATATTTCCTTGGTTGTTCTCCATTTCCACTTAATTAGCTAGCACCATCACTTCTTCTCCATTTTCTAGTTCATTTTAACGCAATTGTTGTTGAAGCATGAATCGAATTATCACCTGGCCTTGAAGGAGTCAAAGTAGTTATCACTTAAGCTAGTTTGTAGAAAGTAGTGGCAGTTAGTTAACGAAGTTTATAGGCATTACTCATCCGCTTTGCTATGCTGAATGTTAGTGGAGAAAGTGGTATTATTAGCAAGTTTTTTTTCCTAATTTAAAGCATGTGTGTTTCCTTCGTTCAAGTAATGCAATCAGTAAGCTTTCCCTTCTAATTAGTACATCAAACTCACGTAAAATCTCCCAAAAAAACTGATGTCAGAGCTAACCAGGTTCAAGAACACTGGTGAAGTATTGTTCAATATGCAAAACAATGGGACAAACCCGTTCTCACAGCTGCCTATATTCAATGGTGTGAAGTACCATTTATGGAGTTTGAAGATGCAGACTTTGTTCAAATATCAGGAGCTATGTGGACTGGTTGCAGATAGGTTTGAGGACAATAACCCTGCTAAACCAGATCAGTAGTTGAATGAGAAGAGAAAGAAGGATTCGAAGGACTTGTTCATGATACATCATGCCTTGGATGATGATTTTTTCCTAGGATTGCAGAAGCCACTGCATCAAAGAAGGCGTGGGACATACTCAAGCAGGAGTATCTTGGTGACAAGAAGGTTGTCACAGTCAGATTCCAGTCCATGAGAAAGGAATTTGAGATTGCACTCATGAAAGACAAGGAGTCAATTTAGGAGTATCTGTCCAGGATCTCCAATATAGTTCATCAAATGAACTCATATGGAGAAAAAATGTCAATTGAATTGGTGGTTGGATAGGTGTTAAGGAGTCTAACACTAAGTATGATCATGAGATGGCAGCAATTGAGGAGTCAAAAGACATGACCACCTACACTCTTGATGAACTCATGGGATCTGATCTCTTCAAGACCATGAAGAAAGGCTGAACAACTCCTTTTAGAAACAGGAGGAGAAAGCATTTCAGGTCAAGAATGAACCTAGCAAAGAAGGGTTTATAGGGCAGAATGGTAGAGGAGGCACAAGAGGTAGAGGTGGAAGTGTAATGCCCTATAATTTCTAATGCAAAATAGTGGCGGAATCACTGTCGAGTTGGGATAATATCACACTGATAACTAAATTTTATTAAATAAAGGTAAGTCAATACAACGACCACTTTTTATAAAAGGGCTAAAAATAAAAATCCATAAAGTGTATCGAAATTCCAAAGCCTAAATATTAAATCAGCAGCACAAGACCAAATGCAGCTTGCTAGCTCACATCACTTAGAACCCGGAAAATAGAATACCTGCCATGTTATAAACATAACAACCACTATTCAGTGGGGAGTAACGACAATGTTCTGCCAGCCATATCACATGACATTAAGCATAATTACTATTATATCAAAATGGTCCAAAATAGAAAACGTTTAAAACAATACAGTAAAATAATTCGAAACGATTGTCAACTTTCAAGTCGTGAAAGATTAATATCAACCAATAATAGTAATGGCATTATGGAAATCAATCAGTGCAACAGAATAGACTTTCACTAGAATCACACTAAACTAGGTTCGAGAACTCAGTCAAAATAAATCAGACTTCAGTCTCTAACTAGGAAACTAAACCATAATAGGACGACGACTTATATTGCAAGGTCCTAGCTTAAGTAAATATGCACACCCCTCCTGAACAACAATATGTCCAGTTCAACACGACAGCATCTTACATGCGAGATCAAAGTTTATCGTCAAAATGAACACACACTCCTGGACAACATGTCTACTTCAACAACTAATGCATCCTGCTCGAATACAATAGCCTTATAACTGATGACAAAATATATACCCTAGACTGTATTACTCTATCCGTACACTTCCTTTATTCCGTAACTCCAAAACAAAGTCATTATCGTAATTCAATAGGAATATAGTTCGTTTTGCAAAGAGGAAACTTTATAAATATGTATAGAAACTTTCTTAAAATAATAACTTTCCAAAAATGGGTACGATTATAAATAGAAATCGATAAAATAGGAGTTATATAAAATAGCTAATATTTGGCCTCGAGACGTAAACACTATATTTATTATATAAATGTATACTTTATGATTAAAAGTCAAATAAAGTCAAAATCATAATTATTTCTCACAAAGTTGAATTTTAAGTAATTAATTAAGAGTATTTAAATTACAAACTTTCGATTTTCAAGAACTGTACAGTCTTACTATAAAATTTTTAATTAAATAATTAAATCATTAAATAATTAAAAATCAAAACAATGTAAGACTGGGGTAGAAAACTTTTGAATCTTAGCTCCAACTTTTATTTCTGTAGAAAATCCAAATTCCAAATCAACCAAGGGTTTTTATTCGTATATTTACGAACTGTCAAAATTAAACACCTGATTGTATTTCACGTTTAAAAATTGATTTTAAAGCAAATCCAATTGGAAACATTGACTAGACTCTTCCAAGTTTATGTACGTGAATTACCTAGATTAAATTCAATGTTTATCATATGTTTCAGTTTAGATCTTATCACAACTGACCAATTCGGAGATTAATTTGACACCTGTTCATAAACAATTTATTGTGACTAAACTACTGGGAATTAGTTTACGTAATTAAACGGACATAAACTCGACTTAAAATAAACAGTAGTCTTTTTTCAAACATTTCGGAAATAAAGCCTTTAAAATAGAGTATTACTTCTCACAAAAACACTAACCGATTCCGAAACATGCTATAACTTTGTTAAAAACAATAATACTTTCAACTTGACACTATATACACTAAAAATCACGAAAATTATGAAATAATTATCATGCGTATGTTTTAGTCTCGGCTTTATAATACTTTTTAATGATTAAAACAACAATTTATCGTCAAATCTTGTAACAACGATTAGAAACAACAAAACATGTGAAAATTTAAGATTTTAAAGTTTATATTACAAAAACGAGACATACATATATTTTGTAAGAATACAATTTTCACAAATTGGTAAAGAGACACACAATTCGCTCTCTCTAGAAAGGAGGGAGAAAGCCTAAAAACTTTTCCTATCTTCAAAGGAAAGCTTCCATTTCATTTTTTGAAGGCGGGTGCTAGGGTTTTTTCAAATCCTAATTTCTCTTTATCGTTTCCTTTTCCCGTGCTAACTTGGATTGGTGGAAGATAGGTTGTGTAGGTGTTTTATTGAAGAAGGTGAAATAGCTGCGGCTTTTTAGCGCTCAGAATATCAAGTCTCGAGAGGATCTTCATCATTCTGCTTCTTGTCAACTGATTGGGAGAGGAATTGAAGGGTTAGAAGTGCGCTAGCCAAGACTGCAGACGCATGCTGTGGACATGACGTAGGTCCACCCAGACGCGGCCACACGCGGGTTTGGGTAGGCGAATGCATCTCGTGGTAAGATTGTTCTCGGGTTCGAAATTTAAGTCAAAATGGAGTCGCAACCGAATTTTGTGGTTATTCGGAACCATTCGAGCCCACTCTATGTCGTCATGGGCTATACACAAAGTAAGCCCACTTCGATTTTCAGAGTTTATGGGGCTCGTCCCTTTGCATTGTTACATCGATACCGTTTACACCGGCTTTCGTATATAAAATGACTCTCGTACGCCAATGGTTTCGGACATCCGGAAACCAAGGTTCTGAGTAAGGGGTGAGGGTACGTGTTGGGAAGCCCACTAAGGACACCCAACCCCGCCCGCACAATGACGGCCTCTACTAAGACATCGTTCGTGTTCGTGTACGCGCGCTAGTAAAATAATTAATTGATATGCAAACAACGTTTTCGGGCTAAGCATGTGAATAGTATGTGAACTACGTCATTTAATGCATCTAACTATGGTCGAGGTTGTTTAGCATGCGAGGTTCATTTATAAAGCGATAAGCAAGTAAATAAATAAAGCTCGTGAATAAAAATGTACAAGTTACACGGGCGGAAATACAACCCGGAATTCACAATACAACGATAAATAGAGATAATAGAATAAAATAAGGAGAGCGATAAATAAATACACGACTCGACAAAGACCCGTATATGATAAATGTACACTAGATCGTGAATTTGTGTAGATGGAAGAACCTTAATTAATTACGCATTACATTGCATATTAATCAAAGGACGGAGGTTCGAGACCTAGGCGTGGTGCTAACCCGATCTCGAACCTCGATGCCTTGTCCCGACTTATCACCTCGAGAAATGGGGTCTAAATTAATTATGTGTCGGATACGACTAAAGAGTCGTCGACATAAAATTAATAGTGCGAGACCATCGATCAAAATCGTTCTAAGTGTAGTGATATGCATGAGTTTTGAAGAAGGGAGGGTCACGTGATTGTCTTTACACGTGATGACTAAAATCGTAAAAAGACGAGGCTTGAAATGTGTGTCAAAGCTCACGGTTTTCTGGGTTACAGGACCCACTCGATCGAGTCGTGGTCTGACTCGGTCGAGTGCGTCCTTTACGTAGCTACTGCCCAGTTTTTTGGGTGCTACTCGATCGAGTAACCTACGTACTCGGTCGAGTAGCCCCTGTACGAGTGATAACTCGTTTCATTTTTTGGTTGGAAATCGATGGTTGGCCAGATTAAATACAAATATCGCACGATTTGAATTTAACTTGGCCTCCGGTGCTTTAATCGTGTATATATACGATTATAACACCGTTATCGGAATTTTATGAAAACGTTATCGTCGGATTAGAAAATTTGAATTAGTGACGAAATTGCATCCCTCTACGTCACGACATCGAAACTAATCCTTTCGGATTATGTGATGTCGGTTTTCGTGTCAACGGGTTCCGCACTAATTGTTGAAATGGGATCAAATGCGTTCAACTATGAACGATCACGATCACATCATGTCCTTGAGTACATTGGGGCGGCGCTCCTCGAAAGGGTGCCACCTCCGTCGTTACTCGTAAAGGAATTAGATGGACTTTAGGCGATCATCATAGTCAAACGCATATGAAACCGAAATTTTAGTACTAGTGTATATATGTACGCGGTATAATAATGTTAGGAATAAAAAACATGATAAAAATGAAGATGCAAAAAGTATAATAACGTTAGTGTTAGTGTTATTATTCTAGTACGATTACGATATAGAAAACGCGAAAATGTACATGAAAATCGAAATAGAAAAGAGATAGAGATGGGGTTTACGACACCCTCAACATACATGCTTGGTAGGGACCTCGGAAATGGACTCGTGAATAGCGACGGGACGCCGGAGTATCGAGGATGTACGCGAGTTATGGTGTGTGTGTGTGTGTGGATTATTCGTCGGTTTTCGAGGGACGAAGGGCTCGGTTTTTGTGTGTATTGCTTAGGGTTACTAAGGGCTTGTAGTGTAGGTGAATTAGGGCTGAAATGTAGGGTAAATGTATGGAAAAACCTTTTTGAAATGAGAGGAGGTCGTGGGGGTATTTATAGACTTTACCCCACGACCTAGGGTCACTCGATCGAGTGGCCATAATGCACTCGATCGAGTGCCCTTGAAAACGGGCCAAACCCGGTTTAAGCCGCTCCACTCGACCGAGTGGGTCAATCCACTCGATCGAGTGGATCAAGTGAATCGAGATAAAAAGGGAAGGAGTTGACCTTGTTGATTTGATTGATTTTTTGAATGTTGGATTTGGGCGCCAGTTTCGAGAAGTTGAATTTGGCTGACTTTTGTGACGAGTTCGTCTTTGACCGGGTTTTGACCCGGTCGCCAAAAGACGGGATTTATTTCCGGTGTCGGTTTTGGCCCAAATTAGTCTTATTTTGCTCGAAACGACCCACTGGGCCTGAATTTGAGGTCTGTTTTGTGAGATTATTACTCCGCTTAAAGTCCATGTCGGATATTATTGAGTCCGAGTCCAAGTCCGAGTATAAAAAGTCACGTCTGCGTCCGGTCATCATCGGGTGCTTTTTGGAGACTACCATAGACACCTGGCAGTCAAAATGTGGGTGTCTACACATGCATTGCAGTACAACTGTTTAACTTACCAATAACACTTTTCCTGCTAGATTTGTTGCTGGATGGACTATAAATCCAGTAAGATGGAGTGGCAGAAGGCATCCACCTATAATCGCAAGAGTTCTAAGAAAAATAAAAACAAAAAAATCCTTTAATCAATCAAATAAGAAGTCGAAGATTAACAGGTTGGAAGCAATGAATGACGATGAATACAACTTGCATTGGTTAATGGGGATGTAGAAAGAAGGCATGCATTCCAAAATGGTGATATCAACAATGGGGTGATGCATCAAATTGGGGATAATATGACTGTACACATTTCATCCTCCTCGGATGCATGATAGTAGCAGTTCAATTGAAGGACTTGACATAAGGAGAGGTAGGGTACCTAATGGTAATCTACCTAATGGCTATGTAAGACAACACTTTATTAGGGAAGATGGCGACATGGGGGAAATAGGGGATGATGACAAAACAAGGAATTTCAATATCCCTGAGCAACCGCCTAGGATGGAAAGAGAGGACGAGTTTGGTCAAGAATGGAGGTTACCAAGGGCAGGAGCGATCCTTACTCTCAATCCAGAGGTAATTCGGGGGAATGTGGATATGTTCAGTAAGTGTGTATTGGGGTTCATGGTTGATTATAGAGAATTCGATGCTTTTGCGATCAACTTAGCAATCAAAGCTAAATGGACAACTAGGAGTATTGTTACTGTGTACAAAATGAATGATCTATTCATATCTACTGTGATGATGAAAGAGAAAAACAAGATATCATTTACCGCAGTGTTGCTTCTTTCTTTGGAGGGCTTATGGTCTTCAGAGATTGGGATAGGGAGATGGTCCTTAGGACTGTGAGGTTTCCAATGGCAAACTTGTGGGTAAGAGTGGTAGGATTGGCTTTTGAGTTCATTAATAATGATGTTGGCAATGTCATTAGGAGGATTCTTAGGCAATATTTCTGGGTAGAACCAATGGAGGTGTTTCCCGTTAACGACTACATTCGTATAAGGGTGACAATTATGCTTGATGAGCCACTGATTCCGAGGTTTATTTTTTTCTAGCTTGTGAAGATGGTATGTTGATATGGATCCAATTCAAATACGAGGAAGTCTTTAAGTACTGTGTAAGATGTGGTAAAATAGGCCACAAAGTTACAAGATGTGCTGCTACAACAAGATAAGTCTCGACTAGGATTGATTTTGTGTTAAGAAGAGTTGTTCGACAGCGATTCATGATTTTTCAGGCTGAAACAAACCATGCCATGTTTAATTTGGATATGAGAGCAACACCGGCGCAAGCAGAGTATGCAACTTCAAGAGTTCAGTTAGGACATGGAAATCTGGGGCGTTTCATGAAATCCTTTGGGAGGACAGACTGGTGAACTTCGACATAGGTGCCACGCCTGGAGGAAGGGTTATAACAGGTATGAGATATAGTCTTAATAACATTCCTTTTGCAGGTACTGTATTGTATCCTGTAGATAATAGAAATAGATAGAGGCGAGGAGTAGGGGAGGAAAATAATGATAGAATGGAGGTGGATGAAGGTAATCAGAAGGATCATAGAGATATGATACGTCTTATGGGAGATCTAGCGAGAAGGATTTTGGCAGAGGGACCTCATGGGATGGGAGGGGTGATGGGGGATCCTAATCATGTCCCACAGGGCTTCCACTATGAAGATCCTTATGTTCGAGCAATGAATTTTGAAGAAGTGGTGGATGAAACTAACCCGGATTGGGTTAGACAAGAGGAAATAAGAAGAAGAGTAGAATGTGATGTGACTAGGGCCTTGAATGAGGATGAAACTGAAGGGCTTGCTCAAACCTTCTTCACACCAACTGGTTTTCCCATTATTCCTCATGATCCTCGGAGAGAAGGGATAATCATCAAGCAGGTAATGGAGATGATCAAGATAACAATAATCATGAGGGAGGAGAACCAGATGCTAACATTGATCCAGGAGCAGCTGATGATGATGCAATTGCTGATGAAGGGGAAGAACAGAGGAACAAAGTGGAAAACACTTTTGAACAAGAAGATAATCTGGTGGAAGTGCTAATTGGTGTTCAAGAGGAACTTCTGATTGAGAGAGAGCAAGTTAATCTGGATATTGAGAGGGATGTAGAGGAAGGGGTATTGGTTGGGGAAGTAGCTGTGGAGGGGGGTGATGATCTGGAGATGGAGGTAGGTGATGCAGTTAGAGACAGGCAGACTGATGCTTTATCCCCTATTCATTAAAACAAAAAACCAAGGGGCAAGAGAGTCATTTCAACTTTCCCGCCTAAATGCTTCTTATAATTATGGAAAGTGAGTTTTCTAATCAACCAATTTCATTTCAACTTGAAGGCCCAATTAATTGAATCATAAGACAATTTTTATTAAAATACGAGTCCAATAATTTGCCAAGATAATTTTAGAAAGAAAATATTTCTAACAAATGTATTTCCTAATTTTTTGAATAATTATAATTCTTAAAAAAACTACTCCGTAGGTTACAAAATAGGCAAATGAATACATAATAATAACCAAATAACATATGAAAAGTTATACGGAGTACTAAACGTAATTCCAGAATACTGGGCGGATACATAATTTTCGAAGCCTTACTTTTTACCAATTAAAAATCCAGTTATTTGTTTAATCGTAGTAATCATATTTAACGTCGTTAATGTAATTAAATTAAAATAATTACCATATCTTATCATTAAATAGTATAAAAATTATACTCCTTTAATTACAATATTTTATAATTATTTTTATAATTTACAGTATTAACATTATAAATTTTTAGTAATTATTTTAATTTTTTTTTTAATGACACGTCATCAAACTAACGGGTCAACCCGGGTTTTGATCCTAAATTAACGGATCTTTTCAGGTTTAAGCGAAATGGATCGTGAGTCAAAGTTTTAGGGTCCTGACCATAAAAAAATGCGACAGGTTTATGAGTCAAGTCAAAATTTGACATGACTATTTCCTAATCCAAAAATTTTCTTAATTTGTATGATTACCCGATCTAATTAGCATTTTTGTCGTTCCTATCTCAATTAAAGAATCACTGGTCATTATAATTCCCTAATTTATAAGTAAATTAATTTTTGAAATACTCTACTAAACAGAGAGGTTAACTGCTGACGGAAGCACTAAAAAAAAAGGTGTAAGCCATTGGCTTAGAAGGGAATACTCCCTCCGAGTTCCTATTATTGTCCCACTTTCCTTTTTGGGCTGAGTTTGATTTTTGTCCCACTTTTCTTTTTAGGCCATCAATGTGTGGTTCACAATTAATCTCTCATTTCTCTCTCTTATCCCTTCTTTTTTCAACCACTCATTTTCCCTTCCTTATTTTTCACCCAAAACCTTATGGGACAATAATAGGAACTCGGAGGGAGTATAATTTTATCACGATACTAATCTCTTTCAGAAACAAAATTAATTAAAAAACCGTGCGTAGGCACGGGTTTTGAACTAGTCTGACAACAATTCTGGAGGTATGGAAATTGTGGAGAAAGGGTACGACTCTGATGCCATTAGACTGAAAGAGATGCTTCAAGGAGGCCCTTTTATTACTAATGAAGGTTCTCAGTTTAAGACTCTCTACTAATAGGGGATCCTATTCTGCCAACAAGTCAATTCAATCATTTTTCTTAGGGAGAATCTAGTAGAACTAATCAGACTAGTGGTGAAGGGAGTAACCATGAAGTAAAGAGGAAGAAGAGGAAAGCTCATTCGGAACTAGGCCTGGGAGTCAGAGTTAGGAATAACATAGAAGAGGAAGATCTCTATTTGTCGGATGGTAGCAATTCTAAGGTGAAGAGGAGCCATAGAGGAGAAGCAGAAGAGGGAAGATGGTTTTGCCAGACAAAACTGGGTATTTTGGCATTGGATGATGGCTTTGTGGAGATTGAGCCTGATCAATCTCCTGAGGAAGAATGATTAGGCTAGCATGGAAATATAGAGGTCTGTCAGATCCGCTCAACCCTACAATTTCTAAGATTCGAGCGCTTCTATCTCGAATAAGTAATTTCGATTTTATTTTTTTCCGCTGAAACTAAATGTGCTAGCCATGTAGTTGCTAATCTATGTAGGCCTTTTGGTTTTCTTCATTTTGTCGGAACTGGTGCTAGGGGTGTTAGTGGTGGGCTGTTTGTAGGATGGAGGGTTTCGTCGGCTTTTACGACCATCTTTGTATGCCCCAATTTTATTATTTTGCTCTCAAATATTATTAGTGGATTCCCTTGTTATCTGATTCTGGTTTACGGTGAACCAGAAGTGTCATTGCGAGATGGAGTTTGGGAGAATTTGGGAGAATGGATTGACTCTTTGGAATTCCTTTTTATTCTTATTGGAGATTTCAACCAAGTAGATCATGTAGAAGATAAAATGAACAAATTGACCAGAAGTAATCCTGGCATGGAATCCTTTTGTCTATGGAAACTCGATCATGAGTTAATTGACTTACCTTTTAAAGAACCTAAATTTACTTGGTGCAATAACAGAAAAGGGAAGGACATGATGTTCGAGAGACTTGATAAGGCTTATGCATCTAGTGATTGGGTTCGTCTTTATCCGGATTCTAGAGTAACCCACTTACAAATACAACTTTCAGATCATGCACCAATTATCTTTAACAGTAATTTGGCTTATGATAAAAGAAGAAGACCATACAAGCTCGAAGCACGGAGTCTTAATTTAGAGGAAGGTTTAGAAGTAGTTAAGAAAGACTGGAGTGTTGCTGTCATGGGGTCAAAAGGATATATAGTCACGAGAAAATTAGAGAAAGTTAAACAACATCTGATGAGATGGACTTTAGACAAAAAGAGAGAATAGGGGAAGAACAGGGATGATTTTGATTCAGAGTTAAATGTAAAGTTAGAGAAGATATTTGATGGTGGAAACGAGGTCGAGTATGAAAGAATTCATGGAAAATTGAAGTTTTCTAAAGCTGCTGCTTTGTACTGGAGGCAACGTGCTAAAATAAAGTGTGTAGCGGAAGAAGATGCGCGTACGAGATATTTCTTTAATTGTGTTAAAGGACGAAGGAGTCAAAACTTTATTCTTAGTATTCAAAGATAAGACAATTCTTGGACTCAGGATGTGGAATTGATTGGGGTGGCCATGAACACATGTGAAAAGTTGCAAAGGCAAGATGGAAATGAATTAGCAGATGAGCATCTATACAGAAGCATGGTTGGAGGGCTAAATTATCTCACACACTCAAGACCTAACATTGCCTTCAGTGTCAGTATGGTATCAAGGTTCATGCATTGTTTAACCAAGTATCATTTTGGTGCTGTGAGAAGAATTCTGAGGTATATAGCTAGAACATTGGAGTGTGGAGTCTAGTATGAGAAAGCAGCAGAGTTCAAGTTAGAAGGGTTCACAGACAGTGACTGGGCTGGAGCATTAGATGAAAGTAATAGCACTTCTGGCTCACTGTTCAGACTTTGGTCTGGAGCTATCACCTGGAGTTCAAAGAAGTAGGAACCAGTAGCTCTGTTAAGCACAGATGCTTAGTATGTAGCAGTAAGAGCTGCTAGTAAGCAAGCTATGTGGCTCAGGAAATTGATGTCTGACTTAGGGCACATACAAAAAGAGGCTACAGTTCTTTGGTATGACAACAAGTCAGCAATAACAATGACTAAGAACCAAGCTTTTCAACCTAGGACAAAGTACATAGAGGTACAACATCATTACATAAGACAGTTGATCAATGATGAGAAGGTGTTGCTAAGGTTTTGTGGAACAAATGATCAAAATGCAGACCTCTTCACAAAGAGTCTGACACAAGCTAAGCATCAAATGTTCATGGAGCGAATTTGAATGAGGATGTTTGAATCAAGGGGAGGTGTTGAAGCATGAATCAAACCATCACCTTGAAGGAATCAAAGCCTAGGTTGCACAGACATGGACATGGGCACGGACAAAGAGACGTATCGAACACAGGATACGACGCTCGAAAATTTTATAGGACACGGACACGGCATAAAAAAATCAATAAACATATTTAAACAAAGATAATTTGTAGATTGTTATACCTAAAATATAGGTCTGGTTACTTAAGTTATCACAATTATCGAAAATAACAAAAAAAAATGAAAGTCTTATAAACTCAAAGTTAAAAATTAAATCTTAAAAATTCAAACAATCGTACTACTATAATATAATACGGAGTAATTAATTAATTATTTAGTCTTAAGTTAAGTGTTTATAGTATCAAGTACCCACTATAAACATATAATAATTACTTCATTTTTATTTTATCTTCCCATTGACATTTGGCACAATTTTTTTGTATAGAATAAAAAATGATAAATCTAAGAAATATTGGGGGTGGAATGATAAGTATGTTTAAATAGGAAAGAATAAAGTGTAAACTGTTGTAAATAGTAACGATAGTATGGTAAAAATTACGGACCAAAATGGAAAGAAATGAATGAGAATATAAAAAAAAAGTGGACCAAAAAGGAAAATTGGAAGATATAAAAACAATGGTGGAAGTATCAACTTTTTAATTATTAAAGTCCAGAAATTCATAAAGAACGCTAAGTGTGTCTGATGACTCTCCAAATACTATGAATCGTGTCGGCCACGTCTCAAAATACCATGAAACGTGTCTGACACGTCTATAAATAAGTTTAAAAAACGGACACAGTTTTACAGGTGTCCAACACGTATTGTCGTGTGTCCGACGTGTGTCGGTGTCTGATACCGCGGGTGTCTGACACGACACATTCGTTTGGAGGAGTGTCTGTGCTACCTAGATCAAAGTAGTTATCACTCGAGCTAGTTTGTAGAAAGTAGTGGCAGTTAGTTAAGCAAGTTTATAGGCATTAGTGATCCGTTTTGATAGGCTTAATGTTAGTGGAGAAAGTGGTGTTATTATCAAGTTTGTTTCCTTATTTAAAGCATGTATGTTCCTTTCATTCAAGTAATGCAATCATTAAGCTTTCCCTTCCAATTAATATAATACATCAAACTCACACAAAATCTCCGGAACTACTTTTTACCGTCGGCGTTTTAATTCTTACCGTCGACGTTAATTACGTAAAATGATGACTTTGCCCCTGCTATTTATTCTCAAAATAATATTACTTTTACATTTTATAGATTATCGGTTTATTAAAACTTGATAATAAAACTGTCTTTTCGATTATCGTAATAAACCAAAACCGACTACCTATATAGTTAGTATATGGAATTACGTAAAATGATGAGTTCCCCCTTACAATTACTTCTCGAAATATTATCACATTTACATTTTATAGAAAACTTGATAATAAAACTGTCTTTTCGATTATCGTAATAAACCAAAACCGACTACCTATATAGTTAGTATATGGAATTACGTAAAATGATGAGTTCCCCCTTACAATTACTTCTCGAAATATTATCACATTTACATTTTATAGAGTATCGGTTTATTAGAACTCGATAATAAAACCATTTTTTTCGATTATCATTATGCCTCCGGTTTTAAACAGTTAATTAGATTAATTAACGACTTTACAATTTAATAAACGTAATTAACAGATACGAATAATATACAAATTAAATCCTAATTAATCTACAACAAGTCGACAATCAAGATTTATTATATAAATCGATGCAAATTTAAAAAAAAAAACCGGAAATGGGTCGGGTCGAGTGGATTTTTCGACCCACCCATGGGTGAGTAGAAAAATCCACTCAACGCGACTCATTTCCGGATTTTTTTTAATTTGCATTGATTTGTATAATAAATCTTGATTATCGACCCATTCGATTAACGACATATACGCCGAAACGGAGATTCATAAGTCGACCTAAACCGATAAATCTATCTCGATCTACGATATGAATCGATTTAATTGCGTAAATAAGTAAAAGTCGTGAAAAAAATCGAAGAATACCTCCAATTGTAGCACGATCGTGTTAGAATTGGAAATTGTATTGTATTATTGATTGAATTAAATGATTACAATGTACATATGGTTGTACATATAGTTGATTACAGAATATAAACAATTAAGGAAATAAATCAGAATATGCTAATACAAGGATACAAAATAATATGCACAAGATATGCTTAGATAATTATACTAATATAAGAATATATGCAGAATACTAGAAGAATTTCTTCAGGATATTTAGGGAATATCCGCTTGTGAAAGTGTAAAACTCGTTCCTCAAGGTTCGTGAAATAAGAAACCCGATATTTTAGAAAATCGCTTCGTAATACTAGATTTGTATTTTTGATTTTCTAGAGAGATGAAACGAAAATGAATAATGAAATGCTTTTGAAGTTTCTTTAATAAGTTGTGGGCTTTTAATGAGAATGATTGTGTGGATTTATGTCGAGTTTTTTAAACGATTTTTAAAAAAATGCTTCATTTGAGTCGAGTTTCAAAATAAAATACTAAACACGTTTATAAAAATATGAAGCAAAAAAAAACGACGTAATAAGTGTCAATTAAAACACGGCTTCTAAAAAAGTCGATTTGGTGGGGTCGGTTTCAAAATTAGAAATTGTAAATATTACCGACTTCGTAAATCGAAAATATTAGAAACAAAAAATAAAAAATAAAATTCAATGAAGGGCAAAGTCGTCATTTTACGTAATTAACGCCGACGGTAAAAAAGTAAAGCGCCGACGGCAAAGAGTAACCCCAAAATCTCCCAATAATTACTACCCTAGTAATTACCTTCATCTCAAGCGAACCTTATTAAATCTTTGAAAAATCAACTATGTATAATATACGGAGTACTATACTTTATTTTAGAGTAATGGATAATATAATACTATATTTATATGAAGCACAGCGATAGAGATTTGTGATGATGAGAATTTGTAGTGAGGACGGACTGAGGAGCACCCATAGACCATAAACAAAGTAGCTAAGTTGACATATCTACCTTAATAATAGACTAATAGTATGTATCATGTAATATGTTATGGAACAAAATGGAATGAAGGTTGGAAAAATTGAACGGCAAGGCAATAAACAACATGGCAAAGATACTGGGAACAATAATATGTGTAGGAGGAGCAGTATGCATGGCGTTGCTAAGAGGCCCCAAATTACTCAACTCGATCTCCCAGCTTTCAATGTCCAACTTAATGCTACAACAACTAATGGGCGATGAGTCTACTTCATGGTTCTTGGGATGCCTTTGCCTCTTTGCTAATAGTTGTTGTTGGTCTTTCTGGCTCATTCTCCAGGTATATATACCATTACCATATTGTCTCCATTATTATCCTCCAACGTATTTTCCATCTTATATATATATGGAGAAGGGATCAAGAGAGTTGTGTATATATTGGGAAGTCGGAGAGTTGTAATAGTAGTCATTGATTCTGTAACCAAAAAAAAATTGAGATGTGGTAGTGGTGGCAGCGGAGAAAGATTACTCCTTGTCTCCCACATGCTCTCTCATCACAACCCCAAATTCATTAATAAAAATAATAATTGTTCTTCAAGCTTCATTCATTCTCGTCTTCATCTTCAACAAAAATAAAAAAGAATCATCATCATCTTCATTCTTCATTCACAAAAAAAAAAACTCATCACAAACCTAACTTTCGATTTTGTTGATTGGTAATTCATGTGATCTTAAATAGAGTTCTTATGTTGAAATTGTGGTAGGCTTGTTTTCGTTGATTTTATCCGTGACTATGAGGTGGAAGTTACGTGACTGTGGTTGTAATTATATGTGTGACTTTTATGTGTAACTTGCGTGACTGTAACTGTATTCTGGGTGACTCTTGTATTTGTATTCTGGGTTGTTTGGGTCAATAGTCTGCAATACTCTTGTACACGAGAATGTGCGACTTTTGTATGTATTTTGTGTGACTTTGATTGATTCATGTGTGATTTTTGTATGTATGTACGATGTGTGACTTTTGCATGAAAAATGTTTGACTTTGATGTACAAAATGTGTAACTGTAAACACGATTTAAGTGACTTTATTGATTTTAGGGTTTTAATTATTCTTAGGAGAGACTTAAATAATAAAAATTAAATGCATATTTCGGTCTTTAAACTATTTATCCAATAAAAAAACATCTTTATATTCAAGTTTCATTCATCCAAAAAAACTATAATTTTTGTTCTTCGTTAATTTTGTTTGTGGACGAGATATTAATTTTTTGGAAAAGTAAGATTTTTGGATTGTGTATTGTGGACATGACATAGGGAAGGGATTTGACGAGTTTTGCTCTCGGGTCTTTGACGAGTTTTGATCTCGGGTTTCCTAAAGGATTTCTAGAGGAAAATCGGGACGATGCTTTTGTATAGTTTGCCTAGAAACTCGGGTTGTGAATTGATGTTGGGAATTGTTGATGTATAGATATATTGTTGTGAATTGTAGATGTGAATGAATGTGTGCAAAGGGATCTATTTATAGGGGAGGTTCCCGATCCCGACTAAGAGAGATAGTCTTGCTTGGGTGAGAAGAAAGACCGTTTTGGATAGGAAATGCAACAATTCGAGAGGAAATAGGACTCCGTTACTTGGTAGGAAAGAAATCCCATCCGGCTGGAAAAGGAGTCACTCGACCGAGTGACGTCTGGTACTCGGTCGAGTGCCCGATTTTGACACCGCTTCAGCGTGTTCTGTGAGCTCACTCGATCGAGTGAGCCAGTTCACTCGATCGAGTGGGTCTAGCTCGGGTAGAATTCTTCTTTAGAGATCGAATTCTATCTCTAACGAAATTGTTTAATGCTTTTTATAGCTGATTTCTTGTAGTTTTCGACTTCAAGTCGGATTTGTGGGGTGACACGACAGATATTTATGCCTCGGAAATATCTTTGACCGGGGTTTGACCCGGTCGCTAAAAGACGGTTTTGCCCTTGGTGTCGGTTTTGACCCAAATTAGTCTCATTTGACTGGAAACGACCCGCTGGGCCTGAATTTGAGGTTGGTTTTGTGAGATTTGTACTTCGTAAAAAGCCTGAGACTAATGCTAATGATTTCGAGCCCATACTCGAGTATGTTAAAGCATGTTTGCGTCCGATCATCATCGGGTATTTTTTGGAAACTGCTATAGACACCTAGCAGCCAAACGTGGTTGTCTACATAGCCCCCACTCTGACTGAGGCTTGGACAAGGCGAAAGACAGAGTAGCTACCAGGCCAATCAAGGATTAAGACCTGGTAGGCTTCCGGTTGGGTCGTTTATAGTCCATTAGACATGCGTGAAAGGGCCCGCCAGCCATAAGATAGAAATTATACCTGAGTTCTGTTGTCGGGAGTAGCTCCGTGGGACTTATTTTTTAATCCCTGGGTGTATCTGTATGCGGATACATCCCGTCTTGGAGCTGCGCGGGAGCTTTCCTAAGAAGCCCTGGGTGTGTCCGTTTGCAGACACATCCTACCTCAGAACTATGCGGGAGCTTGCCTAGAAAGCCCTGGGTGTGTCCGTTTGCAGACACATCCCGTCTCAGAACTATGCGGGAGCTTGCCTAGAAAGCCCTGGGTGTGTCCGTTGGGGAGATATGTGAGTTGCGCAGGCGCTGGGGAATAAAAAACTTGATGTTCCTTTGACAAGCCAAGCTGGTACCTGAAATGTTAGATATACAGGCAGAAATAGCAAATATAGCAGATAGCAAGATAGCATACAGGAAATGCAATTAGCATCTATAGACTGACTTGCGCTGGGGAAAAAAAATGATTTTTGCTTCATTTTGAAATCGAAGTCCTAAAAGCAATTCACATGCTAGGAGATAGACCGAAATTTGACCTTGTCGAAAAGGATTTTCTCAAATGGTTAAGTTTTGCAAATTTTAAAATGAGAATTTGAAGAGAGAGGCCTACCGACAGACTTGACTCTGGACGTGACAACACGAGTTGACAGACATGACTGGACTCTCGAGGGGTTGGACCGTGACTCGGTAGGGAGTGGGCCACCTAACAAGACTCTTAAGTTGCGGTATTCCGTAGCCTAGGCGAGTGACAACATGGTCAAATCCTCGGAATGGAAAAATATGTAATAGCCTGTAATGAGACTGTTTTGGCCATGACCAGACTTTAGCAATATCAATGCGGCAACCTAGTGCTCTTTTGAATTTTCGGTTTTGGGGTACATTCCCAAAGTAGGTGTTGTTTCGAGTCCCTGACAGATTCTGGTCTTCGACTGAGCCGAGTACTAGGAAACACTATAGAAAGGAGGCTAGATTTTGAAAGTATTTGGATTATGTGAGCGGATGGAGAACTTCTGCCTAGGAGAAGCCCCCAGGACAATGTCGTGATAGGAATGACAATGCTTTTTTGAATGTGTGTCAACGTAGGTGGTTGTGCCTCTATTGAAAGGCTGGCTACGTATTCACATGTAGTGAAATCAAACCAAGCCGTAGTTCAGTGTTGAAAAATATATTATGGTGCCTAGTCTATTAGGGCTTAGTGTGTAACTAGCCATAACGATGGTGTAGGCTAGGTGCATTCCCAATGATGTCTTGATCACAGGGCTAGAATAGTTAGGATGTTGATCCTGTGACTGTGAGTGTTCTCCGAGGTAGCCCCCAGAGGTGGTGTGAACTATTTGGGCATGTTCTATACCGACCGCAGGTTGAGTTCCCGTGTTTGGGGTTGGTAACTAGTTTGGGTAATTTTGGAAATGTGGTGCTAGGTCGTAAGTGGCTTTAATGTTTTGACATCTGGAGCTTGATTTTGTGGAGCTAAGGCTTCGTGGGTAAGGTATTGTAATGTGGTAGGAAAGGGGGAAGTCGAGTAAAAATGACTCGGACTTCAATCGGGGTAGGATGATAATGCGGGATCTGGTTTCCATGTCTGGCCCTAAAGGTTAGGGTGTATCCTATGGAGCTTGAATCCTCAAAAATTTCGAGCTGTCTCTTAGCCTAGGTCTCGAGAAGGTCTTGGGGGTTGTAATGTGGGAAGGCTAAATGTGGTGTTAGCTGACCAACTTAATTGTTTCTCCCCTATTTGATGGTATGGGTATTGATAAATTTTGAATTGACCGTACCCTGGTCAAGAGACTTTCACTTGAGTTGACCGTTGACCACGGTCATGGGTATTTGATATTTTTTTGTTGATGATGGCCTGCTTTTTTTTTTTCGTTTTAGCCTTTTGCTTTTTTTTTTTTCTTTTTTTTTTGTTGGTCAGACTAACACCTAAGGTAGGAATTGGTTGATCTTACTGGATGGGTGTTTACTGTGGGAAATGGGCTTGCCTCCCGTCTTGAACCCAAACTAGGAGACTACCTAGATTCGTCATAAGATTCGATACCGCTCCTGCTAAGGGTAGTTATGTGGTTGTCTATGCCAGACATGGAACAAGTAAGGGAAAACACGGGTCTCGATTTCCTGCAGTCATTATAGATGTGCCTATAATAGTCACGTGCATGTGCTCACAGTGTATGATGATGTTCATCATGTTCTCGGAAACGCATAAGGAAAATATATATGAGAAAGAATATTGAAAGCTGATTTTATTGAATTTTGAAAAAGAGGACAAAATACAACTGACTCTGACTCTAACTTTGACTTTGGAAGAAATAGCACATCCTAGACTCGTACTCAGACTCGGACTTAAATCAAATCCGGACTTTTGGATGATGTTGTCATTAGTCGTCGGCTTCTAAGGACTCGAGTTGATGTCCAGTATAGCCTTCAGTAGAAGCTTCACCCAGATCTTCATTATGCCGAAGATCGTCTTCAATCCTAATGCCTATTTCGGTAAGCATCGCAAAGTTTGAAATGTCGACATACCTAAGATGGACGCGGTAGGAAGGTAGGAGGTTGTTGATGAACGCCTCCACTAGTGTCTTCTCGTTGGGCTTGTCTACCAACTTTACACTTTCGACCCTCCACCTTTGAAGGTACTTGGTGAAACCTTCTTTGGGTTCTTGGGCCATAACCTCCATAGTACGCATCATAGTCTGGATCTCGGTGTTATCAGCATAATTCCGAGCGAACTCTGTTGCCACGTCATCCCAAGTCGGGTATTTCTTGGAATCGAGCCTGTAGTACCAGGCTTTGGGGTGCTTTTCGAGGGAAGAAGCGAACAAGTGTTTGAACATGGTGGACTTCACCCCCTTGACAGCCATAAATTCTTTGAAAGCCCGGATGTGGTGGATCGGGTCTTCAGTACCCTCAAACATCGGTACTCCCGTGAGGTTGAGGTTAGCAGGTAGCTCGTCATTCAGAGGCGAGTAGGAACGAGCATTATCCTTATGGATCGAGTTGCTTGTTGACAAGTGGACCTGTTCTTGGAGCTTGTGAACAACGCTGATTAGTTCAACTATGGGCCTAGTGGGCTCAGATCCAGCAACAGGAGTCCCTTTCTCCACGGCACTTAGGCGGGCGGCAAGGGTTGTTTGGTCAGTCACGATAGCCGTCAATCGGGTTTCGATCTTAACCAGCGCGACTTTCAATTCGTCCAAGGTTTCTTGCATCTTGCGTTGGCTTCTGGTTATGGGTGGCCTGTCTGTAAGAATACCGCGTAATCAGAAAAGTTGCTTCGGAACTCAAATTCACCAAGGCATAGGAAATAGCGCGGGAGGAGAGACGACTCCAGTTTGACTCAGGTTAGACTCTCCTAAGACAAATGTGTGGGGTACGATTCTCGGAGTGACCGTGATTAATCGCTCCGTCGGAGAATAGCCCCCAAGTGAGACTAAGGACTCAGATAGGACTCAGATGGTGTGTCATCTAAGTGACTCTAAAGTGGGGTACGTGAGACAACACGTGTAAGACATGACCCTTAGAGCCACCGTGATTGATCACTCTACTGAAGAGTAGCGCCCGAGTGGGATCGAAGGTTGTGTTAAGACTCGAGTGTCGGACGGGTGACCCTTAGACGTAAGGACCACAAACCTTTTGTTATAGGGCTATGCCTTGTAAAAGGTTGACTCGGCCTCGAGGAAAGGCAGACGGGGTAAAGGAAGAAACTTGCGATGTAAGATCGGTAGAGTTTCGACGCTAGAGACCCTCGACTCGACTTGAATAAGGACAACCTTGTGATTAGGGTAGACCCTTAAGTTAAAGGATTCTCGAATTGGGACGACTCGACTAACGAATTGAAAGACGGGCGAAATCCTCTTAGGAAAGGGAGTGGGGACCGTCCTGCTGGAGGGAAGGATCGAGTAGGACTTTCTAGTTAGGACTCGAGTGTGTAAATGGGCTTTCCTTGGTAGGGGTATGTCCTACGTAGGTGGGCCATGCCTTAGTCAAATAAGGAGGACTGGGATAGGGAGGAAACCTGTGATGTAAGATCGACGGCGTTTCGACGCTAAAGAAACTCGACGACTTATGACAAGACCCGAAATCGCTAAATACGGGAAGTTGTAAGAAGGGGAATTTGTTTTGAAAAGGAAGTTAGAATTCCGAGAAAGTCGGTGGAGGGCCCGACTTTTGAAACCGGCAAAATGCCGTCGGGCCGCGATTTTGAAGTTTGAAAACATTATTGAATTTTGAAATGGGCAGCATACCGGCTAGAAATAGACTATTTTGAGTAAAATCATAAGTCTTAAATTCGTTATACTTCCCGGGTTTTTGAAAAGTTGAATACTTGGAATTTTGAAAATTTGAATATTAAAAAAAAAGAATTTCCGACAATTTGAAAATCGAAGATGAGATCCCGAAGATTTGAAAATCGAAAACGGCATCTCGGAGATTTGAAAATTGCTATGGAACCTCGAAGATTTGAAAATTAAAATAGAATTTTTTGAAAATTCGAAAATCGAATGAGGATTGAAAATTCGGATATTGAAATGGATAGCATGCCGGCTAGAAAATAGGCTTGTTTTGAGTCAAATCTTAAGTCTAAATTTCGGCAGCTTTCCGAGTTTTTGAAAATTGAATATTTTTGAAAAGATGCATTTTTTGGAATGACAGTTTTTGAAAACGACACGGAAACCAAGTAGCACATAGTCACGCAAACATTACGACGACACCATGTATGCTTTACACTAAGTCTCGGTCGGTCTAAATAGTGTCTATACCAATGCACATAGCCTATCCGAGAATCGGGACGGACTTCCTAAGTCGAGTTGAGCTTAGAACATGCCGCGAAACCTATACGAATTGACTATGGACACCTTTGACTTATCCATGTTAGAGTATATCACGGTATAGTGGGACGTCGGTCGCTAGTACCGGTCCGGGAAAAGATAGGGTTATGCATGAACCGTAAAACTAAAACGTGTATTGTATTAGTCAAACGATTTCTATTCGAGTCTCACCCTGAGGATGCCGATGGTAAGTCACGCATCAGTTAATCCCCAGCGGAGTCGCCAAATTGTGGACATGACATAGGGAAGGGATTTGACGAGTTTTGCTCTCGAGTCTTTGACAAGTTTTGATCTCGGGCTTCCTAAAGGATTTCTAGAAGAAAATCGGGACGATGCTTTTGTATAGTTTGTCTAGAAACTTGGGTTGTGAAATGATGTTGGGAATTGTTGATGTGTAGATGTATTATTGTGAATTGTAGATGTGAATGAATGTGTGCAAAGGGATTTATTTATAGGGGAGATTCCCGATCTCGACTAGGAGAGATAGTCTTGCTTGGGTGAGAAGAAAGACTGTTTTGGATAGGAAATGCAACAATTCGAGAGGAAATAGGATTCCGTTACTTGGTGGGAAAGAAATCTCATCCGGCTGGAAAAGGAGTCACTCGACCGAGTGACATCTGGTACTCGGTCGAGTGCCCGATTTTGACACCGGTTCAGTGTGTTTTGTGAGCTCACTCGATCGAGTGAGTCAGTCCACTCGATCGAGTGGGTCTAGCTCGGGTAGAATTCTTCTTTAGAGATCGAATTCTATCTCTAACGAAATTGTTTAATGCTTTTTGTAGCTGATTTCTTGTAGTTTTCGACTTCAAGTCGGATTTGTGGGGTGACACGGCTGATATTTATGCCTCGGAAATATCTTTGACCGGGGTTTGACCTGGTCGCTAAAAGACGGTTTTGCCCTTGGTGTCGGTTTTGACCCAAATTAGTCTCATTTGACTGGAAACGACCTACTGGGCTTGAATTTGAAGTTGGTTTTGTGAGATTTGTACTCCGTAAAAAGCCTAAGCCAAATGCTAATGATTTCGAGCCCAAATTCGAGTACGTTAAAGCATGTGTGTGTCCGATCATCATCGGGTGTTTTTTGGAAACTGCTATAGACAACTAGCAGCCAAATATAGGTGTTTTCAAGTATGTACAATGTGTGAGTTTTACATGAAAAATGCGTGACTTTGATGTACAAAATGTTTGACTGTAAGCTCGATTTGAGTGGTTCATGGAGATTGCATTACATAGTTGTCTAATGAAATTATTTATAATTTTCAATCATTCGAGAAAATATTTAAACATTCAATTAAAGAAGATATCATACATTAGGAAAAAAAATCTTATGATACTTAGAGCATATATCCGAACAAACACGCATAAAAACATATTCCCTCCATATTCTTGAATTTAGCCCCATAAGGGTTGGGCATGGAGTTTAAGAAAAAGTAAAAAAGTAAGAGAATAGTGTTGATATGATAAATGTGATAAGAGAAATGGAGATGAAATTATTTTCTTAAAAGGAAATGGGGCTAACTCAAAAAAAATTCATAAAAGGAATATGGAGCTAATTCAAAAAGATGGAGAGAGTATAAAAACATAAGACATTCAATTCACTAGACAAAATTTTTCAAGAACTAATCTTCATATTTCATAACTAAACTCTTCAAAGTGTAAGTGTCACACAAAATACATACAAACATGGAAAAAAAGATATCATACATTAGGAAAAAAAATCTTATGATACTTAGAGCATATATTCGAACAAACACGCATAAAAACATATAAAAACATAAGAACATTCATATCACTAGACACCAATTTTCAAGAACTAATCTTCATATTTCATAACTAAACTCTTCAAAGTGTAAGTGTCACACAAAATACATACAAAAGTCACACATTCATGCGAAATAAAAATAACTATGAATCGAACGAGACATAGTGTCACAGTCACGCAAATTGCACATAACAGTCACAACCAACTATAACCACAGTCACATAAGTTACACCTCATAGTAACTCATAAATAGCCTCAATCAAAGTCACACAAAAATATATTCAAAGTCACACAAAATACAGTATGTGTCACACAAAATACATACAAAAGTCACACATTCGTGCGAAATAAAAATAACTATGAATCCAACGAGTCACAGTCACGCAAATTGCACATAACAGTCACAACCAACTACAACCATAGTCACTTAAGTTATACCTCACAGTAATTCATAAACAGCCTCAATCAAAGTCACACAAAAATATATTCAAAGTCACAGAGCATACAAATAAAAGTCACACGGTCAATCTTCAAAATCTTATAAAACATAACATATAAATTGAAATCTTATAAAACGTAACATATAAATTGATTGAATAACAACTTCGTAAATTGAACAAATAATAAATACTCCGTAACATAAAATAATTGAATAACGATATGAGCAAATAAATATGGATTTGGTGCAAGTTAAGTGGGAATAAAAAAAAGGAAAAATAATTGTGAGGAAAGAGTGGGGGAAGATGGGTGATGTGAGAGGTGGAGTGAGGGAGTGACTGATGCGTTAGTCATGCTCCCTCCTCTCATCCTTTTTTTTTTTAATGAAACCTCATCCAACCATCCGTCTTGAGATGGATGAATGGTGTGGATCAACACTAAAGGAGTCTCCAAAAGTTACAAACTTCCTTCATCAACTCTCTCTCTCTCTCTCTCTCTCTCTCTCTCTCTCTCTCTATATGTTTATATATAGGGGCGGCTAAGGCCCAGTTCAGGCGGTTTGGTGGAACTTGGCCTCCAAAATTGCGACCCAAAATTGTAATTCTAAAAAAATAATAAATAAAAACTGCACTCATTGCTCAACGTATACAGTATATCCACCTTCTTCCCAAATTAATTCTGCAAATCTTTCTCTTTTTCCCCATATTAACGGTTAGATTCCCAAAACCAAATAATTAATGTTCAACATTCTTAAATGTTATCTTTATTCTTAGTTTTTATATTTTCATCCTCTAAAATTTCTCCTAATCATTTATAATTTCTCACAAATGGTAATTACTCAATAAATTTGGGAGTAATGCTTTAATTTGGGGTTGATAGCTAATTATCTCAACTAATTTTGACATTGTGTCCGGCGTTTCAAGTGTCGAAATCTTATAAATATATATATATAGGTTCATAAAAACCAAGATACCCTGGCTATAAGTCTATAAGTATTGTTTTAGCTCTTCGATCTACTTGAGATGAATGGTTGAGATGCTACTATGTTTATTTATTTTACAAAAAAAAGAAAAAGTCAGTTCTCTCTTCTACCTTATCACCCAGCAACACCATCAACCACCACCACTCAACATGACACTACCGCTGCCACCACCTCCCATGCGTCGAAGACTTTACCCTCGACAAATTTATAAATCATATTAATTTACCTCGTGACTTCAATCTTTCACGATTACGACCTTTATAAATTTTTTTGTCTCTACCCTCGACAAATAATTCACCCTCATTAATTCCCGAGGTCCCACCTAATTCTCTGTTACGAATACTTTAGTTTAGAATGAAGTCTTGAATCTCATTCAATTTGAGTTTCTCTTGTCCAAGAGAACTACAAATTGTAGTATCAGTAGTATCCCAACTACTAGGTAAAGAAAATAAAACCAAGGGTTTTATCTCGTCATTAAAATCGATCTTCAATGAGCATAATTGTCTCATGACGATCACATTAAAATCATTAATATGATTAATCATTATAGCTCCTTCATGCATCATTTACCCAAAGACTCTACGTATAAGAAATACCTTATTTGTCGCAGATGGTTTTTTTTCATACGTGTTTTCTAAGGAATTCTTCAAGTCCAATGTTGTCTTCGTACTAACCATATTAAATGCAACATTTCGTGTCAATGTCAATCGCACCGTAACTATCGCCTTCATATTGAAAAGTTCTCACTCAGCCTTTTCCATAGAATCAGGCTTAACGCCTTCTAAAGGAACATGTAGCTAGATTTTTAGAATACAAATAATTGGATATTTGCATTTTTCTGAAAGCAAAATCTTTACCATCGAACTTGTCGAACATAGTTTTATTTCCTTCCACTACTGTGAATTTCTTTGTGATTCACTTTTCCTCACTCGCCCAACCAAGCTTTGATACCAATTGTTATCATTTAGAAGGGGAAAAATATAAGAACCACGCACAATAATAATAATAATAATAATAATAATAATAATAATAATAATAATAATACTTTCTCCAACTTTCTATCTTCTTCCCACTCCAAAATGGCTCACAGCTTTTTGGTTAGGTTAAAATAATGAAAAAATAATGAGGTATGAGTTGGTAATGAAAAAGTAATGAAAAATAATGAAGTTAGTGTATAAATGGATTAAAATATTAAAATAGTATGAACAAATATAGATCCCGCGCATTAATGCGCGGTAAATTTATAATTTTATATCTAATCAATAACCTATTAACTTTTCACATTTTTAATCTTTACATTTTGATTTAAGAAAATAACTTAAATTTTTAAAGATAACCGAGTAATCTCATTTAATGCATTTGTTGATAAGTGCTTGACTTGTCAGCAAGTTGAAGAATATATATGTTGTTACAACGCTAATGATAATATTTTATAATGTAATTTTTAGCTGATTATTTAATTTAAAGTTTTTATTATCACAAAAACAACTGTCTTGAAGCAAAATACACCCCTTATATCTTTAGATCAGTTAGAGATTTTATTAAAAAATTAGAATATACGGAGTAACGTCATATCAAAATATTAGTTGATGGAAAAGTGTATTTCAGTTATATTTTAAAATCAAAATGTGAAAGTATTTTATACTCCGTATAACTTTAGCATTATCAAATAATTGTATACGTCTACACCTGATTGATAGTTTTAACACTAATATTTTTCTAGATAAGAATATACGTATCGTAAATGTCTTCTTTTTTAAATAGCCCATAAATAATTATTTTCTTTATTGAAGAATTTTGTTTTTGATTTTAAAGAGATTAAATATATACTTGATTTGAATTTAGATAGTACTACCTTCGTTTTTAAATGATTGTCTCTTTGGGTAATATATGTGAGGAGTATTATAATGAGACGGGACAATAATTTAAATCGGAGGGAGTATAATTTATAGAAATTTAATGGTGTTCATTTATTTCCATACTGAGATGGATCCCATGGTTTTTTTTATAATAATCTTAGCATTAATATTCAATAACTAAAATTAAAATATTAATAATTTATTACAATTTGTGTTGATTATGATAGTATGTTATTAATATTAGTATTAGTATATTAGGGAGTATTACATAAATAGGTTGAAATGGAAAAAAATATTTTAGTTAATATGATCGACTAAGCAGTCTTTAACTAAAATTAGCAAAATAATTTCTAAATTTATACTTGCAATTTTTTTTAAATTTTTTTCATTTTTTTATTTGCATGTAAGCTAATTTGTATAAAAAGAATTTTATAAATATGATTTAATTGTTTCCTTACTAATTTGTATACAAAGAATTTTATAAATATAAGTTAATTGTTCATTTGTTTCCTTACTAATTGGTTTTCATAATCAAACATTTATCTTTTTGGAGGGAAAACTTTTAATATAGTGATGACAAATAAGCCTCACCTATCATCTTAGTTTAAGAGAGATGGATTAAATTACTGAAATAGTATAGACAAATAAGGAAATAAATGAAATGAGAAAAAGATAGAAAGTTGCACGAAAATGGTAGGTGGGAAGAAGATAGAAAGTTGGAGAAAGTATAAGAATCCAAATAACATGGGAACACAAATATAACAAGGTACACAAATATAGTTGGTTTCAAAGATCTTAACAAATACGAGTAACTTGTATCCATTGGAACGACGAATGTCGAACTACCAACAAAATAAACATTTCCATATCAATAAAACTAAGCCATATATATATATTGATGCAAATAACTTGAACCTCAAAATAATGGGATGGAAAACGACTATCACCAAGACGGGACTTTTATTATTAATTAATTAATAAGTGACGAATTTTCAAACTAATAAGTAGAACAATTTTGAGATTACCATTGATTAATTGCCAATAGCCAACGAAAGCCCTGAATTTGATTTGGTAAGGCCATGAGTTTTGTAGATAGAATGTTTTGGTTTTTAATGGGGACCGTGTATCATTTACATGTTAATACAAATGTAGGTTCCTGTAACAAAAGTATATCCGGATCACTTATCCCTTTCAGCATGGATGTGTTTCTTTTCAACGTTACAAGCTGGAGTTGTAGCATTGGTATTAGAGCAAGATCCAGCAGCTTGGAATTTAAGCTCAACCCTTGAGCTCTCATGTATATTTATCTCGGTATGTATGATGTTCGTCCCTCAGACTCTCACCCAAATACATTACATACTGCTTGTTTCATTGAAGTATTGTCCTTATCCTTATAATATCTTAAAAGGTGCGAGCACATATTAAATTTATTTTAAATGCGTGCTAATGGGTTTGAGTACCTAATTAATATGAAGTACTTTATTTACAATACGATGTTTTCTATCCATTTACTTTTATACAAGTTGTTTAAACCATGTTGTTGTCTTGCTCAAGCAAATTAAGAAATTCTCTTTTCCTCAGAAAGTTGGGGCTCCCTCACATGCTTACATTTTTACTAGATATAGCTTTGCTATTGGTAAGGGGGGTGAGAGTCCAGATAATATCTCGGTTATCCACTAATTTCTTATAATTTATTTTTATCTTGATAAAAGTTTTATTATTAAAATAATATTAATAATATCATTATTATTATTATTATTATTATTATTATTATTATTATTATTATTATTATTATTATTATTATTATCATACCAATATTATTTTGAGTTTTTTTATTACAAAATGTTTTAAATTTACCAGCTAATATATCAATATTTATTGAGTCCTTGCTACATGCATGTGATATTGTAATTACATGCAGGGAGTATTTGGGTCTGGCGTACAATTCTTTGTACAATCATGGTGCATCTCTCGTAGAGGTCCATTTTATGCTGCAATGTTCACTCCTTTAGCCACAGTTATCACAACGGTCCTAGCTTGCTTAATTCTTCGTGAACAGCTTTACACTGGCAGGTAGTATGATTACTACCTTTCCTCTTTTTTTTTTTTTTTTTTTTTTTTTTTTTTTTTTTAAAGTGAAACATCAATTTTTTTATCAATATAATAAACCATGGGAAGATAGTAAAGGCAGAAATCATGTGTACACTTTTAAAAAAATGAAGTAAACTCTTGCAGTACAAATATCATTATCACCATTATTAATTTGATAAATCCGCTCCTATAATATATACCCTTTATAATATCGTTGTTTTTGTATACAACCTTCTATGAGCCAAACCATAGTTCTTTTGCAAATTTCGAAAGAGATGAATCTAGTCTGATCTAATAGTCCATACACATTAAATCGATGTTAGAAGATTTGCGAATTTGATACTACACTTGGAAGGGAGAAAGAGTACTTGATTGATTGAATTAAAAAACTGAATGGAATGCATACATATAAGTATTACTCTACGCACTACTACCTCCACTACTTGCACTATCATAATGCCTAAGTATATGGAGTGTTTGTTGTTAACTAACCATTACTCTAGCTAACTGATCTACTACTTGCATACTCTACTCTTTCTCCTACTATTATGCTAACTGCCTTGACTCTTTCAATCATGGGAGATGTCTTGGATCACACTCCAACACCCCCTCTTGATTCAAGCTCTCTCATGCCAATCTTCTCCATAAAGAACTGATGTTTGGCCTTTGTCAAGCTCTTCATGAAGAGATCTGCATGCTGCTCGTTTGTCCCACAAAACTTGAGCTGCACTTTCCCATCGCTCACTATTTGCATTATGAAGTGATGCTGCACATCAATATGCTTTGTTCTAGCATGAAATCCTTGATTCTTAGTCATGGCTATAGCTGACTTGTTGTCACACCAGATTGTTGTGGCCTCATTCTGTGTATGCCCCAAGTCAGCTAACAGTTTTCTCAACCATAACACTTGCCTTCCTGCTGCCCCTCCTGCAACATAATCTGCTTCTGTACTGGATAAGGCTACACTCTCCTGCTTCTTTGAACTCCAGGTCACATCTCCTGACCCAAGCCCAAATACTGACCCTGATGTGCTCTTTCTATCTCCTAGTGATCCGGCCCAGTCACTGTCTATATAGCCTTCCAGCTTGAGTATTTCAGACTTTCCATACCAAACACCATAACCTAGTGTACCAGCAACATACCTTAGGATCCTCCTTACTGCACCAAAGTGTTGCTTTGTTGGACCGTGCATAAACCTTGACACCATGCCTACACTGTAAGCAATATCTGGCCTTGAGTGTGTCAAATAATTCAATCCACCCACTATGCTCCTGTATTGATGTTCATCTGCTGCTCCAGTTCCATCATTATACTGCAGTTTTTCACATGCATTAATAGGTGTAATATCCTCATCATCTTTCTCAATTCTGAACTTCTTCACGAGATCTTGTGCATACTTCCTTTGACTTAGAAATATACCATCTTCTCCTTGCTTGATTTCTAACCATAGGAAGTACTTTAACACACCAAGATCTGTCATCCCAAACTACATTTTCATTGCCTTTCTGAACTCTTCTAGCAGCTCTTGAGATTGACAAAAGTATATAATATCATCTACATATAGGCATACTACCAATAACCCAGCTTCTAGTTGTTGCTTTATGTAGAGGGTTGGCTCATTCTCACTTCTTGCAAACCCGTTTTCAGTGAAGAACTTGTCTATCTTGCTATACCAAGCCCTTGGTGCTTGTTTCAGCCCATATAACGCCTTTCTCAGTTTGTAGACCTTGTTCTCTTCACCCTTTTTGACAAACCCTTGAGGTTGCTCCACATATACTTCCTCCATCAACTCACCATTCAGGAAGGCTGATTTAACATCGAATTGGTAGACTTGGATCTTGAATTGCGCAGCAAGAGCTAGTGCTACTCTCACTGTCTCGAACCTTGCTACAGGTGCAAAGGTTTCTTCATAGTCTAACCCTTCTTGTTGAGCATAACCTTTGGCTACTAATCTAGCCTTGTGCTTCAGAACACTCCCATTAGTGTTTAACTTTGTCTTGTACACCCACTTCAGACCAATAACATTCTTTTCATGAGGAAGATCAACCAAGGTCCATGTCTTGTTCTTCAAGATTGACTTAATTTCTTCTTCAATGGCCATCTGCCACTCAGGCTTCATCACAACATCAGAGAAATTTGTGGGTTCTGCACTTATCAATTCAAATGCGCACATTTCATAGATCTCCTGCAGTGATCTCAGCTTTCTTGGAGACGACTTAAGAGAATCATCTTCTGAGTTTGATGCTCCTAAGTTCTGACTCTCAGCTGGCGTGTCTGGTGGTGTTGTATCTACTCCATCCTGCACAACATCAAGTTCTTGTTCCTGTGGAGAGTCAAAGGTGAGCTTCGTATAACTCAACTCAGTACTCTATTCCAATCCCAAGCAGCCTCCTCATCAAACACAACATTCCTGCTTATAATCACTTTGCCCGTTACAGGATTGTACATCCTGTAAGCTTTGGATTGAGTTGCATAGCCTAGAAACACACACTTTGTAGACTTCTCATCTAGTTTTGTTCTGTGATTGACTAGGACATATGCTAAACTCCCAAAAACTCTTAAGTGTCCTACTTGGGGTCTTCTTCCTCTCCAAACCTGATAAGGTGTTTCATTTAGGACTGCTCTAGTGGGGGATATATTTAAGAGGTAGACTGCTGTTGCAACAGCCTCACTCCAGAACTCATTAGGTAGACCTTTTGCTCTCAACATACTTCTAGCCATTTCTACTACGGTTCTGTTCTTTCTCTCTGCCACTCCGTTCTGTTCTGGAGTATATGGGGCAGTTAATTCCCTCTCTATTCCCCATCTTCCACAGAATTCCTCAAATTCCTTTGAGGTAAACTCACCTCCTCTGTCTGTTCTAAGAACTTTCAGAGTTACATTAGACTGATTTTCAACCATAGCCTTGAACTTCTTGAAGTTTTCAAATGCCTCAGATTTAGTGACTTGAAAATAGACCTAACTCATTCTACTGAAGTCATCTGTTAGTAGCAAGAAATACCTACTCCCCCCCCAATGAATCAGTCTGCATAGGACCACAGATATCAACGTGGATCAACTGAAGACATTCAGTTTCTCTCCACGTTGTTCGAGATGGAAAAGAATCTCTAGCTTGTTTTCCATAGATACACCCTTCGCATGCTCCTAGTTCTCCTATACTAGGTAGACCATTCACCATTCTCTTTGTACTTAACATTCTCAGACTCTGAACATTAAGATGATCATATCTCTTGTGCCATAACACTGTTGTATCATCACTTTTAACAACCATAGAACACCCTTTGTTGTTTAATATGTCTAACGAAAGCATTCTATTACTCCCCATATGTGATGTAGCAACAATTTCATTAGATTTTTTGTCTTTAATCACACAAGACTCATCATCAAACAACAAAGTATACCCATTGAATATAATAATTGACCAACACTAATCAAATTATATGCCAGTAGAGGAACGTATTGAACATCATACAACAATTTGGTTTTACCTCCTTCAGTTTGTACAACAATTGTTCCCATACCTTCTACCACCAATTTCTTGTCATTACCTAGCCTGTCAGTGCTTTTCTTTGTCTCGTCTAGGTCCCTGAATAATGACTTCAAACTTGACATGTGGTTAGAACACCCACTGTCAATATACCAAGCCTTACTTTCTGAATTCTTGCATCCTGCTTCTGTCAAGAAGAGTTTCTCCTCCTGTTATGCAAGATTCACTCTTTGGTCACCTTGCTGCTCACTTTGCTCCTTGTTCTTGTACCAACAGTTCGCAATTTTGTGGCCTGGCTTGTTGCAGTGATAACACTTGAATGTGGATTTTTCAGACTGAGGACTTGACTGTTGATGAGACTGATCTTTATCCTCAGTCCAGGTCTGCCTATAATCACCATTATTAATTAGATCTTTAGGGATGTGTACACTTTAAAAAAAAATGAAGTAAACTCTTGCAGTACAAAGATCATTATCACCATGATTTAATTAGATAAATCCACTCCTATAATCCACTCCTATAATCCGCTCATATAATACACTCGTATACCCTATAAATCCGCTCCTATATCATTGTTTTTGTATACAACCATCTATGAGGCAAACCATAGTTCTTTTGTAATTCGAAAGAGATGAATCTAGTCTGATCTAACAGTCCATATACATTAAATCGACATCTTTTACATTACCATGTAAATGTAAGAACATTGATATTTCATGCAATTTTGAACCTCTCATATAGAGGAACAAAACCCACGCACAAGCGAGAATAAAAGTCACAAATTATAGAGAAACTCTCTATTTTTATTTTTTACTAAGGGAGAGACGAGAGCTATTTTAATCATGTCCCTCTAAATCTATTTTTTCCTTCCATATTTCTGGTACAAATAATTATTTTCCTCTTATTTGTACTTTTCTTATTTGATACTACCTTACATTATTTTAATTGGTAAATAATACTAATGACATGATTAAGTAGCATATTGAAATGCTATTTATTTTATCATCTTGTTATTAAATATATCCCGCGAACTTGAAACACATATGCACACTCCCTTGCAAAAAGGGTACGACATATGTGATAAGGGATCTTCTTATGTTGGCAAAGAATGGTAACTAGTTTACTTACCATTACTTTATACTACTTAATTGATAACTTTCCTACTTTCTACTACTTTATTATCGATCATAGTAGCTACCTTATTTCCCGTTATTTTACATTATTTTAATTGATTTTCTTATGAGTTGTACCAAAATTATAGCGGAGGAAAATATACATGTGGTGGGAGTAATTAGTATACATAATTTTTTTTAAAATCAATTGTATATCATTAAATGTAAACTCAAACGAAGAAGATACGCATTGCCGCTATGCTATATGTACGATTTTGTTGAAGTCATCTTGGATTATTACCTTTCCCTACTTTATTATGTCCTATATTCTTTTTCAACTTCGAAATATATTTATTCAAAATCGTTAAATTAAAAGGATAATTGCATTACTTCGTGCGGTCATATTCTTTTTACTTTGCAGTGTTTTAATAAAAAGTGAAAAAAAAACCGAACAATTTGATCAATTAACTTGATGAAAAAATTAATGACCATTTAGCCATGCATGATGGAAAATTGTAGTTACTTTTGAACGCGTAGACTATTTGATCGATTAACAAAAAGTCATATAATATCTAACTTATAAGTCAAATTTGAATCGATACAAATTTATAAAAAATTGAAGAAGAAGAAATAAACAATGAAAATAGACAATGACGACGGTATAGACAAAGTAAGAAGATATTGAGAAACCAATAAAATTCAGAGGAAAAAAAAGGAGTAAATTATTCTACTTCAAAAGCTAAGTATCTCTATCGATGAAGAATTACCTCTCCATGGCTAGCATAAAGAACAAAGTGGTGATTAGTCCATAGTAGATTAATAGTGTCTCCCTTTCGATAAAGAGGGGGTAAGAATATCCAAGCCGTTTTATAGAATGGACAAAGAAGATAAATAGAAATTGGTTGAACGCATTTTTCTTTTTGTCTTTGAGCATCAGTATCCATGAATAATTATTTCTCCACGGGTTTCATGGAGAGCAAAAGTGTGTGGTGTTTAGTCCATAATAGTATCTCTCTTTCGAGAAAGAGGGTATACTAGCCATGAGATAGAAAGGACAAAGAAGATGCATACATGAACATTAATATTGGACCCTTTATTCTTTTTATATTTGCAATTTATGTTTTGATGCTTTCTGCATACCAAAATGACGTGCTTTTATTTATATGCAGCTTGAACGATGTTAATTGACCGTAAGATTTTAAAAAAATCAAGTTCATATATAGTATTTTGAAAATCCTGAGATTAAAAGAGTGAATAAGAAACTTTTAGTATTTTAAAAATAAAATTTTAACGCATGATATCACTAAATAGATGTGCTTGTATATTATGCTCTCTTTAAACTTAAACAATTTTTGAGACAATGGGGAGGTGTATTAGGGTATATATATAATCATTGGTTATGTGTAACCATCGACTTAAAATTTTTATTTTAGTGGTTTTCTTAGATAACTCGATACACTTAAATGTTATGTTGTACATCCTTATTTCTAATAGGAGTGTTTTACGTAAAAATGATTAATTTTTTATTTATAAATTCGTCTATTGACTTGAGGAAAATAATAAAGACAATATAATACTCCCTCCAATTCTTACGATTCGCAACATATTCCATATTTGGCAAAATCATTAGGTTTGCTGCATTTCTATAATATGTAGGTATTTTGTTTGTGTAAGTTTTTTAGTTTATTGATGAGACCCACTATCCCCACTCACAACATTATTATTTGTGCAAATAGTAAACGTTGCGAATCATAAGAATTAGAGGGATTAGTGATGGATGGAAGAATAATTAATATTTGTGAATATATAAGTTCATCAATAAAAGTCCTACAACTTTTATAATATAAAATAAATCAATTGAAGAAGTAAAAATAAACTATGATAAAAAGTACCATAATATAGATGAAGTATCATTGAGAAAATTGAGAAAAATGATCGTCCTATATCTAAATTTTTAAAAGCTAATATCTAAATCAGTTCTTGTTGTGTATTACAATTTTATGTCACTTTATGTTAGTGTTTCTCCTTAAGATAATTCTTTTTTTTTTTTGGTAAAATGTAAGTACAATGAATCAATTAAGTCATTTACAAAGCTAAGAAAACCTTAGCCTATGAAGTCACACTATCTTCTTGTGGGATGGTTGGCCTTTAGGAAGCAAATCCAATCGAATGCGTAATTCACTTTTAATATAATTAAAAACAATATGAGGTCCAGCTATTGTTCCTTTCAATCTCGCTTTATTCCGTTGAGTTCACACATGGGAAATAGTCACAGTTAAGGCCGCACAACACACCTTATTCTGTAACTCATTACCTTTAGGCTTCATAGACAGCAATTTAGTCCCCATTCTCTTGTCGACCCAGCCTTGAAGCAGTTGTAACACTCTTCCACTGTACAAACATTGAAAGAACTAATGAATTGTACTTTCAGGAGCAGCTTCACATAAACAACACCTATCTATGGCACATATTCAATGTCTATGTTGGTTAGTCCTTATGTTTAACGGTTCTCTACATCCTTACCATGATATGAGATGCTGTTTTGGCACCACCCACTTGTTCCGAACGATGTGCGACCATCCCACTGGAGCTAATTTCTTCTTCATCAACTAGTAACTTGCAACAGTGAAATAAAGCTTCTCGCCATTCTGCCAATGTGAAATAGACCCTTATATTCTTCCTTTAGACCACAACTCTTCTTCCATCCCCAAGACACAGCCACCCCAGGTATAATATAATCACTCCACTCTTGGCCTTTCAAGTAAAAATGATGTACCGACAACACCCATAATCTTTCTTCTGCTCAAACTTCAAAACTATTGTGTCATTCCATTGCATCAGTTGCCTCAGCCCAAGTCCTCCTTATTACGGTAACATACCTTCTCCCAGGACAGTAGAGGCGCACGTTGGTATAATTCCTTCCCTTCCCACAAATAATTTTGACATAAAGCATCTATCCTAGCAAGAAAACGCTTAAGAATGACGAAAATCAATGCCTGGTAAGTATGCACCTGACAGATTGAACCAACGTCAATCGTCCCACATAAAAAAGTTTTCTTACTCCTTGAATCAAGATACGACTAGAGATCTTTTCAACCAGTTTAAAGCAATCTTGCTTTGCCAATTTAGTGGTTTGAATAGATATGCCGAGGTCAGAATGGTAACTTACCAGCAGAACATATAGTAACTAGCAACGCTTCCTTCTTCTAGTTAACACCCATCCCAGCACAGAACAATTTCGATTTATCTGTACTCATTTAGGCCAGAATTTTTAATAAATGAGAGGACACAGTTTCATTGAGACACACTTAGGATGATATTTAAACTTATAATTCTCAGCTACAAACTGGAGAGTCCGAGAAAGTTGTTCCATATAGATGGTGAAGAGGAGAGGAGAGACTGAATCCCCTTGTCGAAGCCCTCGCTTCAAAGTCAAGAAGAAGCTCACAGTGGTGACACACTCCATTATCCACCATCTAATTTTTTGTGTAAAGTTGAGAGCTTCCATAATCTGATCCAAAAAAGACCCACTCTACACTGTCATGGGTCTTCTGAAAGTCAATCTTTAGTAAGCACCGAGCGAGGAGACGTAGTTTTCCTATTATACTGTTGCACTAGAGCTTGACAGATGAGCACATTCTCAATGATATTCCGCCCAGTGATGAACCCACCCTCATGTGGGGGAATTGTCCCAGGCAAGACTGACCCAAGTCTCTCACTCAACACTTTAGAGATACATTTATAAATCATGTTGCAACACGGAATAGGCCTAAATTGAAAGACACTCTGAGGTTTATTCACTTTGGGTATGAGAGATAGGTTAGTAACATTAACACGCTTAAGTAACGTCCTGAAGTGAAAAAGTTCTTCACCACAGCCATCACTTCCTCTCCTACAATATCACACGAATCTCTATAGAACTGACTAGTATAAACATCCGGACATGGGACTTTGTCCTTAGGAATGCTAAACAACGTCTCTTTGATTTCTCTAGATGAAACATGTGCCAAAACTACATCTCCATGAGCCATAGTGCACACTTTCCCTTGCTTCACCATACTCATTTGTACTGGTTCAGTCACTACATAAGTCCCAAGCAAATATGTATAATACTCCACAAATGCATATTGCACTCCAGCTGCCTCAGACGATCTATCCCTTATACATAATTGATTACCATCACTCTATTATGAGAATAACGCCTTCTCAAAACAGAATGAAAGTAAGACATATTCATATCTCCTTCATTAAGCCAAGAAACCTTCGCTTTTTGCTGTAAGTACGAGCTACAAGCTCCCTGAAGCCACCTTACCTCTTTACACTATTGTCATTCTTGCTCCTGCACAAGTTGGTTAACAAGTTCTTTTTGAATAGCTAGTTGTAATTGTCTCAAGTTCAGCTCAACCTAATTACATCGATTCATAATGTCCCCAACATTAGCTGAGTTTGAACCCTTCAACTCTTTTTTCAATGTTTTTTTATTTAGATACTAGATGGAACATGTGCGAACCGACAATACCGCTTTGCCAACTATTCTTGACTATCCTGAAATTGTGAACTCAAACCCCACATATTCATGTACTTGAAATACATGGGCTGTAACAACCCGAATATTTAAAAACTTTAAATAATATAAATTGTATTCCCTCAGTTTCATTGATATCTTCCACATTTTCTTTTTCAACCATTTCTTTGATTTCTTACACTTTCTTTTTTTGTTACCAAACTTCTCTCTTACCTAGGTGGTCCACTTACTTTACCTTCTCTCTACTTTTACATATTTGATTGTTTTTCTTAAGAAATATACCACATTTAAGGTGGAAGAAATCAATGAACAGATGGAGTATTAATAATAGCGTCAAAGGTGGCGGAAACACCCGACCAAATCCGAATCATTATTATCTTGACAGTCAAACTAATACATTATTCAAAAGTGTTCAAACTAAAAACTTTAAAACCTGAATTAATTAAAACTCTTATCAGAAGTCTCCCACACAGCAATCACTCATCAATAACCTGTAAAACATGAGAGGGGGGGGGGGTGTCCACAATCTGTGGGGAGAAACTAGATGTTCTCCCAGTCGTGATTATAACAAGTTGAACATGATTAACAACAAACATGATTATAACAACAATAATGAAAGATAACATAATTAAACGACATGCGAAGACATCAGTACATATGACTAACATGTTATTAGACATGATCATATAATTTGTTGCAGTCCACAAACAACTCGTGACTCAACGGACACGACACATTTATATAAAATCGTACATGACATTATTAATCATAAAGATCATAACAGATACTACGTATCCATTCATGTTGGAGTAAGTAACCACAGACTTCATACAAAGATGCATATGATATAGAATGAACACCGATTAGAGTATGTCACTGATACTCTAACTAGTCGGAGCGTGTAACTGACCCTCTGACACGGATCGTGTAACTGACCCTCCGCTGTGTGAAGTATGTAACTGATACTCCACGGGACTATGTATAGCATGTAACTGACGACTATATGTCTAAGACATGGCCAGAACTCTCAACGCAGTAACTGTGCGCCGAACGACACATAGGAATCCAGAACGTGTAACTGACGAATCTGAACCCACCAAACATAGACCAATAAACCTCTTGCGATCAGTATTGGTTCATTTCGATAGTATGTAACTGATACTACCGTCATCTATATCACTAACCATCATGTACGTTGCACAGTGTAACTGACTGCCAACTGCATGAGCAGGCTCACGACTCCTACATAGTACAATGTAACTGACTGCACTATGTAGTAATCAAGCCTAGTATAGTGTAAATGACAATACTAATTGATAATCAAACCCTAGTATAGTGTAACTGATAATACTAAGTATTAATCATCCGTTGTAAACATCACGACTCAAACATAGAACAATGTAACACTGATTGTTCTAAAGGGAATGAAAATTGAAATAACCAAACAATGATAACACAGTGAAGTTATAGCACAACCGACTATAACCTTGCACTAGCTTTAAGGTTAAGGTTTAATAGACTAAAACCCTGAACATCTAACGTGTATTTGTATTCAAGGTTAAGGTAAGGTTAGATTAACCTTGTCTAATAAAATGAAGTTATGTATATAACGTCAACCCGAAGGTGGTGTCATAGTATAACCACTATAACGTCAATCTCTAGTTGAGGTTACATTAACCCCGACTACAACCTTGTGACGTTACATTAACCTCAGTGAGATTATAGCTTCACGACGGTGTTACATAATCCTCAAGTGAAGGGTATCGTAACTTCCCATTGAAGTTACTTTAACTTCACATAAGGTTACATTAACCTCGTTATAACCCTGTGAGGTTACATTAATCTCCGTAAGATTATAACACACAACAAGGTTACATTAACCTCAAGTGAAGTTGTATAGTAACTTTCCAACAAAGTTACATTAACCTCAAGTGAAGTTTTAAAGTAACTTTCCAACAAAGTTACATTAACCTAAGATAGGGTTATGTTAACCATGATCATAACCTGGTGGAGTCACTTAGATTGAGCTCCAACGAGACTACAACCCCGCATTGAAGTTACCTTAACCTTAAGTGAAGTTGTATAGTAACTTTCCAATAAAGTTACACGATCTTCAATCAAGGTTAGATTAACCTCAATATCGGGTGATGATAGGACGAGTCATCTAGTACCTAGGGTTGAATCCCTAAAGCCATCGATGAAACAACCCTAGCATCTCCAAAGGAAGAGGCCAAGCGGCTCACGTACGAATTTTTAGATGTCACAATGGATTAGATCTAACAATTCTATTATAAGCAAAAACAATAACTATAGATCTAACGATAATGACAAATCGTTCAATTAACATACTGACTAATTAAATTCTTTAAATCATAAATAAAGACATATTCAAAATGCATAACCACGAAAAAGAGGCAACATCTAGTTACCTTTTATCAATTAATGATGAACATTAATAAGAATCCCCAATGTCTCCAACACATGTCACCATCCTCATAAATCCCTTTTGAAGAATGAACAAACTGAAATCCACGTGATAGAAATCGTACTACGCAAATCGTCTTTCAAAAATGTCCAAAAGAATGACATCTTCTTCTTTGATAAGAAACCCTAAAGGTAAGTCTAAAGGTTCATGAAAATGAATCTCATAAAAGTAATTGGAGATGAATATATTGTAGAGGAAAGAGTCAAGATTGTGAAAATATAATTTATGTATGCATTTTCAAGAAAGATAGATGAATAACAATGAGTTAAATGAAGAAAATGAGATCAGAAGAGTAGAAGAGAGGAGGGCCGTGCGTGTGAGGCGTTGCATGAAGAAATAGAATCACCTAATTACTTGCTAGCTAGGTTAAATCTATTTACAAGATGATTAATAAATGAGCTTTAGGTCCACTAATTCGTAGAATGGAGAATCCAATTTTAGCATGGGTTGAACCATAATAAAACGTAAGAAGAAACAATATAGGTGGAGTAGATATATAAAAAATAGCTAAATCGGGTCCGAACATTTTAACCCATTAAAAGTGAGTCAAAACCAGACAATTAATCGAAACGGATAAAAGAGGTAATAAAATATAGAATGCAAATTATTATAAAACACTTAAATAATTATTTTAAATAAAGAACTTTCCGAATAAATATTATTAAAAATACGGGGTGTTACATGGGCTTCCGATTAGTCAGCTTATCTTATTTAATAACACATGGACAGTGGTCGAAAGTACCCTCAGGGAGAAAATGAGCAAATCGTTAGCGAAGGTCTCAACCCATTCCTTGTTTACCAAGAATCGATCCAGTCTACTATAGACCCTATCCTCCGAACATTGTTTGCTGTTCCATGTATACTACGCTCGAGCTGAAGGGCTATCATCCAAACTGCAATCCTCTAAACAATCTCTAAAAGGACTCATTTTATGTTCAGAACAATTCCCCTATCCTCTCTTCAGATTTTACAACTATGTTGAAGTCACCCCCTACAACCCAAGCACCATTGATAGGTGCAGAATAATCCATTAATTATTGCCACAAACCCTCCCTCATTTCAATAGAATTAAAGGCATACACCATCGTGCAATGCTACTCACTAGAGGCTTCTTTAACGAGTATATGAACAAGTTGAGAGCTGGCATCCAAGACATTGACCACGACAACTTTCTATGGATTCCACAAAACCCATATACAACCTCCATCAACACAATGGTTATTAGTAGTTATAGCCGACTTGTCCATAAGACAAGGGCCATATTGTATAAACTTGAATACTTTATTTTCGTTTCTAACAAACCAAACACTACTACTTCTTGTTTTTCTATAAACTCATTAATTGTACGTTGCTTATTTATATTGTTCATTCCCTGTACGTTCGAAAATGCTTTTTTTTAGACTTAGACATCATTACCTTCCACTATAGGCTGGTCTTTTCCTTCCTGTGGAACCTTTTCCGGGGTACCTCCATGAACAATCAGGGCGTAAGACTTGTCTTTACTCACAAAGATTCCACTACCTATCCCCTGCTCATGTCCAACAAATTCCTTTTGCTTTGGTTCAGTAGCCTTAGTCGCTGATCTAGTTTGTTCAGTAACATTAGTGCACTAGATTCCTTTTGCTTATTTATATTGTTCTTCAGCATTATATTGGGCACTGAATCTGCCAAGCTACCCTTTTTTCCTGCTATTTGGCTTCTTCTTCTTTCTTGATGTCTTTCTTGCATCGGAGAAGTTCATGGCCATACAGATTGCATTTGCAACACAAAACAAGGTTCCAGTTATAGAAGACTTTAATATCCACTATTTTGCCTTCTTCATCTTTGAATTTTATCAACTCTTTTAACTTATGCCATAGTGGAACTTCAATCATGGCCCGCACATACCCCATTTGTGTTTTGTCAATAGTTGCCCCGGCCCCATCCAATTTTATGAACTCTCTCAATAGCCCACCTAACCTTGGTAGAGCCTTCCCCCCATAATTTCAGTGGCAGGTCAAGCCGTTGCACCCACACCGGCACTGCTTGCACTCCTTTCATGGTAATATTTTCTTTCGGGTTCCAATCTTTTACAACTAGCGGTTTATTATCAAACATAGTATGCCCTAAGCTTAGAATGACCTCTTTCTTCTCCATCAACTTGAAATGCACGATGAAAATGTCATCTGCCATGAATGATATTTTATCTACGTCAAAGTTCTTACAAATTCTTCTAATAAATCCTTCAATCACGTTCTATGGTGGATTTTCTCCCATAAAGAAACTACAAACCGATTGTTTCCAATAGGTGAGTTCGTTATCCACTTTATCCTTAGTGATTTGGATCGACTCTTCGTCCTCTTCAGCAATTTGATTCTTCTTGGCTCCTTGCTTTAGCCACTTGGATTGAGAGATAGGTTGTTGGATCTCACCTTCGTCAACCATTACTCTTTCTTCATCAAGATCATTCATTACGTCATCCTTCATATTCACAATCGGTATCCTAAGAATTGTCTGCATGAGCGTGTTTTCAATGATGGTATCGCCATCCGAACTGTTGTCATCATAAGTTTCATTCCCTTGAAGCCCTTGTTTGTGTGACACGATTGGTTTTCGTGCTATGGAGGCTTTTTGAATCATGGAAACCGCCTGCTAATTGCCTAAGGGGTAGGGTTATAACTAAGATAATCCATTTCGGCTATGCTGAAATATTCAATCAAGAATTAATTGACAGTAATGTGTAGAGCAATTTCCATATTTAATTGCTTTATAAATTAGTAGGATTTTCTTATTTCTACATTGTGGGATAATTAACGTGTGAATTTTATTTTCAACAGACAAGAACTTCAGTTTACCAAATATCTAATTTTTGGCATTCCTTTTTTTTTATCATATTAAACAAACTGTTTACCAGACTTTGATATCATATGTGGAAACCATTTTAACCAAATTTTGGTTAAGGTGATCTTCTCATATGCTATCAGAACCTGAGGATCCTAAAGATTTATCTTTAGATTCAAACAGTTTTTATTATCGCTCAAGTGTACACCTAATATGACCAGATGGGTGTGCTTGTATATTAATCTATCTTAGCTTCAAGTTTAAAGAAAATTTGAGCGATGAGTGTATTAAGGTGTAGAACAATTCATTGATTATGAATCGTCGATTTAAAATTATGATTTGGATGGTCTTCTCTGACCACTGGCTCAATCACATACTTTTAACTCATAGTACTTTGTTTTATTTGTATTCTTGGATTACAGACAAAGACCTATTAGCCCAGTGTTCAAAAATTTTGTAATCTAAACAACTACTAGCTAGTAATAATCTTGTTTCATTTTGTATCACTTGCCATTTCACATGACATAATTAATGACTAATGCTTTTTTTTGGAGGGTTTCAGTTTAATAGGCGCCGTTGCGGTGATAATTGGATTATATGTGGTATTATGGGGGAAATCACAAGAGTTGAAAGTTAAAATAGTGAACATGGGATCCGACAATTGCTTGGACAATAACACCACACAACAAAGAAACGATGAGATGGATTTGGAGGAGCCATTTTTGGTAGACGATTGAAGCCAAAAAACTGGCATGAATGCAAATGCAAGTTGCGGGAAGCTAACAACAACAACAATCATGTTCCCTAAATAAGGAAAACTATAATTTAGAGTAGTACTCGATAATACATGATACTTTTATTTTATCGAGTATATTTGTATAAGTAAACCCTAATTTCACACATGTAGTGGGGATTATAGGGAGTTATTAGATAACTTTTATAAGGATCAATATTTCCAATTATTCATCTTTATGTAACTTCTGATAACTTTAGACTTCATGTGGGCGAATGGGTGTCAATGTACCATGGTATGGATTTACCTCATAAATTATAGTGATACTCCATCCGTCTCGTTCATTTGTTTGCGTTTGATTAAAATACTCCTCAAAATGAATATAAAAGACAAATAAATGAACAAGACTAAAATATGTTATTTTAGTTGGTGTACAGTTTATTCAATATTCCCTCCGAGTCAGACTTATGTTCCCCGTTGATTAAAATATACCTCATATATATTTAAACAAAGGAGAACCTAAGTCAGGCTCGGAGGGAATATGCTATTTTGTTGGTGTTGTTAAGTGTATATTATTGTATACACTATAAAACATATCAACATGTCCATTAGAAATTTTCCTTTCTTTGTCAATGATTATATCTAAATTTTTTTTTAATTTTCGTTTCCCTTAATCATCAATTACATTCTCTTGATTTACTCTGCTTTTTTTTTATATGATTCATTTTTTTGGTTTTCTTCTTCATGATCAATTGAATAGTAACTAGTTGATATGACCGATTATCATCGGGCTTTAGCTTATATGCATATCATTGTATCAGGTTGTAACTCAAATAGTTTACAACGTATAACATAGACTTTGTTTAAGTCTCTTAACCAAGATTAATTATTATATATCGTAATATCTTTACTAATATACTAATTTTTATATTTTAAACTCTTTTACACACTGAGCTTATAGACCCTTTTTTAAGTTACCTCTTGATGAGACGCATTGTGTATGGTGTTATTTAATATGGTATATTTCGGCTACTCTTGTTGCTTGGAGATGGTGTTTGAGATCTTTATTGCATATCTTTTCTTCAACGGTGTTTATACTGAGTTATACATTATTTTGAGATAATATGTAACCTGTATTGAATTAGTGAAGTAAGGTGATATTTTGATGGTTGCCATAGGCCAAGAGAAGCATGATAAGTTGGATTTGATGCAAGAGTCAAAGCCTAAACACTGAAGGTCAAGGCACAAATCAAACAATCATGTCACCTAAATAAGGAAAACAAAAATTTAGATTAGTACTTGGTAATACATGATACTTTAACTTTATCGAGTATATCTATATAAGTAAACCCTAATTTCACACATGTAATAGGGATTATAGGGAATTATTCGATAACTTTTATAAGGATCAACATATCCAATTATTCATCTTTATGTAACTTCTGATAAATTTAGCCTTCATGTGGGCGAGTGGATGTAACTAGTCTCGATCGTCCTACTATACTTACGATTTTGCTAGCATAAAGTTGAGTATTTGAGTGCGGAAATGTTGATCAAAGTTAAAAAAAAAAGCGATGAAGATCATAACAAAAAGAACACAAACAATTTGTATGTGGAAAACCCTTAGAAATGAGGGAAAAACCATGGGCGCCAAGCAAGTATAGGTTTCACTAGTATTGTTTTCAAGTTATCAAACTAGACAAGGTAGCAAGTTAACGAAAATACAAACATTGTTTTTATTGTGATATTTTGTAGCAGGGTTAAAGTAAATATGAAGCTGAGAATGTCTGTCAAATTACAGCTTAAGATGATCTCCCCTCTGTAAATGGCAAATGATCCAATTTATAGTTCAAGTGTCCCTCTTTTTATTTGCCATCGCAAGTGTCCTTCTTACTTTTTATGTTGTCGGCATTTAAGTGCCATTAATAACATTGATTGTCTTGACCATTGTACATTGATTGCTTTGACCATTATTACTCCTTCTGTTACCTTTTGACTTCATTCGATTTTTTTGGTGTGTTGGACTACCGGACTGCCAAGTTGGTGAGCTGGTAAGCTAGGCTGCTACCTTTACATAGTTGGGCCGCTGAGCTGCTTTGTTGATCTACCAGTTACCTTAGTCTGCTTGTTATTTAAGTCTCATTTAATAGCATTAATGTCATTAATATCTCTTTGATGCTTCTCCTTTATTGTCATTATAAAGTATCTTTATCATTATTATCTCCTTTAATATCATAATAATTAATAGGTGGACATTAATCCTTGATCCAACCAACTTTGAAATAGTCAAAGTTGTTGGAGAAATCCCGAATCAAGGTAGAAGGCTTAGCAGAGTAGAAGGTTTAGCAAGCTTGATCCCAGTTTTTAACTCTTTCTTCCAGGCTTGATCCCTTCACATGCATGGTTGATCTTACGTTGTAGGTTAACTGCAGGGTAGCTCAGGGTTAGTCTTTGTATCATTTACTCCAAGATTGACGTGTAGTGTCTTTCTCACGTGTTCCTATAGTTGGGCTTGACATGAGGAACTTGTTTTGAATCTCGGCCTAGGTATACTTTTTGGGCCCAACAACAATCGCCTAGCGAATAAAATCGCTTCGTCTTCAAGATCTTCTTTGTCATCTTCGGAATGAGATCTCTAGCACTCTCCCTTTACCTTTCCGTGCCTCATTGGTACGTCGAGCTAATTGTCATCAAGTTCCATTAGTGTACCAATGAGCTCTTGCTACGTATAGATGGCTAAATCTTTGGATTCCTTTATAGCCGTAACCTTAGATTGCCAACGTTCAGACATTGACCTAAGTATCTAACGGACTATATGCTTCTCTTCGATGTTTCTTCCGAGATTTTGAAGTTTGTTAGTGATAGTGGTGAATCTTGATGATATGTCGTGTATGTTTTCATTCCCTTTCATAGAGAAGCATTCATACTTTTGAATCAACATGTCGATTCGATACATTTTCACGTGGACGTGCTTTCGTAGGCTAATTCAAGATTGTCTCAAATTTCTTTTGCCGAATTATGCGTTCTTTGGCATGCATATTCTTTGGGGCTTATCCCATTTTGCAACAAGGACATAGCTTTGAAGATCTTCTCGGCTTTCTTGTTGTCCGCTTCAACGTATTTCTTTTTTTCTTTTTCTTCGGAACTACCAGCAACTTCATTCGGTGGTCGTAGTCTTGATTGGTTCATTTTGGTTGATCTTCCTAAACTCCCAAACGTGACCCTTGAAGAAGTGCATCATCAAGGTTTTCCATAGTCCATAGTCTTTGTCGTTTAATATCTGGCACTTAAGATGCTTGGACTCCATTAAAAAATTGGTCAGAGTAGTAGATCACTCTTCTTGATGTTAAGCAAATTTCATAGAACCTGCTCTGATACCAATTGAAGGATCGGTGATCTATATAAAATACTTAAGAAAGACGGTTGAATTGAGTATGAACTATTTTTCGATTTTTTGCGGTCTTTCGAGTGTGTCCTACGTCGTGTATGTATGGCGCGTAACGAGAAAGTAAAAAGACGAGAGACACGATATTTTTTGAATGACTCGATCTCACACTCCAAGATCTACGTCCATGATATACACATTTTATACCCTCTTTTTAGACTCTTTTTGGTACCAATTCGGGGTGGATTCAATGTTAAGTACTCATATTTCGAGTACTATTATGGTTACCCCCGTTTTGGCTATTTATTTGTATTTTGCAACCAATATTGTGCATTAATTGGCTTGTATCCATTCACTCAAGATAACACCACATGCCGAAGAATGAGAGCCATGGAGAACTCGGTTTTCGAACTAGACACTTGTGAACCGAGGGAGCCCAAAAGCGTCTTAACTGGGTAGCAAAATTTTGAAGTGAGCATGGGGAATAAAGAAGCCAAAGCTTACAAGAAAACAAAAGAAGGAAACAAGAGGAAGAAAGAAGACGAAGATATTGAGCAGGGCGGCAGGCGTAGACTGCGGATTTCAGCGTAGTCTGCGCCGAGCCTGCGCAGATGGCCAAGATCCACTTAAAACAAAGATTTTCGTTTTCTCATTCCCCTTATTACAGGCTTGTTTGTGGTCTTGTATTTCTGCCTTCTTGTGTTACACTGAGTATTTAAGGTTGCATTACACAATTTGTAAAGAGAAAAAAAACTCACTTTTAGAGAGAGGTTAGGGTTGTAATCAATTCTAGATCTAATTTGCAATTAGTGTAGCATTGGAAGAAAATGTTACATCTTTATGCTTAATTTGAATTGCTAATACAGCAAGAGGGACTAATACTCTCATATCTTGGTGTAAATCTACACAATGATGTAATTCTTCCTAATTTGTAAGACTTTCAACTCTTGTTTTAATCTAGGAATTTTCTACATGGTGCCCTATGTTTCTACCTTTATCTATATGGTAACCCTTCACTTTTATAATTACACTTGATACCCATCACTTTTGGTGTATTATGTGTCTATACCCATAATGACATTTTCGGTCTTTTTTTACTTTATTTTTTCGTTAATTGTGTTGATTATAGAAAATAAAGGAGGTTTAAAATTAACCTAAACAACCACTTAAGCATAGTTAAAGCAACACAACTAACAGAAAGAGATAGTCAAAGAAGACGGAAAACGTCATTAAGGGTATGGAAACATAATACCCTAAAAGTGAGGGGTACCATGTACGGACTATGATTTATAAAAGTGCAGGGGTACCATATATTTACCCCAAATTTGCTACTGTGTGTTGTTGTAAACACCCAGTTTTGGACCCGGTGGCTGCAGAAGCATCCAACAAACACCCTATGATGATCGAACTGCAACGCCCACAGGGAATGAATGGGAAGACCGAAAAGTTGGAAGAAGAAAGGATTTTTTAGTTAGACGCATGAAATTAGCTAAGCATTTTATTCGTCTCAGATTGAGAAAGCGGAACTGCTTGACGCAAATCTAAATCGGGCAGATCTTTACTCGCAGTAGAGCATAAACCTAAAAGAATTAAAAAGGCCCATTCAAGAACAAGAAAATGACATCGTGATTAGGATTGGATCTCGATGAACTGATACATCAATGAAAAGGAAGTTCGATAAGTTTAGTATTTTTTTTAGTCGAAGGATCTTCCTGCTGGGAATTAGATCCTACTCTTCATCTCCCCTCTTCACAGAAGATGGAGTGGGAGTTTTGGGTGTTGGTTTATATGGTTCTATTGAACTTACCTTAAATTGGGAAACATTACTTAATCAATCGTATCCCCTGGCACACGATTTTACGATGTTTTAGATGATTTTTATATAGAACGAATCAAATAATTACTCAGAGAAAATAATTCAACATCAAGACAGTCTTAGTCGTGTCATTACGGTCGCGTCAACACTAACTAGAGCCAATTACGACTCTGGGGCTCTGAATTGGTCCCGAAACACACAAAGTCAAACCCGAGTCTACGCGTTAGACCGAGTCGAACCTCGGGATGCGTACCCGAGGCCCATCTGCGCACGCTAGGTCAAGGGTCGGAAATCTTAGCGTATAAGCAATCACAAAGATTGCGTATATCTCCGTTTCGGAAACTTTTCAAATTGGATCTTCGATCAAAATCTCAGGCACGTCAAATCTCGGGCACCTAGTGGGACGCGTCTGTGAATCACGTCGTCTGGTTTCAGGCGCCTCACTATTGGGTCGCACGACGTGCTGCGCTCCAAATCTCGGATTGAACTACAAGAAAAACTATAAATACCTCCCTCCTTCGCTCATAATCGACACAACACTTCCCTCATCTTACGAGCTCCACACAACTTGCTGTTATTCTTTAGCGTCGCACTCCACGACATTAGGAACGATCCACTCGATCATTATCTCCTCGTATCGCAATCCAATAATCAACGCTACTCTTCGTAGTTCCTCGAGTTCCTGACTCGAAAGGATGAAAAAGGGCACCTGTGTCGACTTGCCTTCCATCGTTGCGAAGCTCTGCCGAAATCGTCGCAGGACACTAGGAGGATTATCTTGTCGAAGTCGATATCATCACTAGGTTGTCATCTATACCAAACTTTACATATCACACTTTAATTATGCATTTCGACGTCGTCAAGTCCGACCTATGTGGATACTAATTCCACGACGCGTCCACCATTTGCACTCTAAATGGTGTACAAGCCTTACTCTTGTTTAACTCAGTCAAGACCAACTCGTCTAAAATAAGTAACGTCCACAACTTCAACCTCAAGTACTAAAACACCTAAATCGAATCCGAGTAGTCGTCATAAGATCCATTCTTGATTGTCTACACATCGTACTACGTTTAGTGTACATTCTGAGGGTGCAACTCCTCAAACGATGTGATTTACTTATATTTCGCAATTTATCATTTTCGTATGATTTACCGCTTTTATGACCATAACCGCATGCTAAATCACCTAACACAAAATCAAAACGTAAACAACTAACATTAACCAAAACAAGCAGTGGTACGGTCTCGTATTAATCTTCATGCTCACCCCTCATATTTGGCTCGACGCATCCTTATTAATACGGAACCGACACACTTTAAGCAAAATACCAGGTAAGATATTCCACGAAAATAATTAATATCTGTATTATCACGTTAAAACTGATTTGCTAATACGTATACTACCTAGTACTCTCTACTCTCGTACGTGCATCATGGCCTGCTTGTTACGTGAAATCGCATGCAAAGAATGTAAAAAGACTTACTTCGATGATAACTTACTTGCTCTTAAAATAACCGACATAGCAAAGGAATAGGGTTAAAACAATGGATGTTATCGCATTTACACAACATTAGAACGAAGTTATCAGCCCACCGATTGATTAGTAGAGAGGCCGCTACGTGCGTGCGGGATTGGGTGTTGACGTCTATCGGATGTTCGCTTCCCAATACGTACCCTCACCCCTTACTCAGAATCTACGGTTTCCGGATGTCCGAAACCATTGACAATGAGTGTCATTCTAGAGATGGAATGTTTAAGGGTACAAGTCTTTATGTTTAGATCCTCATGACACTTAGCTCTGAGCCGACTAAAGATTAAAGTTGACATGAACGGTTTCTGAATATCCCAAAATTACTCGGTGGCGACTCCATAAATCGACAACAAATTCGGTTAATCAAAACGGTCGCCAGACCAAATGAATCAACCTTTAAACAATACAACCACATCCCGATTGATTCAACGGAAACATAGATGCGCCCATACATCTATCTAGTACAATTCAAATCGTCAACCAAATTAAGGTCCGATCCTTCGCCCCAAACGCGGGAAAGGACCGGCCAGACAAGCGTCTGACGAGCCATGTGGGTGGCCGCAGCGACGATCCTCGAGGGTGTGCGCGACGAGCGGGTGACAACATCCACAGTTTGACGACTTCGCTGGGGAGATGGAAACAAATTTCCAGCGGTGGTGTAACTTGAACGAGGTCGGTGAAACCCATTTCCTAGTTCTCTTGTGGTCAGTAAAGGTTTTCGGCCCTAAAAAGCCCACCCTAACCAATTTAGGACCAATCAACCTTCTTACGGTAATGTTCTCGGACAGGACCCGTGAGGAGGCCCCCGATTGTTACGTGTTAGGTGTAGTTTGTAGTGCCTATTTTGTTGTGTTTTGGTCCCGTTTTCCTTGTGGAATCGCTCCTTGGGAGCGGTTCTTGGGTTACTTATGCTTCCTTTAGTTCGTTTTAGGTTCCCGAGACCATTCATGAAGAATTGGAACGATTCCGACTCGTTTCATACACTTTTGGAGCCAACGAAGAGAAGGAACGATCACTCGATGCCTTGGATTCGATCCCGAGACCTTGGGACCCATTCCCGAGCCCCTTGATGACCGCAAACACGCATGAATCAAGGGTCTCATTTATGTGTCGCTCACCTACGAGCATTCCTCGAGTCACTTTCGAGTCTCTTTTACGTCGTGCGGTGGATCCGTTCTGATCTCCAGTCTTATTCTGCTAGAGCTATCCTCAAACATGACCACGGATTCAAATGCCATCGTGAACATCCGCAACGACGTCAACACCCTAACCAAATTGGTTCTCAATGTCCACGCCTCGGTAACCAGTCTAAGTTCATTCGTCCGCGACATTAACAATCGCCTCGATTTCCTAGAAAGTAGAGACGGAAAGCGAAGCAAATACCAATTCCGTCGATTACAACATCCGGGGGCTTACTCCACAAAAGTGCATTGTCCGAATGTTCCGCGCGATCAAACCTTCCTAAGACCAATACGAAAAAAAACCTCAAGGCCTTGTAGAGCCATATCCAACAAGGTAGAGGCGTCACGAAAGAAGTTTACCCAATTGACTAATCTTACACCGAGACTCTCAAGCACTTGGTCGATCAAGGACTACTTTTGTCCATGGGTCCAACTTTGGACCCACCAGTCGACAAACGAAGGAAAAAATGGAGTCCTAATGCATATTGCCTATTTTATCAAGGTAATGAACACGATACTTAAGCATGCTTTACACTAAAGCACGTGATCCAAGACATGATCGAGGAAGGAACATTTTGTCCCTCGAAATGACAAAAAGAACAGTTTACTTTCAAAAACACCGAGGGAGAGATAGTAACATTAGTGGTTGTCACGAGCTATTTCAAACCCTTCGATAGTCTATCAACAGAAACATGTTCAGAGAACCACTCAAGGGTCGCATCCCCATAAGGTTACATAAGGATATAAAACCAAGAAGACGGTCACGGTCCCGAGCCAGGTTAACGTTGTATTAGAATCAAGTCATAGTATTGTTCTTTCCCTTCTAGCGTAACTATTATGTTTCGAGTCTGAGGTACAGGGGGCTTGTTCCGACCTCGTAAGTCCTATTAACACATTATTGAATCCTATGACAAATCTTGATAGTCTTTTAACTTGTGATCAAAGACGGAGGGCAAACCCTTCTCCCACAATAAACATCCCTAAAACAAAGACCGACCAATCCACCGTAGGTGCTAGTCGAACTAAAAGTTTGAAACGGCCAAAAGAAGCAAAAAAAAAAACCAAGGCCAAATCAAACCAGCCCTATTCAATGATGCAAAGTGATCGAGACCAAGTTCAATGGTCGAAATGAAATTTCAATCACCCAATACAAGTCCGAACAAAAAGGGAATAAACGCATAGACCAGTCAGCTAATACCAAATTTTAGCCTTCCTACATTCAACCCTTAAGACCTTCCCGAGACGCTTGTTAGGAGACAGTCCAGAGTTTGGGGATTCAAGCCCGATTGGATTATCCCAACCATTAAAGCCAGGCATGGAAATAAGATCCCACATAATTTATATCCGACTCGATTGAAGTTTGAGTCATTTTTACTTGACTTCCCCTTTCCTACCACGTTACGAAACCGTAACTTCATGGCCCTAACTCCACAAAAATCAACTCCTGATTTTGATCCGTCTAAATCCCTTATTACCTAGCTCCACATTCCAAATCCGTCCAAACCAGTTGCCTTGACCTAAACGCTGTATCTCGATAATTGTCACTTTGAAGGGGGCACATCCTTTGCTTTGCTTTAATCATTGCTTGAAGTATAAGAGCCCCATAGCAGTCATATCTTGAAAGAATTCGATAATTCACATGACGAGTATAAAGCACAAAATCACTCGCACTAATACGAACTACGAACAAGGTTTGATTCTGTCTAACCGCGGATACGTAGGCAGCCCTCTCGAGGGTACAACCAAAACGACAAAATCGACTGTGATCGATTCATGCAATAAACAGAACTCATCATACACTCCGATTAACAAAGTGATTAAAATGACGAAGCACACAAGAAAAAAAAGCAAAAAAAAGCAAAAAAATGAAATGACGAGCCGTGGACGGAGTGAAAACCCGAAAGGACGCTCTGGGCCGGGCAAAATGGAAAATTGAGTTACGAGCCGTTAAAAAAAAAAAGAAAAAAAAGGTGAGTCGAGGACGGAGTGAAAACCCGAAAGGGTGCTCCGTGCAAAATGAAGAATCGAGTTGCGGGCCACCACAATAAACAAAACGTGTGCTTCTCATTAATATAAATCAAGCAAAATCGAGCCTTTGTCGAGGCCCTCATCCAGATACCCCGAAAGCAAAAGACAACGTATAAATAACTTCACAATAACTAGTACTAATACGCAACAAAATACCACAAGTACGACATAATACTAACGGCTGGGCCCTACCTGTCCATCTTTTCTTTACCCTGGCCCTTCGGGTACGCTTTCTTAGGACTCTCACCACGAGCCTCTCAAATACAAGTGGTCACCTTCTTAGCCCTTTCTGGGCCTAGCCAATCTCACGCGTCTTCTACATCTGTGTCTTTAATATAGGTCTTGTCCGTTTTGACCCGTTTTGACAAATTGACGGTACTAGGATCGGTGACACTTTCTTCGGTCGTGCGCTTTAATATAGGATCGGTACTAGGATCGGTGACAAATTGTAGGTCCACAATCTCCCAGTCCTTAACCTCTCCTGCTCCATCGGATCTTCGCAAACCCTCCACTGAGCATAAGAGCGAGATGTCCACCGAGTGTATATTTCGGAGATGGCATGTATACTCCGCTGTCTCCAGGTCATTTCAAATTCCCTAAAGGCATCCTTTCCTCACGGATTGGAATCAATGACAATAGTGTCAATCTCGGGAATGGTTTGTCCCTTGCCCATTTCCCATTAACCTGTCTGGGTAAACATAGATACATGCACTTGTAGACACCCATATTTGGACCTGGTGGCTGCAGAAGTGCTCGACAAACACCCAATGACGATCGGACTGTAACGCAACGCGAGATTACGATGCTTTAGATAGTTTTTCTATGGAACGGATCAAATAATTACTCGGAAAAATTAATTTAACATCAAGACAGCCTTAGTCGTGTCATTACAGTCGCGTCGACACTAATTAAAGTCAATTCCGGCACCGAAACCTTGAATCGGTCCCGAAATATGCAAAGTCGAACCCGAGTCAACGCGTCGGCCGAGCAAACCTTGGGACGCACACCCGAACCCACCCGACGCTCGACGCGCTAGGGTTAGGGGAAAGCTTAATCCCCAAGTCAACATATTAATTATACGCATCTTCTCCGTTTTGGAAAGGTTCGAAATAGGATCTTCAAAATCCCAGGTACGTCATACCAAGCACCCTAATCTTCGTGCGCAGCAACCCAGGCGTCTGAGTTCTGGTGTGCCTGAACTCAAGCGTCCTAGAGGGCGATTTGAACTACGCGAGCAACTATAAATACTCCCCTCATTTCATTCGCTCGACACACAACATCCACGAGTCGTGACTACTTCTCCACAACTCGCTCTCCCCCTCTTCTTCTCTAACTTAGGTTCGCACTCCGACGCTAAGAACGATCAACTCGATAGTAGTCCCGTTAAGCGAATCGACACTACTCCTCACCTTCGAGCACTTCACTCGGAACCGAGGAGCACCTGTGCTCGCCTACTAGCTAATCCTGAGAATAGTAGCGAAGCTCTGCCGGAATCACCGCGGGACGAGCTAAGAGGATCCGCCCCGTAGTCGAACCTTCACTAGTTTATCATCTAAACAAAACTTTACATTCCCGTACTTTTTATTATGCACTTCGATAATGTCAAACGTGGACACTAGGTCCATGGCACGTTATAAACATACGTAATGTCCTCAACTTCAACCATAAACACTAAAATACCCTAACTAAACCCGAGTAGTTCTGAGATCCGTTCTCAATTATCTACGCATCGTGTCTCGTTTATTGTACACTCCGAGGGTGCAACTCCTCACTATATGATTTATTTACATTTCGCATTTACCGCTTTCGTATGATTTACCGCTCTTATGACCTTATAATCGCATGCTAAATCACCTAACACGAAATTCAAAACGTAAACTAGCTAAAACTGAACAAAGCGATGGTCAAGACAAGAAATAAACGAAATTAAGATAGAGAAAATGCTAGAGAGAGAAAGGTCTAGGGAATTTTCTTGAGTTCAACAATGGCTAAAAACAAGAGAAAGGTATCTAGATCTAATAGTAATTCTTCTAAGGGTAATAATAATTCATTTTATAATAATAAAACACCAAATAGTAGCAATACGACACATAGTAATTCGAAAGGAAAAAAGGTACAACACAGTAAGAAAGATGAGGCGTATAACAGTGAAGTACACTCCATGTCATCCGAAGCTGATGGAGATATGGATGCTGAGATTCAAGATATTTTGGTGAACAATGGTGAAGATGGAGGGCAATGGCAGGAAATTTCTTCTAAACATGGTAATTCTCTGATTCTTACTAATGAAAATATTAAATCAGAGCTGGATTATTGGAAGAATGCTATAATATGCTCTATTTTGGGGGCGAATCTACCATGGTTTGTTCTTAGCGCGTATCTTAAACGAATCCGGAAAGGAGATGATGTTAAGCAGATCTCATTTCAGAAGAACGGAGTCTGTTTGGTGCGGTTTAAGACTATGGAAGGAAAGCAGGAGGCATTGCGGTCTGGGCAATTTTTCTTTGATAATAAACCGTTAATCATCAGGGACTGGCACCTATGCAGCGATTAGAAAAGCAGGATGTCAAAACGGTACCAATTTGGATCAGATTTTACAATCTACCATTAAAGTTCTGGGGACAAGCCTTAATGAAAATTGCGAGTCTAGTTAGAACTCCAATACGAACTGATACAGCTACTCAGACTACGAATTTCGTGGAGTTTGCAAGGATAACGGTAGAAGTGCCATTTAATACTAAGTTCCCTGATGTAGTGTCATTTCAATACGAATTAGATGTAAGTCATCGACAGATTGTGCACTATGAATGGAAGCCAATTAGATGTGGTATATGTCAGGGAATAGGCCATGATGATCAGATGTGCAGAAAGAAGAAGACTCAAACTGTACAACTTGCAAAATAACAAGTCTGGAGAGAACGTCCGTTAAAGGCTGTACATGAAGAGAATAAGAGGAATGTGGAGTAGACTACTGGACAGTAGGGTGTGGAGCTGGGGGAGGTCAGGGTGGAATCTATTCAGGAAAAGGAGGACACGATGACTTCAATGCATACTCAGAGAGTTATTATGTCGCATACGCCAATAAGAATTATTACTAAGTTTACTCAGCAAGATCGAGGAGGACATATAGTAGGGGGAAGATCATTTTATGAAGCTCTCAGATCAGAGGCGGTTAAGCATGTTGATGGTGCCTTAGGAATGGGTCATGGGGATATTGACCATGGCTAATCTAGGATTTTGGAATATGAGAGGAATAAACAGTCTGAATAAGCAGAAAGAGATTATTACGTTTTTGCATAAGAATAATGTAGGACTGTTAGGAATAATGGAAACTAGAGTAAGGGCATCATCTTTCAATAAAGTAGCTATGGGAATTGCGTTGGACTGGAATATTGTTACTAATAATAATTGTCATGATGGAGGAAGAGTATGGGTTATGTGGAATAGACAGTATGATGTTCAGGTGATTGATTTGGAAAAGCAATTATTCATACAAAAGTTACTTATAATATGAATGGAAGAAGTTGGAGAATGACATTCATTTATGGATTTAATAGAGTAGCTGAAAGAAGACCTGTTGGGCAGCAATTAAACATGCGCATGAAGCTGACCAAGGGCCATGGATCCTTGTAGGCAATTTTAATAATGTCCTTAGTGGTGGGGGGGGGGGGAGGAGAGGATTGGAAGTAGAGTGACTGAGGCGTATATTGTGGACTTTAAAAAATGCATTGATTACTGTGGGATATCTGATCTTCCGGCTACGGAGGCCTTTTTCACATGGAATAACAAACATGAGCCGGGTGATCGAAGATTTAGTAGGATTGACAGAGCCCTGGGATATGTAGAATGGATAGTATAGATTCTTGATTGTAAGATCCATTTTCATCCAGAAGGGATGTTTGATCATTGCCCTTGTACTATTGATATTTGGCATCAGGATGAGAGGAGGCATAATTGCTTTAAATATTTTAACATGCGGGGTAAAGGTGGGGAATTAAAGCCTGTTGTGCAGAAAAATGGGCATAGGAGGTGTGTGGAACACTTCAGTTTCAGATGGTAAAGAAATTGAAGATGCTAAAGGGGCCTTTGAAGGAGTTGAATAGGAATGGTTATGCGAATATAGAGAATGCAGCCTAATTAGCGAGGGACACTTTGATGCGAGTGCAGCTGGAAATGCATTCTAATCTGCATTATTTGGAAATTCAAGATATGGAAAAACAGGCTGCGAAGCAATATCGGCAGCTTGATGAAGCTAGGCTTATCTTCCTAAAATAGAGAGTTAAAGCAAATTGGGTTGCTGATGGGGATGACAATAATCGATATTTTAATTCCTTAAACAAATCTAGGAGAAAGAGGAATCATGTTTTCTATATTAAAGATGAACAAGGAAGAGTTTTTTACAACCCTAATAGTATACATGATGCTTTTATAAGGTATTATGAAAACTTGTTGGGGACTGCACGAACTATAAGTAATATAAACTTACAGGTTGTACGGAGGGGAAAACTGATCAGTGAACAGGAAGGTAGGGAAATGTGCCGTGGCATAACTGAGCAGGAGATTAAACACACACTTTTTTCTATTCCGGAGAATAAATCCCCAGGACCTGATGACTTTACGAGTGGCTTCTTCAAGGATGGGTTTGAGATAGTTGGAGGGCTAGTAACGAAGGCTGTGCAAGAGTTTTTTATGACTGGAAAAATACTAAAGCAGTTGAATGTGACGAACATCACACTGATACCAAAGAATGATAGGTGGTGGATTTTCGTCCAATTGCATGTTGTAACGTTATTTACAAGTGCATTACTAAGGTGATATGTGCAAGGCTAATGGAGGTGTTACTAAAGACTGTGAGTCCGAATCAGAGTGCTTTTATCCAAGGAAGAGATATTGTTGATAATATTTTAATATGACAAGATCTTGTTCGAATGTATAACTGGAAAAGATGTACACCAAGATCTTGCTCAGGGCTTACAGTGAATAAGGCTAAATCTGAAATATTTCTGAATGGGGTAGCTGCTAGTGAGGAAGCGCGGATCATACAAACATGTGGTTTTCAGAGAGGGGTGTTTCCATTTAAATATTTGGGATTACCCATCTCATATACTCCCTCCTAGTTCAAGTATTCCTCCCCAATTTTTTTTGGAGAGAGATTAAGAAATGGGTAAAAAGTGGGGTATAAAGTGTAAAAGGTGGGGCATGAAGTGAAAAGATGTTGGGTTTAGGTGTGGAGGAAAAAAAAATAATGAATTGAAGGAAGAATAAAGAATGATTAAAAGTACATCCAAAAAAGGAAAGTGGGAAGAAAACCAAACTAAGCTCAAAAAGGAAAGTGGGAGGAATACTCAAACTAGGAGGGAGTAAGAGATTGCTAGTGCATCAATGTTATGGGCTGATTGAAAAGGTCACGAAAAGAATACAACGGTGGGGAGTTAAACACTCAAGCTATGTTGGGAGACTCGTGTTGGTTAAGGTGGTCCTCAACCAATTGCATCAGTATTGGTGTAGAATTTTTCTGCTACCTAACACTGTCATTAAGAGAGTCGGGCGAATATGTCGTGAGTTTTTGTGGAAGGGAATTGCAGGAGGGAACAAGAGCCCACTGGTCAATTGGGAAAAGTGTTGTTCTGAAATTAAAGTTGGAGGATTGGGCATTAAAGCTGGAAAAGCATGGAACAAGGCACTTATGGGTAAGTATGTTTGGTGGATTTATACTAAAGCCGACCATCTGTGGATTAAGTGGGTGAATGCAATATACTTAAAGGGAGCTAATTGGACTACTTATCAACCAACAATTGCCTCAAGTTGGGCTTGGAGGAAGATATGTAGTGTAAAAAATGAAATGAGTATGGGTTTATCATAAAGGTGACTGGGTGGCTGATAGTAAGGGATATAATGTTGCTAGTGGCTAGCCATGGTTATGTGGTGCAGGTGAAAAGCAAGCATGGTGGAGTGTTATTTGGTATCGTATGGGCATAACCAAGCATAATTTTATCACATGGGTATATCCGAATGGGAAGTTACTCACTTAGGATCGACTATTGAGATTTGGCATTATGGCTAACAACAGTTGTTATATTGTGGGATGCAAGAGGAGAGTCATGAACACATGTATTGGGAATGCATGTATACTAAACAGGTTCATAACATGTTGCAGGACTGGTTGATGATGAAGTTACCAGTCCATGATCTGCTCGCATACTGTACTCGCCTGAAGGACAAATCTGGCTGCAGAAAACAATATGTGTTTGCTGCAATCTGTGCTGCTATTTATGGGGTGTGGATAGAACGCAATAGATGTTGGAAAGAGGGTAGTTTGAAAAGGCCACAAATTCTAGTGAATGAGATGAGAGTGGAGATTGAATATAAGGTGAGTAGGAGGATAGTGAGAATACCCACTATATGGCATAGAAATGGATAGAAATTGATACACTGTATATGAACTTGAATGTATTTGGTGAGATTGATCATATTAATATATTTACAATTTACCAAAAAAAAGAGAACAAAGCGATGGTTGGGTTCTGTATTACTCCCGGTGCTCACCACCCGTGGTTCGACGCATCCCTATTAATACAGAGACGACGCATCTTAAGCAGAATACCAGGTAAGAAGGTATACCACGAGAACAATTAATATTCGTATTATCACGTTAAAACTGATTTGCTAATACGTATAATATTTAGTACCCTCTACCCTCCTAAGTGCATCTTTTCATGGCCTGCTTGTCACGTGAAATCGCATGCAAAGAATGTAAACACAACTACTTCGACGACAATAAGCTTACTTGTCCTTAAACAACTGACATAGAAAAGACATAGGGTTAAAACAATGGATGTTACCGTACTACCACCACAACAAAAGAACAAAGTCATTAGCCCATCGATTGATTAGTAGAGGCTGCTATGTGCGGGCGGGATTGGGTGTCGATGTCTAGCAGACGTTGGCTTCCCAATACGTACCCTCACCCCTTACTCAGAATCGACGGTTTCTGGATGTCCGAAACCATTGGCAATGAGAGTCATTCCAGGCATAGAGTGCTTAAGGGTACAAGTCTTTATCTTTAGGTCCCGTGCCACTCAACTTTGAGCCGGCTAATGATCAAAGTTGACTTGAACGGTTTCCGAGTCCCTATAATTGACTCGGTGGCGACTCCACAAATTGGCAACGAATTTGGTTCACTAAAAAGGTCGCCTTAACAAACATATTGGCCTTTAAACATTTACAACCATGACTCGATCGATTCCAACAGAAACACGGGTGTCGGCATCCGTCAACTACTATCCGAATCGTCATCCAAATCGAGGTCCGAAACATCACCCCGAACGCGAGATCGGACCAGTTCCCGACTGGGAGGGGGACGCGTGGGTGGCCGCCGCGATGAAACCGGGTCGGTCCCGCGCAGGGCGCCGGGCGGTGTGGACGGACGTCCACTGTTTGGCGACTCCGTTGGGGAGAAACAAGTTTCCAGCGGTGGTGTAACTCGAACGAGGTTGGTGAAGCGCATCTCCTTGTTCCTTGTTGTGGTCACTACAGGTTTTGGCCCTAAAAAGCCCACCCTAACCGATATTAGGACCAATCGACCTATTCGCGGTATAATCCTTACGGACACGCGGAGCGATCCTCGGTTGACGCTTCGGCCGTCCAAGGTAGCCGCGTATTTCGTGGATATACAAAACGAGTGGTTCTAAGCAGATTGTACGACACTCACTTCCGATCCCCAGGTGACCTGTCGTCCCCTAGGCAAATACTATTCGTGGGCGGTAAACTACCCCAACCTACCCATGTATGCATCCTGCATGAGTGTACGGATTCCTAGTGATGCGTGTCGTAATCGCAGTCAAAATTAAATTTATAATTCACTTACAAGACTCTAACTAACTAGTAGTAGGACAAGTAAGGGTCGAACCCACAGGGACTAATGGTATTACCTCAGATTTATTTAGTTATATAAGTATAAATATAATAATGGGGGGTTTGTTTGGATTGTTTTTATACTAAACTAACTTACTAAAATTAAATAAATAAAACTAATAATACTACTAATCGCAATAAACAAATAAAAAGTTCTTATAATGAATAAATAGGAGGTATGTAATTTTCTATAGATGTCGGGTAAAATCATCGATTCACTTAATTAGTTATATTGGATAGATTAGTTAATCGGTTAAACCTCGAACGCAAGTAAATTACCAATTTTATCTTTCTGACTCGTTAAACCCCGTGAACGCACGCAAGTTTAATTCTAACCAATTTATCAAATTAACCATGAACGCATGAATCAAATTAATAAATTAAGTCGCTTTAAGATCACTAATCAGTTGAATAAAATATAACCAGAACGCTGCAATTATATCTGACTCAACTATCACACAAGATTCTAGCAATTAAGATTAGACCAGAACGCTGCAACTTAACCAAAATTACTATTAATTCAACGATCAATTCATGAATACAATTAAGTTGGCCAAACAGAATTAACAAACACGAATCAGATAGTCAAATAACGAATCGTATATAAATATCCAACAAACTAATTAATCAGTCAAAACGATATCATAATCTCATGAACCCTAACATCAATAGTCAATTACATACTCCAATTAAAAATTACTCTAGACTAAACATAATAACAATAAAAATAAGATAAAGATTAGAAAAGCTCATAAAAATCGGAATGAAATTTGATTAAAACGGAGTCAAGCCGTCGATTCCGTGGTCCGTCGTCGTGCGGCTCTGCCTCCTCTACGATCTCCTCTGTTTCTTTTTTTCCTTCTTCACGTGTCCTCCTCTTCCTTGTTCTTTTTTTTTCTTCCCCTCTTGTCTTCTTTTTAATTTTTTTTTTATTTCCTTCTTTTCTCTTTCCTATTCTCTTGTAAAATCTTTTATTTCCTCTTTTTGTTTCCTTTGTAATAATAGGCTACAACCCATTTGTTTTGGTGTAGAAATCTACTGGTCTGCTGTCTTATAGCTCGATTTTGACCTAGTATATGACGAAATTTGATGTTTCTCTCTTCTACAAACTTGTAGGTCTCGAATTTAGCTTTCCAACGCATCTTGAATCACTTGATTCCGATATCGTATGAGTGAGATATCGTCGTCTTAAGATAGACCTACATCATATAAACGGGAATATATGTATTATTTGACCTTCAAATTAAATGGGTTATTCTAAATAATTTAAAAATAGGTAATAAAACTTATTTTATCACATAAATAATATTAACGTATATATTAACCCAAAATTCATAAAAATACGTTATTAGCTCAAATAATATAAAAGACGACATTATAATAATAATAATAATATTAAAGGGGTAAAAATATGTATAAATATCGATTTATCACCTAGCTATGTGTAGCGTGTTTGAATAACCCAAATAAAACACTAAAATCAGGATTCAACCACGACAGCATATTCAACCGCACCCAACTCCATCTTCGAAAAAAAAAACATCTTCTTTTCAAATCGTCTTGCAAGCGCCGATACTCCGATCAAATTAAAATTATTTTCAAAAACATTTTAGCACCGTCATCATGACGAATTTTACACTCCACATTTTCAAAATACCCTTTTTGAGCGCCATCACTTTGGCCAAAATAAAACTCATCATTTTCAAGCAACGACAAGGACCGTTAACTTTGCCAAATTCCCAATCAATGGGACCAAGACACCTAAAGCGGTTACATCTTATTTTTCAAAACATTTTTCGCACATACCGTTAACACAACCGAAACTTTCAAGTAATGAAGTCAAGGAACCCAAAATGGTTATACACCACCACCACCGTCGAAATGCCAATTAATGGAATCGACAAGCACAGGTCGCCCTTTTTTTTTTAAAAGAGGTTTTTTTTTTTTCTAAAAAACACTTTCACTACCTAAATTCTGCAATAACGATTTAGTCCCACCTTCAGAGCACCGTCACAGACACCACGTTCTCTCATGAACACCGTCTACACGCAAATATCGAACTAACTAATTAATAGTAGTCTCGATAAAAGCACGACATCGTTATTTTCAAAACCGGTTCCTTTAGAGCCGCACCTCTTTTGCAAAACCACCATTTACACTTCTGATATCGTCGAGTCCTCGACGCTCACATAACAACACCTTTTTACATCACAAACGATGTCATTAAACCATCGTAAACCATTTTTTCAAGCTCTCACTTTCAAAAAAAGTTTATCTCCAAAACCCATCCGTTTTCAAAAGAATCAAAACTCTTTGATTCCGAGCCGGGATCGAGATCAATTCCCACTACTACAAATGAGCACTTGGGCCACGACTGAATTCGTGGCAAAAGTTCTAAATTTTCGTGACTAAACAACTTTGCAACGGAAAGACCATCCGTGGCGCAAGTGGCCGTAGAAAGCAAATAGCCACTTAAAAAAATAGTGTGGCAAGTATTGATTTTATTGCCATAGAGTCTCCCGTGGCTAGAATTATTTTTTTGCCACTGATTATCCCGTGGCTAATTATGTTTGTGGCGAAACATTTATTCCAGTGACAAAATATATAATAAATTAAATAAATTAATAGTCGTCGTAAGAACTGTCTACCCCTATAGTAGTACTAGTCACATCTGGAACGGTTACTAGCTTTATAGCTGAATCATTCCATTATTATTTAATTTCACCATACGCATCGAAGAACCTTCCCAGGAGGTCACCCATCTTAACATTACTCTCACTCAAGCACGCTTAACTGTGGAGTTCTTATGGCCACCTACCAGAAATGAAATTGAACTTTATTGACATAATCATTGGTTTGAATTCTTTTAAAGTGATGTCTTTTTTTTCACAAACTACATCTACTTTTGTGTAATTAATTTTTTTCCCCAATGATTTACATATGATGATTAAAAAATTATTATTTCGGAAAAAAAAAGAGTTTCGAAGTTGATTTTCGGACTCATGATTTCATTAATTTATCGATATTTTATTTTAGTTTCTATTTTCCACGTTCTTTAATTGCTAGTTCATTCGATATGTTTTTTCTTTTTGTTATCGATCGTTATTTTATTTCATCAGTTTTTTATCCTCATTGAGTAACCTCTTGACTACTTCAAGTTTTTCCCGAATTTTATTTTTCATTAAGTGAATTTTATTTTAAATTCATTTTTTAAAATGTCTTCCAAATAATATTAGAGAACAGTTATTGAATTAAACAGTTGATGATTAATTAATTTTTGATTTTCTCACTATTAGTTCTTAATTATTAGATTTTCTTACTTGTACTTGTTAATTATTTGATTTTCTCACTTATACCTCTCTTTTTTTGAAACATTAGTTTGACTGGTTATTGAACTTAGACACGACTTTCTAATACATTAATCTTTCTTCCAAACCAAACAACTTGAAAGACAATTAGTTTACAAAAATAATTATTTTTTTCGTAGTCAAAGTTAAATCCATAAAAAAAATATACTGATTAGAATTCTTGAATACGAGTATAATAAAGCTGTTTTTTCACACTAAAAATATTGTATGAAAATCAATAATTTGGAAAAAAAAAATCATGCTCAGTCACTTTCTTTTTAACTTTTTTTTGTCTTAAAAAGAAGTGTATTACATGTGAAAAAATTAATTAAGCGGTAGAAATGAAAGAGTCTTAAATAATATTAGACGTCTCAATGATGTATGATTAATCACATACTTATTTTACTTGATATGCTATGTACACAATTTTTTAGCTAGCATATATTACACTATGTCAATGTTAGTTGTCTTTCAAAAGTCATACTTAATATTATAGAATTTTAATAAAACATATTGTCAAATTGAGAGAAATCAATTACTTCAGACAACCAAAGTTTTCTTGTATTTAATTTTACAAAAAAACAATTTTTTTCTTAAAACTAAATAAAATAATACCAAATTTTTTTTATTAATAAAATATTTTCAAATTTAATACTCCCTCCTCCCCACAATGATTTTCCCACTTTTAATTAAAATGGGTGAGATTAAACTAATGAGTGGGAAAATCTTAGTGGAGGGGAGGGAGTATATTTTTTTTTTTTTTTCATATTATCTTCAACTTTAAATTTTAATGAATTTTTTAAGATCAATATTTTGACACTTGACTTAACTTGAAAGTAATTTGATTAAAGTTTAGAGAACCATTAGCCACATGCGTTTATTAAATCTGTGGCTAAAAAAAAATTTCGCCACAGAAGTTAATTATGTCGTGGCTAAATAATATTTGCAACTGAACAAATTCGTGGCTAAATATGTTTTTGCCACGGGTGTGACATCTTTCGTGGCAAGAGTGATTATTGGCCACGACTTTAGTAAAATTCGTGGCGCAAGTGAATTTTTGCCACGGGAAAAAATGTTCCCGTGGCATATTTTATTTACCAAGTATTGAATCAAATTTTTCCCGTGGCTAGGTAAAATTTTGCCGCAAATAACAAATTCTCGTGGCATAATTCGTGGCGCAAGTGTCAATTTGTTGTAGTGTCCTTCAATTATACAACCATGTGATTAACTGTCTTTGTTAGTTACTAGGGTCGCCTCTATTCGAGGTCTTATATTTTGGGTCTTCTCGTCTCGAGAAGTCCTCTTTCTTAAATCTCAACTCCGAGATTCGTGTGAAAGAAAGGCAGGAACTTGGAGGCATATGATAAGTGTGGTTTGTAATGCCTATTTCGTAGTGTTTTGGTCCCATTTTCCTTGTGGAATCGCTCCTTGGGAGCGGTTTATGGGCTTCTTATGCTTCCCTTAGTTCGTTTCAGGTTCCCGAGACCGATTTGGAAGAGTTGGAGCGATTCTGACTCGATACATACACATTTTGGAGCCAACGGAGTAAAGGAACGATGACTCGATGCCTTGGAATCGACCCCGAGACCTTGGGACCCAATCCCGAGCCTCCGAGACCCGATCCCGAGTCCCGAGCCTCCGAGACCCGATCCCGACTCCCGAGCCTCCGATACCCGATCCCGAGTCCCGAGAATCGATGAGAAACCCATGAGAAGCAAGGAGGGACCGAAAGAAGCTTAAAGGAGGCCTACAAGGCTCAACCGGTTCCGGTTGAGCTCAACCGGAACCGATTGAGGTGCACAAAAGAGAGGTGTTCTGTGAAGGGTCCATCCCGAATGGGACCAACTCATCCCGAACGGGATGAGCCCAATTCAGACCGCACTCCTTTCTTTCTTCTCCTTTCCACTTGTAACCCTATATATACTCTTCCCTTGTTTTGTTAATGAGATGGACTTCACTAGACCTTAAACCCTAGACTACTTTAGGTTAGATTAGATTAGATTAGTGTAGATTAGTCGGTAATTAGTAGTTAATCCTAGTTTAGTCTTGTATTAAGGGAATTCTTCAAGATCCATTCAAGATTGACAACCTTGGATGTTTGTTTTGGGTTTTCTTCATTAATGCAAGTTTTGTTCTTTCTTCTTCACTAGTATGTTATTCTCCTCTTCCTTTTCCTCTTAATCTTTATTTATGTTATTCAAGTTTCAATCTTTAGTTCTAGATTATTGTTTTGTTCTTCATACTTGTTAGTTTGTTTATGTTTGTTTTGTTTTCCTATGTTGATCCATCTTGTTCTTGTTAGATATAGTTTGATTATGTTAGAGTAGTGTTCTTGCTAGGGTTAGTAGGGTGATTAGGGTGTTAATTGGATGATTAAGGGATTGTTAGAGAAGTTGGTGGAAGATTTGGGTTTCCTCTTGGTTTGGTGCACATCACATGTTTGTTGAAATGCTTGAATGACTAAGTAGTTGCGAATGCTTGTTCTTCTTACCTTTCTCTTGTGGGTGTTAGTTTGTTTGTGGGTTCAGTTCCCTCACTAAGTTGCGAGAGCCCGGTGAGGACGACCCCTAGGTCGGTCTAAGTTGCGAGAGCCCGGATGCGACCTAGGCCTCGATAGCGCGCTAGAACCCCGTTTGTCATTTGTGTCGCCGAGATGGGTTCTAGGGGGAACCTCTAGGTGAGTCTAAGTTGCGAGAGCCCGGACCAACCTAGATCACCCTACTACCTCCTTCGCTCTAGTTCTCCCTTGACCATTCCGTTACCCCTTTGACCCCGACCTAATCCTAGCCCATTTTCTTTGTTTGTTTCTCCGTTACCTTAGTTGTAGTCTAGTTTTCTCCCCTCTCTACCATTTCTAGATTAGCTTAGCTCGTTGACTTAGTCTAGTATTTAGGCGACCTTAGTCTAGGCTATACATTACCGTCCCCGTGGATTCGACCCGACTTGCCCTATCTACCGTAGGAATAGCCGGTTATTTTATTGACGGTTGGGATTCCACGACAAATCCCTACCATCAATTTGGTAGTGCCTATTTCGTAGTGTTTTGGTCCCATTTTCCTTGTGGAATCGCTCCTTGGGAGCGGTTTATGGGCTTCTTATGCTTCCTTTAGTTCGTTTCAGGTTCCCGAGACCGATTTGGAAGAGTTGGAGCGATTCCGACTCGATACATACACATTTTGGAGCCAACGGAGTAAAGAAACGATGACTCGATGCCTTGGAATCAGCCCCGAGACCTTGGGACCCAATCCCGAGCCTCCGAGACCCGATCCCGAGTCCCGAGCCTCCGAGACCCGATCCCGAGTCCCGAGCCTCCGAGACCCGATCCCGAGTCCCGAGCCTCCGAGACCCGATCCCGAGTCCCGAGAATCAATGAGAAACCCATGAGAAGCAAGGAGGGACCGAAAGAAGCTTAAAGGAGGCCTACAAGGCTCAACCGGTTCCGGTTGAGCTCAACCGGAACCGGTTGAGGTGCACAAAAGAGAGGTGTTCTGTGAAGGGTCTATCCCGAACGGGACCAACTCATCCCGAATGGGATGAGCCTAGTTCAGGCCGCACTTCTTTCTTTCTTCTCCTTTCCACTTGTAACCCATATATATACTCTTCCCTTGTTTTGTTAAGCTTATGCACTTCATATTAGACTAAACCCTAGATAGTTTTAGCATAGATTAGTGTAGATTAGTCTTCAGATTATCGTTGATCTTAGATTAGTGCTTGTAATTTGGGAATTCCTCAAGATCTCCACCAAGCTTGACAAACTTGGATGTTTGTTTTGGGTTCTTCCATTTATGCAAGTTTCTTTCTTCTTTTCATCTTCTAGTTTGGTATAATCTCTTTTCCTTTCTCTTAATCGTTGTTTTATTATTCAAGTTTGAATCTTTAGTTCTTGTTTATTGTTTTCACTAGTTTGTTTATGTATGTTTTGATGTTTATGTTGATTCATCTTGTTTTTGATAGTATTAGTTTGATTATGTTAGAGTAGTGTTCTTGCTAAGGTAGTAAGGTGATTAGGGTGTTAATTGGATGATTAAGGGATTGTTGGAGATGTTGGGGGAAGATTTGGGTTTCCTCTTGGTTTGGTGCACATCACATGTTTGTTGAAATGCTTGATTGACTAGTATGTGTATATGCTTGTTTTGCTTGCTTTTCTCTTGTGGGTGATGGTTTGTTTGTGGGTTCGGTTCCCTCACTAAGTTGCGAGAGCCCGGTGAGGACGACCCCTAGGTCGGTCTAAGTAGCGAGAGCCCGGATGCGACCTAGGCCACTATAGCACGTTAGAACCCCGTTTGTCGTGTGTATCGCCGAGATGGGTTATAGGATGAACCTCTAGGTAGGCCTAAGTTGCGAGAGCCCGGGCATTACCTAGATCACCCTACTACCTCCTTCACTCTAGTTCTCCATTGACCATTCCGTTACCCCTTTGACCCCGACCTAATCCTAGCCCGTTTCCTTTGATTGTTTTTCTTGCTTTAGACCTAGCTTAGTCCTAGTCTCCCCCTCCTTAGAATAGCTCGTCTCGAACCTAGTCCTAGACCGTAGCATACCCTAGTCCGACCTCCCGTCCCTGTGGATTCGACCCGACTTACCCTAGCTACCCTAGTTAGGTTTTTCCGGTTTTATTTGACGGTTGGGATTCACGACAAATCCTACCCATCAAATTGATGGTAGGGATTTGTCGTGGAATCCCAACCGTCAATAAAATAACCGGCTATTCCTACGGTAGATAGGGCAAGTAGGGTCGAATCCACGGGGACGGTAATGTATAGCCTAGACTAAGGTCGCCTAAATACTAGACTAAGTCAACGAGCTAAGCTAATCTAGGAATGGTAGAGAGGGGAGAAAACTAGACTACAACTAAGGTAACGGAGAAACAAACAAAGAAAACGGGCTAGGATTAGGTCGGGGTCAAAGGGATAATGGAATGGTCAAGGGAGAACTAGAGCGAAGGAGGTAGTAGGGTGATCTAGGTTGGTCCGGGCTCTCGCAACTTAGACTCACCTAGAGGTTCCACCTAGAACCCATCTCGGCGACACAAATGACAAACGGGGTTCTAGCGCGCTATCAGGGCCTAGGTCGCATCCGGGCTCTCGCAACTTAGACCGACCTAGGGGTCGTCCTCACCGGGCACTCGCAACTTAGTGAGGGAACCGAACCCACAAACAAACTAACACCCACAAGAGAAAGGCAAGAAGAACAAGCATTCGCAACTACTTAGTCATTCAAGCATTTCAACAAACATGTGATGTGCACCAAACCAAGAGGAAACCCAAATCTTCCACCAACATCTCTAACAATCCCTTAATCACCCAATTAACACCCTAATCACCCTACTAACCCTAGCAAGAACACTACTCTAACATAATCAAACTATATCTAACAAGAACAAGATGGATCAACATAGGAAAACAAAACAAACATATATAAACAAACTAACAAGTATGAAGAACAAAACAATAATCTAGAACTAAAGATTGAAACTTGAAAAACATAAATAAAGAGTAAGAGGAAAAGGAAGAGGAGAATACCATACTAGTGAAGAAGAAAGAACAAAACTTGCATTAATGAAGAAAACCCAAAACAAACATCCAAGGTTGTCAATCTTGAATGGATCTTGAAGAATTCCCTTAATACAAGACTAAACTAGGATTAACTACTAATTACCGACTAATCTACACTAATCTAATCTAATCTAACCTAACCTAAAGTAGTCTAGGGTTTAAGGTCTAGTGAAGTCCATCTCATTAACAAAACAAGGGAAGAGTATATATAGGGTTACAAGTGGAAAGGAGAAGAAAGAAAGGAGTGCGGCCTGAATTGGGCTCATCCCGTTCGGGATGAGTTGGTCCCGTTCGGGATGGACCCTTCACAGAACACCTCTCTTTTGTGCACCTCAACCGGTTCCGGTTGAGCTCAACCGGAACCGGTTGAGCCTTGTAGGCCTCCTTTAAGCTTCTTTCGGTCCCTCCTTGCTTCTCATGGGTTTCTCGTCGATTCTCAGGACTCGGGATCGGGTCTCGGGTCTCGGGTCTCGGAGGCTCGGGACTCGGGATCGGGTCTCGGAGGCTCGGGATTGGGTCCCAAGGTCTCGGGGTCGATTCCAAGGCATCGAGTCATCGTTCCTTTACTCCGTTGGCTCCAAAATGTGTATGTATCGAGTCAGAATCGCTCCAACTCTTCCAAATCGATCTCGGGAACCTGAAACGAACTAAAGGAAGCATAGGAAGCCCATAAACCGCTCCCAAGGAGCGATTCCACAAGGAAAATGGGACCAAAACACTACGAAATAGGCACTACAAACCACACTTATCAACTCCCCCACACTTAACCCTTACTCGCCCTTGAGTAAGCACATACTAACAACTATACTAGCCGAATGGGTATTAGCGCACCCTACGCCCCTTCAACTCACGCGAGTGCACTTAGAGGAAAAGTGCACTCCGCAAGGCAAGTCGGGTCTTGCGACAAAACTGTGGATGCAACCGGACACAAAACACACAAACAAACACATAACCGGTTGCACCCAAAAGAAAACAAATACCGCTTCCCTCAAACAAGCGGTGAAAGAAGCACCGGTTTAGGACTCGAGGCAAGTGACAACGTTCCCAAGCTAGACATACAAACCAAGGTGAACTAAACCCTAATAGTATGACAATCAAGCAATAAAAATGTTGGTAACTTACCTAGGTCCTCCTAACTTTCTAAAAACGTACTACGGGACGATCGGCGGAGTGGAAAAGTGAAGAACCACGGTGTTAGTCGACACTGTAGGTAAGTGAGACCCCGCCCCCTTTAGCGTGAGCCAAGAGGGTCGTCCTGTGTCCAAGACCGCCTAACTAGTCCAAGTAAAAAGGTGGAAAACATGCAAAATGAGGGAAGACCGACTAATGCCGCTATCATCCTTCCTCGGGACTCGGTCCTTTGGTAAGCTCTTCACGGCAAAAGTCGGAAAAAGGCTTATTTTTGTGGGGATTTCTTTTTGTGAGACGGGTTTTCTTTTGGCATTTTCTTTCTTTTCGACGTTTTGATTTGTTTGTTGCCATGCCATTTCTTTTTCTTCTTTTCTATTTTCTTTTTGGCTTTTGTGCCTTTTCTTTTTCTTCATTCTTTTCTTTCTTTTGTTTTTTTTCTTTCTTTTCTTTTCTTTGTCCTTTTGGCTTGATTTGGATTTTTGGCATTCCTTTGTGTAATAAGAAAGAGAGAATTCAACAAATGCAAATTATTGTGTGGATTTGTGTAGGAAGTAGGGTAATGGGTATGTCGGGACGACGCCTTCCCTTCACACTCACAAAATGGGGAGAACTTGGACTAGTCGAGCGATGTCAAACAAGGTCACCTAAGGGACGAGACTCGGTAACCAAGGCCTTTTCACACCGTGGGTGGTCATAATGGTCAAAATGCAAATTCCGTAGTAAATCCCTAGTAAGCTAGGTGGACTCAAGGTAAAGGACCAACGAAATCATTGATTTAGGGTCATTCTACTAGATTAAAGTCCAAGACTCGATTTACACTACTAGGAAGGGAAAGTACACACTCACACACTAGCCTCTAAACCGGGTTTTCGAAAATGGTTTACACACAAGACACAACTACGCACACAAAACAAAGACTCAACGAAAACGAAAGAAAAAGAAGCAAAAGAAACAAAACACAAACAACACAAAACGAACACAACACAACACAAACACCACCCCGATCATCCAAACAAGCCACCAAATCAAACCACAACTTTACAAAGCTCCACCCGAGCACACAACATCACAATCTTCTCCGAACTCCGCAAGAGACAAAGAAGAGAAGGGATAAAAATGTTACCGGATGTCTTGCAAGCTCTCCAAAGCTATTGGTGATTTAAGCAACCTATAAGGAAAGAGGGAGGCAAACACGCACAATACGACAAAAACACGACACAAGGACACAAAGGGAAAACACACAAAAGAAAAATCTTTTTGATTTTTGCGAAAAAATTTCAAATTTTTAGGATTTTTTCAAGATTTTTTCGAAAAAACTAAGAAAATAAAACTAACTATGCTAGAATATCGCTCCCCCACACTTAAACCGAGCAATGTCCTCATATGCTCAATCGTAGTGTGCGGAGAGACAAAAGAAAAAGAAAAGAAACTACGAAAATAAAGCTAAAAATCAAAAATAAAGTGAAGAAAAGGGTAGAAGGTGTCCGGCCGGGGTGTAGTCAAGTCACCATGGGCCGAGACAAGAAAAGATATGGATGGGGGAAGAAATAAAAAGAAGGAAATAAAAGGAAATGGGAGGGGAGGGCTAGGTGTAATCAAGTCACCTAGCCCGGATTCCGCCTAAATCCTCAAAAAAGAAAGAGTGAAAAACTTGTAAAATTTGGATTTTGAATGACTCTCAATGTAGTCACATCATCGAGAGTCGGGAGCAACAACTACCGAGGCCTCGAAGGCCACCATGACATCAAGACACAAAAGTGTACAAGGGGAAGGGAATAAACAAAGGAAAACAAGCAACAACAAAAACGGAAAAGAAAGGATAGTTGCCATACCATAGGTTAGCAACTCACTCTCTCCATCGTCTCATAGATCAATATAAGCACTTGCTTGTCTTCATCATTGCTATCCCGCTTCAAGCTTGATAGAACCGCATGGTTGGGGTAGTAATGGTAGGGGATGAGATTTGATGTGAATACCGGTCTAAAGTAGATAGAAGATGAAGTGAGGGTATGAAAATGAAGTATGTGGGTGGTATGATATGAGCAAGGAAGGTAGGGAGGTTGGGTGGGGGTATATAATGGTTGGGTGGGCTCAAATGTCGAAGAAGAGGCACCAAAAAGGAGTAGGGGACCATCCCGGTCGGGATAGATGATCCCGATCGGGATGATAAACCCTTCCCGATCGGGAAGAATCCTTCCCGGTCAGGAAGCCACTCCAGAAATCTCGAAATATGGCACCATCATCCCGATTGGGACGGCTCCTTCCCGGTCGGGATGACACACTCGTCCCGGTCGGGAAACTCCCTTCCCGCCCGGGATGGGTCTTCTTGACCTCCAAAACCCCAAAAGCTTCACCAAAGCTTCAAAAACCGATTCCCATACTCACGATTCAAGCTCTATCATTAGCCATTCCTTTCTAGGAATCGCCTTCACTTCACCTATCAAACAAAGCTCAAACACACATCAAAATCCCTCCCTCACATCGCTCATCAAAATACCAAATCAATTACAAGAGCTCACAAAAGCAACAAAAACTAGAGACCAAACTATACAAACAAACATAAACACAAATACAAGCACAAAAAATCTAAAGAGGAGAGGAGGGGAATATACAACATGACGGTTCTTTAGGAACTCCGTCAAACCTAGGATGGTGGACTCTTCTTCAACCGTAGCCCTCAAGGGCATGGAGAAGCAAGTCGAACGCGCTACCGACATCATAATGAAGGCCCAAGAAGCGCTCGAGCCTAGCCAACCTCCACGGCCTCCAAGGAGGAGGCAAGAAGTAGAAATCCCAAGACCCAAAATCATCTCCAAAGTTGTCTCCGGGGTCTATCCATCCTACGAGCTTCACCGATCTCTTCCTCCCTAGGCATCGCCTCCAATCACAAGCAAGCTTCATCTCCAAGAAACAAGGCACAAAAAGCGGCTTTGGCCTCATCTCCTCAATGCACACCCCCACACTTTCCTCAAGTTGTGGTTCCCCATCTTCATCACTCGGCCCCACATCATCTTGAAGGAGAGGATCGAAACTTCTACCGGCGGTTTCAATCTCTTCCAAACCATCTCTCGGTGTACTAGCAAGGGGCTCTTGATGCTTGTCCAAATTATCGCACAAGGGCAACTCGAGGCTAACAATTTCACCCAACATCCTCACAAATTCCACCAACCCATCCAACTCACCATCCTCCTCCAATTCCTCACCAATGTTGCCTTCACCAAGGGTTATCTCCTCATTCGTCTCTTTTTGGGTAGACGATTGAGGTTCTTCAAAGCAAACTTCTCTATCAAAGGGAACTACATTGGCGGCTTCATGGTTAGGATGCTCCTCTTTCTCAAGTGGGCACCCTTCATCTAAATGTGATGCTCGGGATAAAAACATTACGGTTTGAACCGATAATGCATTTAATTGAGCATTCCTCGCCTCGTTTCCCCTTCGAATTTGGGCCATTAATTCCTCTTGTTCTTTTCGCAATTGAATGGTCGTTTCTTGGATGCTCCTTTGCATTTGAAGCATAGAATGAAACACCTCCGTGTCGGGTAATTGGTGATCATTGATGTCTTTTAAAGCTCCTTGAAAATCTTGATAATGCCCAAGGGGTGGGGCATCATATTGTTGGTAGCAAGGTTGGGGTGATTGGTAGTATTGTGGGTCATGGGGTTCATATTGTGGTTGGGGTGGAGGGTAATATGGTGGGTTTTGGGGGTATTGGCTTCCATATGGTGAATCTTGATTGAACATGGTGGGTTCACAATCATAACTCGAGTAATAGTCACCATGATCGTAGAATTGGTAATCGTTCACTTGTTGGTAGCCGTTTTCATAACCTTGAAGTTCATACCCACTAGAGTCACCCCAAGAAGCTTGATAGTGGTAGGGGGACGTCATGTCATACCCTTGGTTCATGGAAGAAGAGGGGTAGCTCATATCGGCTTCCATGTGTGGGGAGTTTAGATCAAACCCCATGCTCGCTCGAAAATCGTAGCTCATACCCGGTTGGAAACCACTCATTCTAGCAACCGTCCGTTTAAGCGGCTCTAAGTTGCAAGAAGAAGATAGTCACCACCTCTAAGCACAAATTGTAGACTAAGAACAAACGTGAGAAGTCTAGTGCTTTTTGGGCACTAGACAAGAGAGAAATAAACCACACACACACAAGAAGCAAAGTAACAAAAAGAAAAAAGAAAAACACAAACAGAAAGACAAAGTCAAGTAACTAGGAAAACAAAGTCCAAACTAGCACCGTCCCCGGCAACGGCGCCAAATTTATGGTAGGGATTTGTCGTGGAATCCCAACCGTCAATAAAATAACCGGCTATTCCTACGGTAGATAGGGCAAGTCGGGTCGAATCCACGGGGACGGTAATGTATAGCCTAGACTAAGGTCGCCTAAATACTAGACTAAGTCAACGAGCTAAGCTAATCTAGGAATGGTAGAGAGGGGAGAAAACTAGACTACAACTAAGGTAACGGAGAAACAAACAAAGAAAACGGGCTAGGATTAGGTCGGGGTCAAAGGGGTAATGGAATGTTCAAGGGAGAACTAGAGCGAAGGAGGTAGTAGGGTGATCTAGGTTGGTCCGGGCTCTCGCAACTTAGACTCACCTAGAGGTTCCACCTAGAACCCATCTCGGCGACACAAATGACAAACGGGGTTCTAGCGCGCTATCGAGGCCTAGGTCGCATCCGGGCTCTCACAACTTAGACCGACCTAGGGGTCGTCCTCACCGGGCTCTCGCAACTTAGTGAGGGAACTGAACCCACAAACAAACTAACACCCACAAGAGAAAGGCAAGAAGAACAAGCATTCGCAACTACTTAGTCATTCAAGCATTTCAACAAACATGTGATGTGCACCAAACCAAGAGAAAACCCAAATCTTCCACCAACATCTCTAACAATCCCTTAATCACCCAATTAATACCCTAATCACCCTACTAACCCTAGCAAGAACACTACTCTAACATAATCAAACTATATCTAACAAGAACAAGATGGATCAACATAGGAAAACAAAACAAACATAAACAAACTAACAAGTATGAAGAACAAAACAATAATCTAGAACTAAAGATTGAAACTTGAATAACATAAATAAAGATTAAGAGGAAAAGGAAGAGGAGAATACCATACTAGTGAAGAAGAAAGAACAAAACTTGCATTAATGAAGAAAACCCAAAACAAACATCCAAGGTTGTCAATCTTGAATGGATCTTGAAGAATTCCCTTAATACAAGACTAAACTAGGATTAACTACTAATTACCCACTAATCTACACTAATCTAATCTAATCTAACCTAAAGTAGTCTAGGGTTTAAGGTCTAGTGAAGTCCATCTCATTAACAAAACAAGGGAAGAGTATATATAGGGTTACAAGTGGAAAGGAGAAGAAAGAAAGGAGTGCGGCCTGAATTGGGCTCATCCCGTTCGGGATGAGTTGGTCCTGTTCGGGATGGACCCTTCACAGAACACCTCTCTTTTGTGCACCTTAACCGGTTCCGGTTGAGCCTTGTAGGCCTCCTTTAAGCTTCTTTCGGTCCCTCCTTGCTTCTCATGGGTTTCTCATCGATTCTCGGGACTCGGGATCGGGTCTCGGAGGCTCGGGACTCGGGATCGGGTTTTGAAGGCTCGGGATTGGGTCCCAAGGTCTCGGGGTCGATTCCAAGGCATCGAGTCATCGTTCCTTTACTCCGTTGGCTCCAAAATGTGTATGTATCAAGTCAGAATCGCTCCAACTCTTCCAAATCGGTCTCGGGAACCTGAAACGAACTAAAGGAAGCATAAGAAGCCCATAAACCGCTCCCAAGGAGCGATTCCACAAGGAAAATGGGACCAAAACTCTACGAAATAGGCACTACAAACCACACTTATCAGCATACGTAGACAATGCGATAGTGAAGAGCAAGGGGGACGAAGAGCATTTGAAAGACTTGCAGGAGACCTTCTCCTCCCTGCGTACCTATCAAATAAAGTTAAATCCTAAGAAATGCACCTTCGGAGTTTGCTCCGGGAAATTCTTGGGTTTCCTGGTCAGTGCCAGAGGAATTGATGCAAATCCTGAAAAAGTGCATGCTGTCCTCGACCTCCTAGAACCAAGAACAATCGGAGACATTCAACGTCTGACCGGCAGGATGGCCGCCCTAGCGCTATTCATCGCCAGTTCAGCCGACAAGTCAAAGCCTTTCTTTAAATTATTGAAAGGAAACAAACAGTTCAAATGGGAGGAAGAGCGAAGAGAAGCTTTCGAACAGTTGAAGGAGCACCTAAAGAAATTACCAACCCTGGCAAGGCTGGTAGCAGGGGAAAAACTTTTTCTGTACATAGCCGTGACAAATTCAACTTTAAGTGCAGTAATCCTAAGGAAAGAAGCAGGCTCTCAACAGCCGATTTACTTCGTAAGCCACGCCCTGGGGGCAGCTGAGAAAAACTATCCGGTCGTCGAGAAGGCAGCCTACGCGGTAGTGTAGACACCCATATTTGGACCTGGTGGCTGCAGAAGTGCCCAACAAACACCCGACAACGATAGGACTGCAACGCGATGCGGGTTCTCGGTGTTTTAGGTAGTTTTTCTATAGAACGGATCAAATAAATTACTCGGGCAAATTAAACTAACATGATGGCAGCCTTAGTCGTGTCGTTACGATCGTGTAGACACTAATTAGAGTCAATTCCGACCCCGAGTCGGTCCCGAAACTCGAACCGAGTCAACACCGTGCCAAGCGAACCTCGGGGCACACACCCGAGGCCCACTAAACCCACGGCGCTAGGTCAAGCTTCGGGAACTCTTAGGCTCCAAGCTAAGTATCACACTCCTCCCTCTCGGTTTTGGAAAGTATCAAAATCGTATCCACAAAATCCCAACCGCCCCACCATACGCGTCTTGGTCTCCCCGCGCCGAAGCCCAGGCGCCTAAGTATTGGCGCGCCTCAGCTCAGGCGCCCATATGGGTGACGAGGGCCGAAAACACCTATAAATACCCCCCCTTCACCTCATTCATTCGACACACAATTCTCATTCTTCTCTTCCCCCTCTATACTCTAGCTAAGGGCTCGCACTCCGACACTCGAGGCAAACGATCCACTCGATCGTAGTTCCGATAAAAAAAAAAGCGACATCGACGCTACTCCTCACCTTCGAGCACCCCACTCGATACCTAGGTGCCTGTGTTCGACTAGCTCAAGTCTAGTAGCAAAGCTCTGACGGATTAGCCGCAGAATCGGTCCATAGTAACAAAGCTCTGCCGGAGTAGCCGCGGGAAGGGTCAAACGGTAACGGAGCTCTGCTGAAATCACTAGGAGGATCCGCCTTCGAAGTCGCATCGTCACTAGGTTGCCATGTAAACAAAACTTTCCATATTCATATTTTCTATTATTATGCACTACGACAACACTAGATGTGGACACTAGGTCCACAAACATCTACTAAAATACGTAACGCCCAAACTTCAACCACAAACACTAAAACACACTAAATAGACCCAAATAATTCCGAGATCCGTTCTCAAACTATCTATGCATCGTGTCCCGTTTAGTGTATACTCCGAGGGTGCAACTCCTGGCTACGTGATTTACTTACATTCGCATTTACAGCGTTTCGTATGACTTATTGCTTTTATGACCTTATAATCGCATGCTAAATCACCTAACATGGAATTCAAAATTTAAAAGAACTAAAACTGAACAAAGTGATGGTCGGGTTCCGTATTAGTCCGGGTGCTCGCCTTATCAGGTTCGACGCATCTCTATTAATACCGAAGCGACGCATCTTAAGCAGAATACCAGGTAACGTATACCACGAAAATGACTAATATCCGTATTATCGCGTTAAAACTGATTTGCTAATACGTATAATACTAGTACTCTCTACTCTCCTATGTGCATCTTTTCATGGCCTGCTTGTCACGTGAAATCGCATGCAAAGAATTTAAACACAACTACTTCGACGACAAAACTTACTTGTCCTTAAACAACCGACGTAGCAAAAGGTATAGGGTTAAAACAACGGATGTTACAGTATTTCCACCACAACAAAAGAATTAGGATATCAGCCCACCGATTGATTAGTAGAGGCCGCTATAGTGTGGGCGGGATTGGGTGTTGACATCTATCGGATGTTGGCTTCCCAATACGTACCCTCACCCCTTACTCAGAATCAACGGTTTCCGGATCTCCGAAACCATTGGCAATGAGAGTCATTCCAGGCATGGAGTGCTTAAGGGTACAAGTCTTTATCTTTAGGTCCCGTGCCAATCAACTTTAAGCCGGTAAGGGATCAAAGTTGACTTGAACGGTTTCCGAGTCCCCATAATTGACTCGGTGGCGACTCCACAAATCGGCAACAACTTCAGTTCACTAAAAGGTCGCCATACCAAACAAATCGGTCTTTAAACATTTACAACCACGACTCGATCGATCCCAAACGGAAACACGGGTGCCCCCACCCATCTAGTACAAGTCCGGATCGTCATCCGAATCGAGGTCCGAAACATCGCCCCCTACGCGAGATCGGACCGGCCCCCGGTAGGGAGGGGGCCGCGTGGGTGGCCGCCGCCACACGTTGAAAAACCGAGTCGGTCCTGCGCGGGCGCGCTCGGGGCGCCGGGCGGTGCAGACGGACGTCCACGGGTAGTTATAGCAGCACGGAAGCTCAGGCCATATTTCGACGCCCACCCTGTCGTCGTGTTGACTGACCAGCCCCTGGAGAAAGTGTTGGAAAAATTTGAAAAATTTGGAAGACTACTGAAGTGGGCTATAGAATTGGGCGTGCTAGGGATTTCCTACCAGTCCAGGACCGCCATCAAAGCGCAGGCCCTGGCAGACTTCTTAGCTCAATGCTCCCACTCAGAGGAGGACGACCCACCTGCCGGCGAAAGGACGGTATATACCAACGGATTGTCTACAGCCAATGGTGCAGGGGCAGGGATCGTACTTACTAGCCCTGAGGGAGCAGACTTTGAGCATGCACTCAGGTTTACTTTCCCAGTGTCAAACAACGAAGCTGAGTACGAGGCTATACTGGCAGGCATCAACCTGGCCAAGGCAGCAGGGGCAGAAAGGCTCGTCCTGGCCACAGACTCCCAGCTCATAGCAAACCAGATCAACGGTGAATACGAAGCTAGAGGTCAGGCAATGGCCTCATACCTGGAAAAGGTGAAACAGGAGCTATCGGGGTTGAAATCTTATGAAGTAAGACAAGTCCCCCGATCGCAAAATAACCGTGCAGATGCCCTGTCTAAGCTGGCAAGCTCCAGCCTGCAGGACATTAGGAGCTCGTATGGGTAGATGTAATACAAGAAAAATCTACAACACCCTGCCAGCTGATCAACGTTATTGAAGAAACAGAGGTTGAAAACTGGATGACCCCGATCATTAAATTCAAGAAGTATGGAACCCTTCCGCTAGACCCTACTCAGAAAAAGAGAATGACAGCCAAAGCCGCATGGTTCATACTGATTGGAGAAGAGTTATACCGTAAATCATTTTCCGCCCCCTTGCTTAAGTGCCTGGGGGCAGGACAGGTTGCGTAGGTACTGGATGATATACACACAGGAATCTATGGTCACCACGTGGGGGGGGGGTGAACACTGGCACATAAGGCTCTGAGAGCATGGTACTAATGGCCAACCATGCTTGCTAACGCCAGAGAACTGACCCAAAAATGAAGAAAATGTCAGCTCTTCGCCCCTGTGATACACGCCCCAGCCCAGAACCTCAGGCCAATCTTATGCCCCATTTCTTTTGCTCAATGGGGAATGGACATCCTGGGTCCGTTTACCGTGGCGACAGGTGTAGACACCCGCATTTTGACTGCCAGGTGTCTATGGCAGTTTCCAAAAAACACCCGATGATGATCGGACGCTAACGTGTTTCTACGCGCTCGGATACGGGCTCAAATCCATTAGTTGCTGGCTAACGCACTTAAGGAGTACAAATCTCACAAAATCAACCTCAAATGCAGGCCCAGTGGATCATTCCGAGTCAAACAAGACTAATATGGGCCAAAACCGACACCGGAATTAAAACCGACTTTTAAGCGATTGGGTCAACCACGGTCAAAGTCGTTTCCGAGACACACAAAACAACCCCTCACATCATCAAAAGTCCAAGTCAAACACAAAACCCATCAAACATCCAAAGTCAAGGTCCAAAAGACTGACCCATGCGACCCAGTTGGGCCACTCGATCGAGTGCCCGACCCACTCGATCGAGTGGGCCTGTTTCAGGCCCGACTGCAGGCGTATCGGGCCACTCGACCGAGTCAGCTGCCTACTCGGTCGAGTAACCCTAACCGGGTGCCCTAGCTTTGCCTATATAAACACCCCATGCAACACTCAATTACACAAATTTTCACAACCTTACACAACCCTAATCAATCTAGAACCCTAGTAATACACCAAGCAAACCCTAGACCTAGTTTTAGGAAATCGAAACCCTAACCACCATAACTCAACCTTCATACACCTCGAAGCTCCCGTGTAAAAGCCGTGATTACGAGTCCAATCCGAGACAAGAACATGTAGGTTGAGGGTGCCAAAACCCGCTTCTTTCCTTCTTCTCTTCCTCCCGTCGTCTTCCCTTTTTTTACGTTTTTTTCGTTTTTTTATTTATTTTGTTCATCGCATCATAATATCGATAATAACTAGTACAAGACATTAAAATACTTGTCGATTTGTGTTGAATGTGAGTGATGGTGGGATAAGGAAAACCGAGCATACAAGTGTACTGTACACAACGTTGACGGTCGCTTATCCCATCACCCCGATCGTTTGATTATTGAAACGAGATAACTTAAACCATAATCCGTTTTATTTCGTTTTCATCATTATTCGAGTCGCATATTTTCATCAATTTTAAAACAAGTATTCTATTTAATAAGGGTCGATCCATTAGATTCGATACCAATTCCCTAATTGGATAAATTAATTAATGCGATTTACCCATGTCGCGATAATTAATTTAAGACGACTAAAATTAATTTGTTTTTATTTTCACTCTAGTATTCCATATCGATTCAATAATCGAATATGGGATACTACGAGTTTTCAAAATTAGAATCGAATATAAATCCCGCAATATTTATATTCGATTCAACAAAATCGACGATTTGTAAAATCCGAATCGAGCATAAATTGTGCAATATTTATGTCCGATTTGGTAGAATCGTTGAACTATCAAAAATCAAAAGCAATCTCAAGATCAATAATAAAATTGCAAACGAACCTAGTTCGTACAGGTGCCACTCGACTGAGTGCAATAGGCCACTCGATCGAGTGACATCATAAAAATCGAGCAGAATACGTTTTCCGACCTCCCCTCGGTCGAGTCTCGCAATGACTCGATCGAGTGGCGACGTACTCGGCCGAGTTGGTCAGTAACTCGGTCGAGTAGGGTCATGAAATCCGGACAGAACCCTTTTTCAGAGGTCCACTCGGTTGAGTCCCTCAATGACTCGGTCGAGTGGCCCCTTTATTGCGTCAAACCGCGAGTCCTACAAGATTATTCGAGTCTCGTTCATATATTTTCGTGACTTAGGTCAACACGTGTCTAATAAATCACGAGAAAGCTTCATTTTTCAAAACCATATTTCGTCATATTTGCATCATCTCATCTCATATTTGCATAAACCGTTAAACATCGTTACATCGTTACTAACGCGTTTGTTATTTCTTTTGTCAATTTAATTCTTGTTTATTTTATCGTACTAAATGAACCCGCATGCTAAAATTTAACTTCGACGTAGAATTAATTGCATTAAATTGACATAAAAACCCTCTTTTCAATTTCTCACATGCTTAGGAAAACAATGTTTGCATAAGCATTTTTTTCATCGTCTAACTAACGCGCGTATTAGAAAGTCACTCGAATTCTTAGTAGAGGCCGCTAAGTGCGGGCGGGGTAGGGTGTCCTTTGTGGGCTTCCCAACACGTACCCTCACCCCTTACTCAGAACCTCGGTTTCCGGATGCCCGAAACCGTTGGCGCACGAGAGTCATTCAATACACGATATCCGATAATGTCGGTATCGTTATCAAATGCAAAGGGACGAGCCCAATAAACTCTGACATCGGAAATGGGTCATATTTTGTATACGGCCCACTACGACATAGAGTGGGCTCGAATGGTTCCGAATAACCACAAAATTCGGTGGCGACTCCACATAGACCTAAATTTCAATTCGATCCATTCTCATATGGAGATTCATTCGCCTCCCCAAACCCGCGCGTGGCCGCGTCGGGGTGGACCTGACAGGCTAAAGTCGTATGCCTCAAATTATAATTTATAAACACTTAAATCTAAATACTAAAAACGTAGTAAAGTAGAAATAAGGGTCGAACCCACAAGGAATTGGTTTAATTATAACTGCGTACTAATGTAGAACGATAGATAACTAATTAACTAAATAATAAGAATGGGGGGTTTTGATTGATTGTCCAACAACTAAAACAATAAAGATGAAAACTTTAAGTAAATCAAATGATGAAAAAGAACTTAGACACAAGCACGAATCCACACTCAATAGCGATTGATCACCGTAAGACGGTTTCAATTAATAACCTTGAATACTTTATCGTGAACATGAAATTCCAATTCTCTTAAGAATAGTTAACTAAAACGAATCCCGTTCTTAATTAACCCTAACCGTAAAACAACCTAAACAATCCAGTTCTAGGTTCAATTAGACGGAAGCAATAAATAGCACGTACAATCCAGTCGTGCTTTAGATATTTATATGAATCGCTTCTAAGTACTAATACCAACGTATCCCGTTCAATATTAATTCGTAGTTGTTACTAATGTAAAGTTAATCAGTAAATCCTACTCAATTAACGATACAAACGATAGAATGATGCAATTAAATACTAGTTGTACACCTAGCAATCAACAACAACATTTATGAAATTGATAACAAAGCAATTCATAATAATCAAGGTTAATAATCAAAACATTCAAACTCACAAACGTTTCTTGAGCGTTTCAAAGGCTTGAATCTAAGTAGAGAAGATTAGTTACACATACTTGCAATGGAAAATTAGGGTTCTTCAAAGTCTCCCCTAATGTCACGTTCAACTTGATAAAAAGATGAATAATAATAATATTACTAATACTCATCTATCTATACTAATAGTAGTCTAACAATAATAGGAAAGTTTAAAAATTACCAAAAGCTAATAATAAAATAAAATAATCCTAATAAATACTAAGCTGTCACGGAACCTAAAGCAACTTAATTTCCGTCTTCAATTCCCGAGCTATCTCTTCCTGTTTCTCGTTTTGGGCCCACCTTGTCTTTGTCTTCTCTTTTCATTCATGACCCGAACCGAGAATCCTCAAAAAGGCTTGTAACAATGAAATGACAAATATTTCACCAACGGGACATAAACACACCAATTTAGTCAACCCAATTACACTTAAATTGACGTTATAACCATGACTAAATATGGTCCATCAGGACCTATGTCATGTCCGCAACAGGGGGCAGAAAATTCCTGATAGTAGGGATTGACTACTTCACCAAATGGGTTGAGGCTGAAGCGGTCCCAAATATAACAGAGTCGGCAGTCAGAAAGGTGATCTGGAGAAACATAATAACAAGGTTTGGTCTGCGAAAAGTACTGGTCTTCGACCATGGCAGGCAGTTTGACAATGACCCACTAAGAGCCTGGCTGGAGGGCCACGATATAAATGTCGCCTACTCCTCCGTCTGCCACCCACAGACCAATGGACAGGCCGAAGCAGCAAACAAACAGATTCTAAATAGGCTGAAGAGGATGGTGGATGAACTCAAGGGAATATGGGCAGACGAGCTTCCTAGTGTCCTATGGTCAATCAGGACCACCAGGAAGGAGTCCACGGGGCAGACCCCTTTTGGTCTGGTTTACGGAGCCGAAGCACTGCTACCCATAGAAGCGTGTATCCCTACCCTCCGGTCCCAACAGTATGACAGAACCAGTAACGAGGCTGCAACGACTGAGGCCCTCGACCTGGTCAGTGAAGTGAGACAAGAGGCTTGTGTCAAACTCGCAGCCTATCAGCAAAGGATGAGGAAGGTCTACAACAAAAGAGTGAACATAAGGAACGTCCAGGTAGGCGACCTGGTCCTGAGAAAAACCCAGGCGGTGGGAAGATCAAAGGAGCATGGAAAGCTGAGCGCTAACAGGGAAGGCCCCTATCAAGTCACCCAGGTCATGGGACCAGACACATACAGAATCGCCAACCCGGAAGGCCAGGAGCTAGAAGCCCACTGGAATGCAGACACCCTGAAGAAGTACTATGTCTAGATTAAGAATCAAAATGTTTTCTTTCCCCTAAAATGTTGGCGGAGAACGGTCAAGTTGGAATGTCGACGGCTCCGACCACAAATGTTAAATTTTTACTTCAAGGAATGAAAAGACTCTCAAATTCACACTCGTTGTCTGTTCAGATTAGCACTTCACACACAAACGAGCAGGGGGCAATAAGGGGAGGGCTCCCTGTTGCAAAACCCGGGAAAAATGGACCCCCCAACGCAAAAAACACTAAGTCCCCCACCTGCCTCTAGGCATGCAGGGGGCAGGCCCTCTGACTCCAGATCAGGAGTCAGGGTCAGGCCGGGCCCCACGAGCCGAATGAACAAGGACTGACGCACACTCAACCTTGTATAAAAAAACGCTAAGTCCCTCACCTGTCTCTGGGCAGGCAGGGGGCAGGCCCTCTGACTCCGGATCAGGAGTCAGGGTCAGACTGGGCCCAGCGAGCCGAATGAACAAGGACTGAGGCACCCTCAACATTGTATAAAAAATGCCAAATCCCCCACCTGCCTCTGGGCAGGCAGGGGGCAGGCACTCTAACTCCAGATCAGGAGTCAGGGTCAGGTCGGGCCCCACGAGCCGAATGAACAAGGACTGAGGCACCCTCAACCTTGTATAAAAAACGCTAAGTCCCCCACCTACGTCTGGGCAGGCACGGGGCAGGCCCTCTGACTCCAGATCAGGAATCAAGGTCAGGCCAAATCTCAAAGTCTTAAAACAGAACGACAAGGATAATAAACATACAACAAAAAGAGAAATATCCATAAAATTAACAAAGGCTTACAAAGCAAGCATTAAGAATCTGGGTACAAAAAATACAGATTACATAGCCGGCAGTCGGCCACATCAGGGTCCGGCGGGCAAAAAGATAGTTAAATCAACGAGGAAATAGAGGCGCATGAGGGTAAGGACAGGAGCCCTCAGAAGACGACTGCTCTGCATATTACGCGGCGGGGGCATCCTGGTCAGGACGAGGGGCCTCCTCAGGCGACTTGTTGGCCCTGCCCTCGTTCTTGGCTGCGTACAGTGTGCTAAAGGCATCCTCGTCAAAGTCAGGAAGCATCTCCCTGATGACCTCCATAATAAACTCAGAAGAAGAGGAGGCTCCTGAAGTAAAAGCATTCTCCACCTCTTAGTTGGCCTCTTGGATGATTTCCTTCTTCTCCTTGAGCAACTTTTCACTCCAAGCCATCAGCTCGCTCTGAGCCACCTGGAGATCAGATTCAGCCTGGGTCAGGCGAGTAGCATACCCCTCAAGACGACCCTCTACCTCAGTAGCTTTCTCATTGACCTGCCTCAGCTCCACCTCTAAGTCAGTCGCCTCCTTTACAGCCTTTTCACCCTGATCCTTCCAGCATGCAGCCTGACTCCTGGCCTCTCCCAGCTCACTTTCACACCTAGACAGCTGAAGCTTCAAGTTGCTGATAAGGGCAACATCCCTCTCAACCTCCATTATGCGTTCAGAGAGAGAAGACCCAGGGGTGATGTTTAGCTCCTCATCACTTAGGCGCTTTAAAGCCGCCAACTCCGCAGAAGCCTAAAAGACCCTTGAACAGCGGTAGATGAGCTGGGCGGCCTGGTTGTTAGAATATGTCAAGGACTAGGCAATCTGGTCCATTAATGTAGAGTTGGAATCTGAAAACAGGGCAGAGACATCAACACTCTCACCAACAACAAAGTTGAACTCAACATTCCCCTTAGTGAACAGAGTTTCTGGAAGCTCAGGAGCATGGCGCTCTGAAGGGGGAGTGCTGGCATCTGCCTCCAAGTCCACCACCAGGTTATCGCGCACAGGCTCCTTGCCTTTTCTCTTCCTGGTAACCAGGGGGACGCTCTCCCCAGTCTCCTCAGAGGGGGAGGGCCTCGTTGCTGCTGAAGGATAAGCTCCATGAGAAGTGTCCCTGCGCCTGCTCGCCGGTGAAGGAGTAGCCTCCGACGCGGCCCCCCACCTCTGCTGCCTTGGGAGCAGGGGTCAGAGGCGCAGAACGTTTAGAAGCTGGCTTGGGGGGAGGAGGAAGCTTTGCTTTGCTTTCTGCGATGCTCTTTATATGCCCCATGAGAGTCTCTCTCTTGAAGCCAGAAGGAAGGCCAGGGCAATTAGTGAGAGGCATGCGTTCTATATCTAGCCCAAGGCGCTTCAACTGTTTCTTCGTCCAAGTATTTTTTTGGTACTCTGCAGGAAAAACAAACTAAATAAGAACCAGTAAAAGCATCCTAAGAAGGGTTCATTAAAACACCAAACCCCCTGACCTACCTGCAGCATGACCAAGATTCAAACCCAAAGGGGTCAGATATTCATCGGTTGATATGTGGTCTGCATGAGGGAGCCAGATGGCGGTGTCGTACACACCCTTCCCATCCTTCGCGCAGGCAAACTGTTCCACCAAAGACTTATCTTTGCTGTCCAGCTTAACCTCAAGGGTCTTCCAACCAACTTCAGGGTGATATTCCTCATGGGTCTCCAGGCGAGTGTGGACATGGTTCCTGAAGTGCCGGGAAATCCTCCACCCATTCTCACCATGGATTTATAAAAAATTATTCTTCCAATTCTTTAAACTATTCAGGGCAGGCCAGACCAAGGAATAACCTTTCTGCCTATGGAGGGAGAAGTACCCTGGAGCTCCACCCCCATATGCAGAAACAACCATCTGCATACCAATCATGTACCTAAAGGCGTCTATGGAAGGGTCGTCCCCCAGGAATAGGCAGACCCAGGCATAGGCCACTAGCGACCTGACAGCCAGGGCGGTCAGTTGGGCAATAGCGACATTCATGCGCCTGAAAGCCTCTTCAAAGAAAGGGTGAAGGGGGAAGCGCAAGCAAAACTCCAGGCATTTATGGTAAACGGCAATGCAGTTGTCAGGGGGGTTGCATACGGTATCCTTCTCCCCAGGGATAATAACCGTATAACCCTTCCCAAAATTGTAGATGTTTGCTATGGCCTCAGCTGCATTTTTCGCCATAATCGCTTCCCGTGGCATAGGTGCAGGGTATGTGTGAAGGGGAACTTTATATTGCACTTTATCTAGGTAATAAACCTTCCCCGTTCCCTGAGCACCAGATCGTCGGCGATGGTGAAGGGGTCAATCTCCAACGCCTCGTGATCGGAATCAACAACTTCAACCGGGCAGGATCGGGGGAGTTAGCGCCCCCACTATCCTCTGAGGGGGGGGGCCTGGCCACTGTAACCCCAGGTCCGGTATAGGAGGAGGGAAAATCAATGTCAACCCTACCTACATCCTCCGCCGACCCCTCAGTATACGACTCATTGAAAGAAAGGATTCGAGAACGGCGGTTAGTCATGATGTTTAGAAAAGTAAAGAGAAACAAGAACAAAGGAAAGATGAAGAAATCAAAAGTTGAGAATCTAACCTAGTTAGATGTCACCGGAGAAGGAAGCCAGAAAACCCTCAATCTAGAGATCCGACGAAAGGAGAAGTATATAGAGAGAAGGGGTTTGTGAGAGTTCGAAAAATGTAAAAGGGGGAGTAGTGGGAATGAAGGCGCTTTTATAGGAAGGGGAAGATGAGAAGTCCCCCCTAAGAAGCCATCCGGTCAGACACCCTCCCTACGAAACCCCCACGTGTCACACTTTTCGAACCTAACCACTCACCACTTCCCAAGAACCTTGAAAACATAAGAAGGACAGTGGGAAATGATTGCAGTACGTCACCTAAGGTGCAATTCAAAAAAAAAGACAACAACAACAAAATAAGTGAAAGCCCACCAGTTTTTCTTCATTAATCAAAGGCCCAAAGGGCCAGAATTACAAAGCGAGGAATGGGAATCAAAAGAAAGGAAAGTAAAATGATTACAAGCAAAAGAAGCCTAAGGCCTGGCCCAGTTAGCCAGGGAATGTAGAGAAGGCCTAATCTTCATCAGAGCCTGAGAAGGAATAGTCCCTGGGACTGCTGCAGCCTCCATCATTGGACCCTCAGTCCTAGCTGCCCGAGTCTTTCATCGGATCATCAGGGCCTTCTTCTTCACTTCCCAGGGCATCACGGCCAGACGAGTAGCCCTGACCGTTGCTGTCTCCTGAGTCACAGGTACTCATGTCCCGGTCTTCGCCAAATTTGGCCACCCTGGTGCCCTCATGGTAGCCATGGTCGTTCTTCGGCCTCTTCGATATAGGGGAAGAAGGGCCTGAATCAAGGCAGTCAGGGTCGAAATTTTCCGGCTGTAGCCAAGGGAAACACCGGTAGCACCCTTTTTAGGAAAAGCCTCCTACCTGAGTACAATACCTGGACTTCTGCCTCGCAGGAGACAGGGCCCTCCTGGGGCGTTTGACGGTCCTCAGCAAGGGGCTTGTCCTAGGAGCCTGCAAAGAGCGAAAGGTAGGTTCGCCTGCTGCGACGAACAGCCGAATGCACTTGCCTAGGGTATTTGAGCCTCCTGCGTCCCCTGTAGCGTAAGGCAGTGACAAAAAACCTCCGACGAAGAATCTTATCCTTTACCCAAGACATTTTTGGAAAAAGAAAATAGCAAAGGAAGATGTTCAAAGAAGTTTGCAAAACAAAATAGAGTGAACTTGGGTTTTATAGACAACGGAGGAAGGTTGAGCATTAAATGACGTCCCAACCGTCCCTACAAAAGAGAGCCAAGCACCAGCCGGGCACGCGGCTCGAGGAACCATTTTGCGAGGAGTAATCATGAGAGAAAGCTTCCCAACTCTTTGTATGCCCGAAGCCATTTAAAGACATTCCCTCTAGGAAATACACGCAACATTAAATGTGGGGGGGATTCAAAAAGTCAACCTCCCACCATGCTGATCAAAAGTCGTCTGCCGAGGGCGAACCCTGCTTCCTCCTGCCGACGAGGGCCAATTGATGGGAGTCGGTTGCCTGCCATGGGTCGCTCGCCATGCGAATCCCGGGGCAGCCCGACCCAAATCACGAAAGCGACCTGCATGGCAGGCCAGTCGGCAGGGCCTTCCTCAACAGCCCCAAGGAGCCACCTTAGAGAGCCGTGCCGAGCTCCAAGCAAAGAGTCGGCCCTCCCTGCCTGTCAGGGTCAGGCCACGGACAATGTGGTCGAAAGGGAAGAAATCCCCCCTGCCTATCAGGCGTCAGGGTGTTCTTCCCTGACAGGCTTAGGGGGGAAGGTTGGAGCCCTTCTGTCCATGCCTAAGGTAAGGGAGAATGAGTGGACAAGGTGAACCCACGTGTCACTCCCTCATTCTCTCCTTCTTCTCTCTCTTTACTCTCTCTAGTGGAAAACTATAAATACTCACCCATTTTCCACTAGAGAGGGTAATTGATTTTCTCTCTCTAGAATCTCACTCTAAGAAAACGCCACCTTATTCCTCACGAGTAAGGTTTGTCAAGTGCATTTCACGGACTGACTTAGGCATCGGAGAGGGTTCTCTCGGACACCTCCGAGGCCCTATGCGCTCCCTGTGTGCAGGTGACAGGCCGTCTCCGCCGAGAAAGTCCGACTGCTGGAGTGGGAGGATAGAGAGGCTTGGAAAGCAAGACAACATCATCTCAAAAGATCCGAATCCGTTTTTTGGTCAATTGTTTTCATACCGGAACAATCTAAAATTTATTATGATGATGAAATTAATTGGCGGTTATGATCTTCTCCATTATCCAATATTGAATTGACTTCATGATTACAATAACCCATCATTTTTACATTAAAAAAAACATAGAGAATATAAAATACATGAAAACTCTAGAACCAAAAAAATAGAACCTATGAATAAATTGAGAATAAATGATGACACCAGGATTAATTTAGGCAAAAATTCTTAGAAAATTTATCGATACGGAGCACTCATGGCGATCAAATCATTATTTATTTATTTATTAGAGTTCAAATATATATATATATATATATATATATATATATAGAGAGAGAGAGAGAGAGAGAGAGAGAGAGAGAGAGAGAGGTTCACATAAGGCCAACAACTCTTATAAGTTCATAAGTTCCAGTGTTAAAGTTACACAAAAGGTGCTTAAAGTTACACGAGATGAGTGTTAAAGTTGCACTTTATCACTTAAAGTGATAAAAGAGCTGAATGTTATAGTTACATATCAATTCTGAAAAAATGCAACTTTAACGTATGTCATCTGTAACTTTAATATAGACTTAATTACATATGGTGAACTTATTTGATCCTCTCTCTCTCTCTCTCTCTCTCTCTCTCTCTCTCTCTCTCTCTCTATATATATATATATATATATATATATATATATATATATATATATATATATATATATATATATATATATATATATATATATATATATATATATATATATATATATTACGAGTATATATATAATAATTGCCGAGCCGATGACCTCTTCGTTTAATTTATATTGAATTGAATAAAATCTTTAATTAGAATACTCAATCAATCCAAAAAAAATTTGGTCTACAATCAAAACATTCGATGTCAATTGAATTAACACTGACGGTTACTACCTTTTCGTTTACCCTTACATTTAATAGACTTTATGTTTACAATAATACACTAAGTTTATACAATATTAATCTTTGGATACCATATTTTACGAAAATTAATTACCCGCATAATCACACATTAAGTTTATACAATACAATATTGATCTTTGGATACCATATCTTACGAAAACTAATTACCCGCATAAAGAGGTGGAAATAAATAACGACTTTTGGAGTACTTAAAAATAAAACATACAATTAAACAACTAACTATAAATACCACAAAACCAATCACACAATCACAATTCAATTCAAATATTAAAAAAGAACATAACAAAAAAAAAAGGAAATGGCTCCCCTTACCACGAATATAGCAACAATGGTTTCATCCAAATCCCGCTACCAAATAATCGCTCGAGCAACTAGGATGTGGAATGTGACACCAAAGGCAGATGACATTCCCCTGTCACTAGATGTGATTTTCCAAGATGCACAGGTATAAAATATTATCTTACCAAGCACAATAGAATTTACCCAAATATTTACTAACATCTATGAAAAACATCAATTAACAAGGAGATCATATACAAGCAACTATCAATAGAAAATGGATGCACAGTTTCAAGGAACTAATTCAAGAAGGTCGAGTATACAAGCTAACACACTTTGACGTTGAAAAAAAATAAAAGAGGATATCGTCCCCTCAATACAAAGGAAAACATTATTAAGTTCACACCATTCACTTCCGTCCTCGAGTCACCAGAAAATGAGAAACAGATTCCAATGTATAAGTTTGAATTTCATCCGCTGCATCTGCTTGAGGAAAGAAGCAACGACAAAGTACACAAATTTATTACTAATTAGAGCGTTCACATTCACACACTAACTTGAAAATACATGCAGATGTCGTAGAACTTCTGACGGGAATAGAGGACAAGGCTCACGTTATGACAACAAACGGACCTACAGAAATACGACACATCTTCATTGAAGACGAGAGGTGAGATTTCATGTTAAAAATATTAGTCATAAACTTTATTCGATTATACGTTCTCCTATTTGGCTGCCATTCTTACTGCAACTTTTCGGTTAATTCATTCACGCAATCCTTATCGTCTGAGATTTGTCTCTTGCATTGTCATAGTTAGAGTTTTGAAAATATTTATGCATTGATATTTCAGCCTACAATGTTCTATGTACAGGGATAGTAAAATTAGGGTAACATTATGGGAAAAAGCAACCAAATACGTTGATGGAAGCTTCACAACAGAATCCAGCAAGCCTAACACAATTATCATTACCTCAACAAGAGTTGTCCTATACAACGGTAAGAAATAATTACACAAATTTTATTTTCTATGTGTTACTAAACCTGCTTACTTTCAATGCAGACGAATACCAACTACAGAGCACTTACGGAACAAAAGTGTAAATAGACATGGACATACTTGAAACAAGAGAATTATTGGAAAGGTAACCCTACACACAAATCATTTGCTAGAAACTAACTACTCCCTCCGAGTTCCTATTGTTGTCTCACTTTCCTTTTTGAGCTGTGTTTGATATTTGTCCCAGTTTCCTTTTTAAGTCATCAATGTGTGGTTCACATTTACTCTCTCATTTCTCTCTCTTCCTCCTTTTTTGAGCCACTCATTTCCCCTTATTTTTCACCCCAAAAGTTTTTGGGACAATAATAGGAACTCGGAGGGAGTACTCTATAAGAAATCCGACAAATTTGGTATAACTATTTATTTTTACAAATAATACAGGGTTACATCTCCAAAATCAGTTGCACACCTCCAGAACAACATACAACAACAAATTGAGGACACAATGTCAGCCAATCGAAAATCAATTAAGAAACTCAAGAAGATGAAGATCATGGACATGGTAAGATGACATTTACAATAACTATATAAAAATTGAGGGAAACTCAATCAAAATATAACAAAACTTGTGTTCAACCGCAATTCAACGCACAGAAAGCAACCTACACGTGCCACGGACAAATAATGAAATTAGGACGGACATTGAATGGAGATACATCTCATGTCCAATGTGTAGGAAGGGACTCGGAACCGACAACCATTGTCACAAATCCCGACAGCAGATACAATACCCAACTCAAAGGTACCAAATAATACTAAAGCAAAATTAAAAGGGCGTCTTTATGCTGCGAATGTAACATTTTTAAAAAAATATATACTACCAAATGAATATTTACATGTACAGAATCATCGGAACGTTATCAGACGGGGACAGTGAAGCAAGTATCGTCGTTTTTTATAAAGAGGCGGAAAAAATAATTGGGCAACCGATAAACAAATTATTAGACATTTACGAGAAGGTACATGTGCACTTGCCCCAACATTTCTCCCAGTCAACTTATACACCAATGATACGAATTTTTCAACAAATTATGACAACTCAACCACACTAAAAAATTGCAGGACGACGGAAAACAAAGAGTATACGACATACTACAGAGTTGTATTGGCAAGTTTTTCACATTTAAGGTGGCGGTAGGAACAAACAACTACGGCCAAGATAGAGAATTAAAGGTGCTGCTGAGAACTTACATCGCCAACAATATATTAGAAGAAGCAAGCGCGACTCAACAACAGACGAAAAAGGTACCGAAATGAATAAAAGTTGGTGAAGATCGTACAGTTTACATTTAACACTTTTGAAAATATATTTGGAATCAGGCTTTTGGAGATGGACCAAAGGAAACAACCTCAAAAAAAAATGAAGAACCCTAGATGGAATACCCACCGCAAAATGAAGACGAGTCAATCAGACTAGACCAGTAAGTAAATAAAGTTTCTTTTAACACCAAAAAAACAAAGCAACTAACAAATTTGAACATGACACAGGAGCAAAAATGATGGAGGAAAGCGCCCTAGAAGCCCGACAATTATCAAAACACCGGCAAAGAAAAAGGAACAACGCCACACTTATTGTTAATTTTAATATTGCCGATGAACTATTTAAATAAATTGAACTTTTTCTAGTAACCAGCCACTTTATGAACTATTTTCATTATTCAATTATTGCAATCGAAACTACATTTCAACTACGTCCAATTCCGTTAAATACGAAATCGATCCACATGTAATTTCAGACAACTACTCCGTATATACATTCACCAAACGACTTGGTGGATGATTTACAAAAAACCAACGCACACAATTTTTAAGCGGATAATCCCGTGAATTTCACGGGTGAAGTACCTAGTGGTGGTGTATTTGTCCTCGATGTTGAGACAATTAATAAGAATGTTCCCGCTTCCGTTTGTATTGCTGAGTCCGTTTCTCTATGGCATTCTAGATTAGGACATGAGAATGTCGACTCGATTAAACGACTCAAAAAGCAGAACCTCATACCTCAATTCAGTAGCACACGTTTTGATAAATGTGAAGTATGTGTTGAGGCTAAACACGCAAGGGCGTCGTTTAATAAATGCATAGAACGATATAGTAGTCTCCTAGAACTGGTTCACTCTGACCTAGGAGATTATAGAAACTCAATGAGTAGAGGTGGGAACCACTACTACATTACGTTTGTAGATGATTTCTCAAGATACACCAAGGTCTATTTATTGAGTACAAAAGATGAAGCTGAGGAAAAATTTATGATCTACAAATCCGAGGTAGAAAATCAATTAGGTCTCAAAATTAAGAGAGTTAGATCTGATAGAGGTTGAGAATATGATGGGAATCCACTAAAGAGATTTTGTGAGTCTAGTGGAATTATTCACGAATACACAGCACCTTATGCTCCACAAAAAAATGGGATAGCTGAGAGGAAAAATCGGTCACTAAAAAATATGATGAATGCAATGTTAATTAGTTCCGGTATGCCTGTCAACATGTGGGGTGAAGCAATGTTTTATGCGCGTGTGTCATATGCTCAACCAAGTTCCGCACAAGAAAACTGGTAAAACACCCTATGAGTTATGGAAAGGTTATCCACCTAACCTTAATTATCTGAAAGTGTGAGGGTGTTTAGGTAAGATTGGTCTTCCGGAATTTCAAAGGAACAAAATTGGCCCTAAAACCACAGACACAATCTTCATTGGTAATACCGGCAATAGTGCTGCATATCGTCTGATTCTCAAGGATTCATCGGGTTTTGGACCCATTAGAGAGTCAAGAGATGTTGAATTCTTTGAGTACATTTTTCCCATGAAAATTGGTACGAGAACAAGTGTGCCACTACACCTAGTGGTTCAAATCAATCTTCTGCTACTACAGAGGAAGTAGCAGAACCTAGGAGAGGTAAACGTGTTAGTACCCCAAAGAGTTTTGGTTGAGATTTTGTCATGTTGATTGAGAATAAGTGTTTGAGTGAATATAAGGTGAGTGTCTTGAACACCCTAGAACATACAAAGAAGCTATGCAATCTGTGGAGTCTACTTTTTTGGCTTGAGGTAATAAATAGTGAAATTGATTCAATAATGAATAACCACACTTGGGTTTGACCGAGCTACCCAGAGGTTGCAAAGGTTTGAGTAATAAGTGGGTTTGCAAACGAAAACTCAAAAGGGATATGTCAATTGATAAATACAAGGCGAGATTAGTGGTATGTAAAAATCGACAAACAAAGGGGTTGGATTTCTTTGATACATATTGAATACCATTGACAACGTGTCTCAAGAGGAGTACGCTAAAGTGATCGGAAGTGTCATGTTTTTGATAAACTGCACTAGACCCGACATAGCTTATATTCTTAGTAGACTTAGCAGATATATATACACATAATCCTTGTAGAGATCATTGGGATGCCTTGATAAGATTACTGAGATACTTGAAGGGCACCATAGATTGGGGATTACATTATCAAAGAACACCGTGTATGTTGGAAGGATATTGTGATGCCAACTGGGTATCTGGGAATGAACGAGATACACTCTACTAGTGTCTATGTGTTTACTCTGGCTAGTGCTGCTATATCGTGGAAGTCGGCTAAACAAACCTGCCTTGCGAAATCGACAATGGAATCTGAGTACATTGCCTTAGCCTTCGCAGGAGAAGAAGCTGAATGGCTACGGGGCCTTCTAGCAGATATTCCTTTGTGGGGAAAGCCGACTCCTTCGATTTCCATGCACTGTGATTCTCAAGCTACAATCGGGGTAGCTAACAATCAAGCGTATAATGGTAAAAAGAGACATATTTGCTTAAGGCATGGAATTGTGAGAAATCTGATCAGAGATAATGTGATATCACTCGAGTATGTAAAATCTGAGAGGAACATTGTGGATCCTCTCACAAAAGGCCTTGGTAGAAAGATAGTGCTGAAGTCAGCACTAGGAATGGGTTTAAAGCCTGTAATAGAGTAACTTGTGATGGATACCCATCTTAACTAGTTTAAGTTCAACAAGTCAAACAAAGTCACGAGGAACTCTTGTTGTGTAATACTGTGACCATTCTTAATAATATACTTGAGATGCAGTATTTTTTTGTGTCTTTACTGACATTGTTTTGGGATGAGCTTTCGCTCTTAATGAGTTCATAGCCCTCGTATGGGTGGTCTGTATGAGGTAGACTTGATGGATTCACCGATTGTTTAGAGGATGAGTTTTTTACTCTTAATGAGTTCATAGTCCTTGTATGGATGGTCTATAAGAGGCAGACATGATGAGCTCACCGATGTGAAAAAGGATGAGTTTTTTACTCTTAATGAGTTTATAGTCCCTTCTATGGATGGTCTGTGAGAGACAGACTTGATAAACTCACCTATGTGAATGTTGGGGGTTCTTGCCCTACTCCCAAGAGATCTTCAGGCTTGGATCTCTAGAGGCATTCATGAAATACCAGAATGTACTGTGTGGGCACTTGGCTAGTCCAAGTAAAAGATATTTATACCGAAAAATCCATGAGATGAGTTCATGGATGTCGCGAGTTTCTACCTTAATTTGAGATTAAGTAAGTGTGCAACCGTCTTAGAGCCAACTCCATTCGAAGGTTCAAGGATTAGTTCCACCTGGAATGGCGGTTCAAGATCGTTGTATGTCACTGAGTGCTGGTTAAAGTCCACAAGACACCAGCATCTTAACGCTAAATCTCCGTTGCCAAATTTTTCTCTTTTTTTTGCGTCTTCTTTTGAACCATGTGGGAAATTGTTGGAAAAATGCTTCAAAATAAGCTTAATTTGTGATTTTATGATGACATATAGCTTGTGTAATGGTGATGCAAGTAGCTTGGATAGTTGGAGGCCAAGTAGTGACATCATCTCCATGACATCTTCTTCTTATGTCACACCATGACATCCATGGTGATGTATTATGCTTGATGACCAAGTATTTTACTCTATAAATAGCTGTCAAATCCCATCATTTTCATCATCCAAAAAATCATTCATCTACTTCTTTTTATATCACAAAATATTCTCTCAAAATATTAGTAATATAATTGAAAGTTTGAGTGGAATTTTGGCAATGATTTTGGTAATAACTCATCTACGGTCTTGCCTACACAAAGATCGTAGTGGTTTTGCAATCCTGGGGGTCGAATGTCAAAGAGTCTGTGTGTAGTAGACGGGGCAAAATCGACTTTAGGACAATGACCTCAAGTCACGTCACAACCTTTCCTCTCAGATAAGATTATTCTTTTTTCCGTCTTATTTATTTATTCACTACTCGCCTAACAAAATCATCAACACAGCATGCTATCTTAACAACAGAGCAATGATATCCTAAAAAAAACACCTTATGAATTGCTTCTAGGTAGAAAACCTAATATATCTCATCTCTGTTGCTTCGGTAGTAAGTATTTTGTACACAATAACGGTAAGAGAAATTTGGGAAATTTTGATCCTCGGAGTAAAGAAGCTATTTTCATTGGATATTCAAATCATAGCAAAGCATATAAGGTACTCCCTCCGAGTTCCTATTATTGTTTCATTTGCTTTTGGGATGGAAATTAAGGAAGGGGAAATGAGTGACTCAAAAAAATGAGAAAAAGAGAGAAATAGATGAGTAATGTGAACCACATATTGATGGCCTAAAAAAAAAGTGAGACAAATATCAAACTCAGCTCATAAAGGAAAGCGGGACAAAAATAGGAACTCGGTGTAGTATACAATAAAAGAACCTTATGTATCGAGGAAAGCATACATGTGGTATTTGACGAAACTAACATCGTTCAACAAAGTCGCTCAACACGAGGAAGAGGACAAATCTGATCCTAATTTTAAGTTTGCTCGAGATGATTTTCAATTCGATAATCCCGAGGAGGAAAACAAAATTGATGGCATTAACGATGAGCTCGATGGACAAAAAGATTCCACTGTCATAGTAAACAAAGCTTGCAATAGCTCCCACCGTTATAGTCAATGAGACCATAACGACAAAGGGAACTATTGAAGTTGTGGAGCCCCGAAACTTCTTTGATCGAAGTAATCATCTTTCCAGTTTCGAGGACGAAACTTCTTTTTAGGAGGTTGGATTGTAACACCCCGAATTTTCAGACATAATTATTTATTCTATTTCATATATTCTAATATCCGAAATTATTTATCTAATTCAATTCCTATAATTTTTCTAATTCAGATATTTTTTTTCCTGTTTAATTGTCCCAAAATTGTATCCTTGTAATCTATTGTCGATTTAGCTTGGAATTTGGGCCAAGGCTAACCCATCCTTGTTTCCGACGTGGAGATGGATGAGGGAGGATTGGGATTTGGGCCTAATCAAGGTTTGCCCATGATCTTGCCTATATATATGTCATCGGGGTGAGAGTTCCATATGTTCTTCTCATTTGCAAACCCTAAAATTAGGTTTTCACCCTCTCCTCTCTTCTCCTCCTCTTAGCCACGACACTACCTCATCTCTCTCCATATTTTCGTGCCTCCTAACTAGGATGGCAACGGATCCGAGATCCGATCCGCACAGATCGGATATGGATCCTAAATTTTGAGATCTGTTGGATATGGATCTGGATCTGGATCCAGATCCGCTATCTTTAAACGGATCCAGAACTGGATCTTAGTAAGTAAATCTGTATTCGATCCGCATATCCGTTTTATTAAAAAATTAATATAAAATAAATAAATTGTGTGTCACTTATAACTTTAATTTGTGTTTTTTTGTTATTTCTAAAACTTTTTCTTCTAGTTTCTTGATATTTGATTATGAATCTTTTTATTCGATTTTATTTGTAAGATTATGAAAATTTAATATGATCGCAAATACTTGTTAATCAAAAAATTTGTAGAATATAAGTAAGAAATTGAATCCGCGGATTCGATCCGGATACGATCCAGATCCGGCGGATCTGGATCTGGATCTGCACTTTTAGGATCCGGTCGGATCCGTCGGATCTGGACCGGATCCGGATCCGCTACTAGGGGTGGGGATCTGGATCTGGATCTGGATCCATGCAGATCCGGTCCGGATCCAGTTCGTTGTCATCCCTACTCCTAACACTCATTCAAGCATAGATCTTAATCTCTTGCTAATCCTAATAAATCCTAGCGCAACCCTTCGCATTGTTTCGTAAGTTTTACTTCTTTTCGCGCTAGTTTTTCATAGTTCTTTTAGTAGTGTTTGATTAGGGTTTTCTTGTGGTGTTTGGCACGTGAATGGTGATGGTCTAGGCGAGGAGATGAGTCAGGGTGAAGACATTTACGTCATAGAAGACGAGATCGAGAATTAGCACGCTTCGAGGTAACTAGATGTGTCTTTTTTATCGTGTTTATGATATGTGAATGCCATTAATATGATGAATGAATGTTTAATATGATATTGGATGTTGTGTGGTATTATTATGCATATTTATTATTCCGTTGATAAATTGTACACTTTAATTATGTCGTTAATTTTATCCGTTAAGGCGTTAATTACCGTTTTGGTGATCGTTTCATAAGCAAACGCTAGGACGCGCATGAACTAACTGTGGCCTCCCTTGGTGGAGATGTTAGGGCGTTTCATTGATGCTTTTAGGGTTTCAAACTCTAGATTCAATGATGACTCAACCTATCATCACCCGGTGGTTGAGGTTAGGGTTGAGGTTAATATAACCTTATTTGAAGTTAATGTAAATTCGTTGAGAATTTACTATGCCACTTCACTTGAGATTAAAATAACTTTAACACGGGGTTATAATCTTGTCGAGTTTCTAGAACTTCGCAAGGTTATAGTCAAGGTTAATGTAACCTTAACTTAAAGTTAAGGTTAGGGCGAAGATTAATGTAACCTTAGCATGGACTTAAGGTTATAACTAATGTTAATGTAACCTTAACCGGAGTTAAGGTTATAGCCGAGGTTAATTTAACCTTAGCAAGAAGTTAATGTTATAGCCGAGGTTAATGTAACCCTGATTGAAGTTAATGTACCTTCATTGAGAAGTTACTACACCACTTCATTTGAGGTTAATGTAACATCATCGTAACATCATAATCTTGTTGCAGTTAATATAACTCCACGAGGTTATGGTTGAGGTTAGGTCAACCTCAACTTAGTAGACAAGGTTATCGTCAGCGAACCTTAACCTTGAATACTATTAGGCATTAGATATGCAAGGTTAACTTTATGGTTATAGTAAATTGTACTATCTATTATTCACGTGTTATTAAAAAGTTACTTCTATGTATGTTTTTCATGGTTCGGTCAGTTATATTGCCCTAAGTTCGAGACACGCTTGGTATCTAGTATAGTCGGTTATACTATATTGGAATGGATTTCTACCTTGTATAGTCAACTATACTATACTAGGATGAGTTTCCACTTAGTACAGTCAGTTATACTATACTAGGATTGGAATCGTGACATCATTAATGAGAGCCTTGTACAATCAGTTATACTGTACAATTACACAAAAGTTAGCGGTATAGATGTCGTGCGGTATCAGTTATATACCAATCGGAATGAAAAGGCACCAAATGTCGTAGGGCTATGTTCGAACGTGCCTTGAGACGTCATTTATACGCTCTTATGTCGTTCGGTGTACAATTATTGCATCGAGAGCCCTAGGTAGGCTTAGACATATAGTCATCAGTTATACGACTATACATAGTACCGTGGAGTATCAGCTATATGCTCTACATCGACGGGGAGTCTATTATAGGACCTGTCCGTCAGAGTATCAGTTATATGCCCTGGCAGGTGGAAGTGTCAGGCCGGTGTTCGCTCTATACCCTAGACCTAGTGTATGAAGGTTGTTTGTGTGTGATCAATCAAGTTTGGATGTGCGAATTTCTTAGTATTTGGGATGATCCTAATTGGTCGAGTATGATAATGCTTTCATGTATTCCTTATCTTTATTATTCATTGTTGTTGATTATTAGTTGTTTTCAACCTATTGTAAACACGACTGGGAGAGCATCTAGTTATTCCCCACTCATCGGGTTTTTCAGGATGATGTTGAATGCTTCGATGTTGGGGAAGACCTGTGGAGAGAAACCTTTTATTTAAGTCTTTAAATTTTCAGTTTGAACACTTTGAATAATGTATTAGTTAATTGTCGAGATAGTGACGATTCGGATTCGGTCGGGTGTTTCCGCCACCTATGACCCTATTATTTATACTATTTATATTATTTAAAAGTTGTTAAAAATTCAGGTTGTTACAACGTTCCTTTGTAATAGGTATTTTAATTTCGTTAGTTACTTAACTATTTTTTGTGAGCTTTAACAAAATTAATTAAATTATGCTAAATCAAATTAGCTACTGTAATTAAAATAAAATTAGAGTAAATTGATAGTGTTTAAAGGATTCAATAATTAGGGTGAATTAGGATTAGGGTTTAGATAAATTATCTTACCAAAAAATAACTAAAGTACTGACCTGCAGGATTAGAAAAACACTCATGACTAAACTTATTGAATGATTACTTGTAAAAAACTATGTTTTCATTTGAAGATAATCTTAGAAGAGGGGTAAGCATTGTTGAATTGGTATAAAGAATGAAGTATATTCTACTAATTACTATGTACTCCGTGAATGTTAATGAGGCTTAGGGTAATTTATCTTTGAAAACAATGAAAAATATCTCGATTACATACACTTAGATGGATTTCATAATTTATACGGTGTAGACATCTGCACTTTGACTGCTCGTGTCTATAGCAGTTTCCAACAAAACACCCGATGATGATCGGACATCAACGTGATTTAAAACACTCGAGTGTGGGCTCATAATCAATAGTATCGGACTCGCGCACATATAGCAGAGTACTCTCTCAAAACCGACCACAAGCATCAGTGAGTTATTTCCAATCAAATAAAGCTACTTCAAGTCAAAACTGCCATTAGGGGGCAAAACCGTCTTTTATCGACCCGGTCGAAACTGAATACCCGAAACAAATCCAAACCTCAAATTGCGTCCAAGTACGTTCAAAATCAAGTCAAAACCGTATCAACCCTACCCTCAAATAACACGGACATCAATCCCGCATTTTGGACAACTTCCTATCAAACGTGAATTCAATCGCGAGCCATGTTGCGCCTCAAGACTGAGGTGCCAGCACCCTTGCGCTTTAGAATCAGGGCGCGAGCCTTGCTACGCCTATATTTCGAAATCAGAAAGTAGGTTTCGGCGCTCAAACACATTTTCAAACCTTCAATTCTCTATAAATACAACCCCTCGGTCATCATTCCAAAGGGCTAGACATCCGGGAAATCACATATACTCCCAAACCTCTAAAAACACCTTAAATCCACTTACATATCGAAAGACTCTCTGTGTCCGCGTCGATACTTTACGAGACCATACTTCGAAGCAATTGAACATGTCGGTGGAGGGTGTTCCATAGTCCTTTAACACTTTACATTTCGCACCTAACTATTAACATTTTCATTATCGCTACTAACATATAATTTTCCGCACGCTAAAATCTAACATTTTGATTATCTCATTTACATTTGTAACTCTACAATACCGTTTATATTAAACGTTCAACCAAAATGTGATTTGAGTGGACGTTCAATGGCGATAAATCGGTCATTGTAAGCCTCAATGGCCAAATTATGATGTCGAAATGCGAAGGACCTAATGTTTGCAAGGATGAATCACTACGGTGTCAATAGTGCAAAGGGTCTAACAAATGCTAGTACGAATCCATATCTTTGAACAATTGCATACGACATTTAAATCTGCCAAAAGTCCAAACAGAAGCCGGCCAATCCATGTGCAAGGGCTATGGCGCCTCAAACTTGTGGCGTGCGGCCTGTTGCGCCTTAGGATAAGAACGGTAGATGGCGTGCGCCTCTGTTCTTAGACTATTGTCGTGATTGCAGAGTCGATGGTCGTACGTGTTCAATGAACTATTTGCATATTCTCCTTAATGTTCGATATCGTTTCCATAATCGAATTTCGAATATTAGGAATTATCAAAAATCGATTTAGCACGGACCCCTATGACGCCAATCCGAGTATCGTACGATCTCCACGACCAAGTAATGATACCCGCTTAGGACAAGTACCCGCTTGAGGTCGAAACAAGGCACCGTAGACTTTCAAAGTAGTCAAATGACGATGCCCGTCTCACCAAGGAACTCATACTTGCGACATAAGTCGACGTGTGCTTACTAATAACGCGTCTCCTTTCAAATCTTTGTCTCATATTCATTTATATTCTATTTCACCCTTCTACGACTTTAAGTAACCGCCTTTCAACATTAATCTAGATATCGGCGACTCTTTATTTAGTCAGACGTGATATTCGATAAATACAAAGGCCTCAGTAGTTGTTTGGATAAGTCAAGACGAGACGATTAACGATTACAAGGTCCGAATCAAGATAGCATAACGCTATGGTCTTGACTTTCATTAATCAAGGCGCCACAGGTTCCGCGCCTGAGTATCCAGATGCAAAGGGTCCTACACCTATGTTCCAGGGCGCACAGATCCCAGTGCTCGAACTTTGTCCCTTAGTCAAAGCGCAATGCAATGCGTGGCTGATTGGGGTCTGTCCAATGTATATCCTATTCTGTTTCTGTTTATGTCTTCCATTCATGAGTTCATTTATGGTTTACGATTAACGTTCTAACTTCAATATTGCAATTTGCTCAAGTATTGTGAATTCCGGGTTATATTCCGCCCGTGTAACTTGTCATCTATTTTCAAGTTATTTATATTCCTTTGTTTGGCAATTTACCGCTTTCTAAATGAACCCGCATGTTAAATTCAACTTCGACAAATTCAAAAGGTGCATTAAAAGACGTGGCACAACATTCAGTTCACATTTCTAGATTTAAAACAATGGTTGTCATGCATTTCACCATCTTACTAACGTGCGCAGTATAACACCAATCGATATCTTAGAAGAGGTCGCTACGTGCGGGCAGGGTTGATTGTTCTTCGTGAACTTCGCAACACGTACCTTCCGTAAAACCCCGTATTTTATAATAATAATTATTCGGAAAACTTATTTATTTAAAATAAGTATTTCCGTATTTTATAATAATATGCATTCTATATTTTATTACCCCCTTTATCCAATAATTAGTTGTCTCCCTCTTAAAATACGTAAATACTTATTATGGTCTCGATTTGGCTATCTTAGTATATAATACTCCCTCCGATTCAGAATAATCTTCCCCTTTGTTTAATATATGTGAGGTATATTTTAATCAAAGGGGAAGATTATTCTGAATCAGAGGGAATAGCTACTTCTCTTATTTTGTTTCTCCTTATGTTTTAATATGGTCCAAACCATTCTTCAATTAAATAATCCATTGTATGCGCTAGTGGACCCAAAGCACATCTGTAACACCCCTGATTTTATGAATTAAATTAAAGTTATATTCGTATTTTTATTTTATTTACGATTTAAATCGTAATTCTTAAAATTATTATAAAACGAATTTATCGTTTAATCATTTCAAACTCCTAAAATTCTATTTAACTTGGAAACTCTTCTTATATTTAAAACATATTTTTATTTTTGTTTCAATTCATTTTATACATTTAATTTAATTCTATTATGCGTCTTATAAAAGAAATTAACCTAGCAAACAAGTAGGTGACTCTTTATTTTTGCGTGAGTTTTGCGGCATGCCAGTGTTCCTCTCTTCTTCTCTTTTTATTTTCTTTACTCCTCTTTACTCCATTTGACTCCATTGTTATGCATCTATCCTTCTTCTAAACTCATACATAAATTATATTTTCATAATTTTGGGTCTTACCTCTACAAGCTATTCATCTCCAAATATTTTTACGGGATTCATTTTTATGAACTTTGATACCTACCTTTAGGGTCTCTTATTAAAGATAGAGATGTCATTCTTTTGGGCATTTTTGAAAGATGATTCGTGTAGTACGATTTCTATCACATGAGTTTCAGTTTGTACATTCTTCAAAGTTGAATTATGGGATGATAACATGTGTTGGAAACAAGGTTTTGTTTGTCGCGTTCTTTATGGTGGTTCTTATTAATGTTTATCATTACTTGCTAAAAGGTAACTAGATGTGTCTCTTTTTCGTGTTTATGCATTTTGAATGTGTTGTGTGATTTTAACGATTTGTAACATGATTTAATTGATTTGTGTAGTATCTTTATTCATGATTTAAAGAGTTTAATTAATTAGTATGTTAATTGAATGATTTATTATCATCGTTAAATCTATAATTATCGTTTTCACTTATATTAGAATTGTTAGATCTAATCCATTGTGACATCTAAAGATTCATGCGTGAGCCGCTTGGCCTCTCCGTTTGGAGATGCTAGGGTTATTTCATCTATGTCTTTAGGGTTTTAACAACCTAGATGCGAGATGACTCGTTCTATCATCACCCGATGTCGAGGTTAAATGTGAGGTTAATCTAACCTTGATTAAAGTTAATGTAACTTTATTGAAAATTTACTATACAACTTCACTTAAGGTTAAGGTAACTTCAACGCGGGGTTATAGTCTCGTTGGAGCTCAATTTAAGTGACTCCACGAGGTTATGATCAAGATTAATGTAACCTTATTTGAGGTTAATGTAACTTTATCAGAAATTTCTATATAACTTCACTTGAGGTTAATGTAACCTTATTGGGTGTTATAATCTCATAGAGGTTAATGTAACCTCACGAGGTTATAACAAGGCTAATGTAACCTTACTTGAAGTCGAAGTAACTTCAATAAGAAGCTATAATACCACTTCAGTTGAGGTTGACATAACGTCATCGCAAAGCTATAATCTCCTTGAGGTTAATGTAACCTCACACGGTTATATCGAGGTTAATGTAACCTTAACTTAAAGTTGACGTTATAGTGGTTATACTATGACACTACCTTCAGGTTGAAGTTATATACATAACTTCACTTTAGTAGACACGGTTAATGTAACCTTACCTTAACCTTGACTACTAATACACGTTAGACATTCAGGGTTAAAGGTTATAGTCGGTTGTGCTATAACTTCACTATGTTATTGTTGTTTGGTTATTTCAATACTCATTCCCTCTAGAACAATCAGTTACATTGTTCTAGGTTTGAGTCGTGATGTTTATCACGAATCTATTTATCTATACTATTATATAAAAAGTCATACCTTTTTAGATTTCTAAAACAAAATTTAGCTCTAATCTATACTAATGAGTGCCAACTCAACATTATAATATGCTACTTGTACTATATTGTGGACATGGCAAAGTCCACCCCAATGCGGCCACGCGTGGGCTTGGGTAGGCGAATGAATCTCCTGCTGAGATTCATCTCAGATTGAAATTTAAATCGAAGTTGAAGTCGCCACCGAAATTTGTGGAAGTTTGGACCCGTTCGAACCTACTCTATACTTTGGCGTATCGCGCACAAAGCACGGCCCGCCTTAGTACTACAGCTTATGGGGGTTCGTCCTTTTGCATAACAATACCGATGTCGAGTTATCGAGTATCGTTATCGAATGACTATCGTTCGCCAATGGTTTCGGGCATCCGGAAACCAAAGGTTCTGAGTAAGGTGTGAGGGTATGCCCACGAAGGACACCCAACCCTGCCCACACTTAGTGACCTCTACTGAGATATCGATCGGTGTTCGTGTATGCGCGTTAGTAAGACGATGAAATGATATGCAAACATTGTTTTAAGCTACGCATGTGAAATACGTATTTAGCTACGTCGTTTAATGCATCTTAAATATGTCGAAGTTATTTTAGCATGTTGGTTCACTTGATAACGATGAATTGCCAAACAAGTAAAGCAAAAGAACTTGAAATAAAGATTACAAGTTAGACGGGCGGAATACAACCCAAAATTAACAATACTTGAACAAATCGCAATAATAATGAACGGATTAGCAACGGTAACGTAAACTATGAACGGACCCGTAAGTAGAAGACGTAAATCAAAACTGTAAATCAAATGATCGGACGGACTTCGGTCACTTACACATTATGTTGTGTATTGACCGGAGGACAAAGGCTTTAGTATACGTTAGCGCATGGGACCAAAGCGTAGTGTTAGCTTGATCTCCGGGCCTCGGGGTCTTGTTTCGAATTATCCTAGTGGAATAGGATTGCCTCAACTAATTGAATATCGGATACGACTAAAGAGTCGTCGATGTAGGATTATTACTCATAAGAGACGTTCACTCAAATTCGTGAAGAAACAGGATGTTGACAAATTAGAAACAATATATTGTATGGGTTTAGGAAGAGGAATACGTGATTGATTTGACACGTATCGACTAAGTGTCATGAATATAACTCGACGAAGCTTTGTATCATCTTTTGATCTTCGTTGGAGGCCCACAAGAGGTCACTCGATCGAGTCATTAGGTGGACTCGGTCGAGTGCCTAACTTCTTGCCCGTTTTATGGGAGGGTCACTCGATCGAGTAGCCCTGTACCGGGTGACATGTTGTTCCAAAAAAACCCAATTTATGAGTTTATGATTCGAATCGAGGAGTGATGATCGAGCTAATACAAATATCGGGCCCCTTCGTGTCACGACGTCGTTGTCAGGTCTTATGGACCATACGACGATCGGTTCGACGTCATCGAGTTCATGCTAACTCGATTATCGATAGCTCTTTACGCGCGACATTCGATTACAAAATCATCTCGGAAAACAGGCTCGCGGATTATCGTTGTAGACACAGGGAGCGGTTCGAGTATATAGAATGAGTTAAGGTGTGTTTTTATGTGTGAGACTACCGAACCCTTGTCGAATGAAGGGAGTACTTTTCGATATTGACTCGGTTTATGGTAAGGTAGGGTCTCGGGAAATGACTTTGTGTGCAAAGTGTATGAAGACGCCAAAGAGGTGAAGAAGAGGATGGAAAAGGAGGACCCTCAAAATGGTGGAGCAAGGGGGGTATTTATAGAGTTTACCCCCCCCCCCCCCCCCCCCGGCTTAGGGTCACTCGATCGAGTGGCCGTTGTTGGACTCGATCGAGTGCCCTAGAAAAAGGGGTCTGGTTGTTTTTTTATGGGTCACTCGATCGAGTGGCCCAGGCACTCGATCGAGTGCCGTTAGGTGACCCGGAGTAAAATCCGAGAATAATCAAGGAAAGTTCTGATTTGTTTTGACTTAGATTTGATTGCGTAATGGGACACGATTATGGCATGTTTCATTTTCGGGTTTCGACTTTGACTAGGTTTTGACTCGGTCGCAAAAGACGGTTTTGCCCCCAGTGGCGGTTTTGGCTCAAATTATTTTTATTTTATTGGAAAAGACCCACTAAGTCTGAATTTGAGGTCGGTTTTGAGAGATTCGTATTCCGCTAAGTGCCCACGTCAGATACTATTGATTCCGAGTCCCGTATTCGAGCGTAATGATGCATGTTAGCATCCGATCATCATCAGGTATTTTGTTGGAGACTGCTACAGACACGAGTAGGCAAAATGCGGGTGTCTACAGAGCCTCTAATCTGACTAAGGGTTGGACAAGGCGAAAGTTGGAGTAGACACCAGGTTAATCGAGGATTACAACCAGGCAGCCTTTTGGTCGGGTCGTTTATAGTCCGTTAGACTCACGTGAAGGGCTCGCTAGCCATAAGTAGAGGGTCATACCTGTCTTGGTAGCTCCGGGGGGGACTTGCTTTTGAAGTCTTGGGTATACCTATATGCAGACACATCATATCTTGGATGTAGCATTTTAAGAGAAACACTACCCCGTGTCTTCCATTGGGGAGTAAAGACTGGTACCTGAAATGTTAGATACACAAGCAGAATAGTGAATATAGCAGATAGCAGGATAGCATACAGGAAATGCAGTTAAACATCCATAGGCTAGCTTGCGTTGGGGAAAATGATCTTTGCTTCATTTTGAAATTGAAGTCCTGAGAACAGCTGACGTGCTAGGAGATATGTTTTCAAAATTGAAGGCTGAGAAAAATATTTGCAGTTTAATAGATCGAAATTTGACCATGTCAAAAAGGTTTTTTTTTCAAATGGCTAAGTTTTGCGAATTTCAAAGTAGGAATTTGATGAGAGAGACATACCGACAAACTCGAATCTGGACGTGAGAAGACGAGTTGACAGACATGACTTGGACCCTCAAAGGGTTGGACCGTGACTCAGTAGGGGGTGGGCCACCTAAGATGCCAAGACTCTTAAGTCGCGTTACTCGGAGCCCATGTGAGTGACAATGCGGTCAAACATGAAAATGGGAAAGCTATGTTATAGAGGAATTGCAGTAGTCTGTAATGAGACTGTTTCTGCACGACAGGACTTAGTAGTAGCGATGCTTTAGTCTCGTTCTTTTTTGAATTTTTGGTTTAGGGGTATCTTCCCAAAGTAGGTGTTGCTTCGAGTCCCTGACAGATTCTCGTCTTTGACTGAGCCAAGTGCTAGGACACACTAAAGAAATGAGGCTAGTTTTATCTGGATTTTGTGAGAGAATGGAGAACTTCTGTCTAAAAGAAGCTCCCAGACGACAAAGCTAATTGCTGTTGAGAACATGAAAGTGTCGTCACCGGAATGATGATGCTTTTTGAATGTGTGTCAATGTGGGTGGATGTGCCCTTATCGAAAGGGTGCCTACGTATTCACGTGTAGTGAAATCAAACCAAGCCGTAGTTCAGGAGATTGGAAGATATATTATGGTGCCTAGTTTATTAGGACTTTGTGTGTAACTAGCCATAGTGATGGTCTAGTGATGGGAGGGATCTGCTGTGGATCCCCGCCAACAAATAAAAACCAACTATTCCTAACATGTAGATAGGGCAAGTCGGGTCGAGTCCACGGGGACGGTATGAGGTGTCTAGACTAAGGTCTACCTAAATACAAGACTAGGTCTCAAGGCTAAGCTAATATAGAACGATAGGAAGGGGGATAAACTAAGACTAGGACTAAGCTAAGGACAACAACTAAGGCTAAAGAATAAGGAAAGAATAGGGTTAGGTCGGGTTCATAAGTGTAGTAGGATAGTTGGGAGATCGATGGTGCAAGGTTCACCTAGTTACTAAGGTTGGTCCGCGCTCTCGCGTCAAAGCCAATGTCCGCACTCTCGTGTCAAAGACAAAACCCGAATACTTATGCAAGATGTTACCCAATAACAAGGATTCAACCACAAATCAATCACACAATGAGAAGAGGAAGACAAGCAAGAGGAGTATTTGCAACTACTACTCTAACAAGCATTTCAACAAACACATAGTGTGCATAATATGTGACTAGTAACAAAGAATCCACCTTTACCCACAATCAAACCCTAATCATCCATAGTCAACACTTAATCACCCTACTAACCCTAAAAAAAGTCTACTCACACATATCTAAACAGACATTAACATAAACAAGAGAAATCAACACAAACAACAAAACATCCATGATGAAACTAGTGAAAACTATGAACAATGAACAAAGATTAAAACTTGAATAACAAAGGAAGAAAAAGAGTAAAGGGAGAAGAAAGATTATACCAACTAAACAAGAGAAGAAAAGATGAACACTTGCATAGAAGAAAACCCAAACATTCACCAATGTTGTCAAGATTGGTAGAGATCTTCAAGAATTCCAATATTACAAGGGTTAAACTAAGATTAAGGACTAATTAACGACTAATCTACAGTAATCTAAGGTAATCTAACCTAAAGTAGTCTAGGGTTTAGTGGGTAATGTCTCACATAACATAAGATTACAAGGGGGGTATTTATAGGGTTACAAGAGTGAAGGAGAAGAAAAGAAGAGTCACGCGGCTACAACACTTCTTTCCGGTAGGGAAGGAATGGTCCCGATCGGGATGGGCCATCCTTTTCGGTCGGGAAGCTCTCTTCCCGGTCGGGATCAAGCATAACACCGGGCTGTGTTATCCATAACACCAGGCGGTGTTATTGCTCTTCTCGGTCGGGACGGCCAGATCAGTAGCCTCTTCATTCATGCACTCCTTCCCGACCAGGAAGGCTACTCTTCCCGCCCGGGAAGGGTCTTGTAGGCCTCCAATATGATCATAAAGGTCCCTCCTTGCTTCTCATGGGCTTCTCATCGACTCTCGGTGCTCGGGATCGAGTCTAAGGGGCTCGGGAATGGGTCCCAAGGTCTCGGGATCAAATCTAAGGCACCGAGTGATCGTTCCTTCTCTTCGTTGGCTCCAAATGTGTAGGAAACGAGTCGGAATCGTTCTAATTCTCCATGAATGGTCTTGGGAACCTAAAACGAGCTAGAAGAAGTATAAGTAGCCCAGAAATCGCTCCAATGAGCGATTTCACAAGGGAAAACGGGACCAAACACAACAAATTAGGCACTACAAACTACACATATCAACTCCCCCACACTTAACCCTTACTCGCCCTCGAGTAAGCACAAACTAACTACTAAACTAAAAGAAACTAGACTACTAATCCGAGCGGGTATTAGCGCACCCTACGCCCTTTCAACTCACGCGAGTACACTTAGAGGAAAAGTGCACTCCGCAAGGCAAGTAAGGTCTTGCGACAAAACTGTGGATGCAACCGGACAAAAAAACACACAAACAAGCAATCGGTTGCACCCAAGAAGAAATAAATACTGCTTCCCTCTACAAAGCAGTGAAAGAAGCACCGGTTAAGGACTCAAGGCAAGTGACAACGTTCCGGAATTAATAATACAAACCGATATGGACGAAACCCTAATAGTATGACAACAAAGCAATAAAAACGTTGGTAACTTACCTAGGTTCATCCTAACCTTCTAAGAACGTACTACGGGACGATCGGCGGGATGGAAAAAGGATGAACCACGGTGTTAGTCGACACTGTAGGTAAGTGAGACCCCGCCCCCTTTAGCGATAAGCCAAGAGGGTCGTCCCATGCTCAAAACCGCAAAACTAGTCCCAAGAGGGTCGTCCAATTTGGCATGGGACCTCCGGTTTATCGTGGCGGCCACACACGCGGCCCCCTCCCGTCGGGGGCCGCTCCGATCTCGCGTACGGGCCGATGTGTCGAACCTCTATTTGGTTGATCATTCGGATAGTACTAGACGGATGCAAACGTCGTGTTTCCGTTAGAATCGATCGAAACGTGGTTGTAAATGTTTAAAGGGTCGATATGTTTGGTAAGATAACCTTTTTAGTGAACCAAATTCGTTGCCGATTTGTGGAGTCGCCGCCGAGTCAATTATGGGGACTAGGAAACCGTTCAAGTCAACTTTGATCCTTAGCCGGCTCAAAGTTGAGTGGCATGGGACCTAAAGATAAAGACTTGTACCCTTAAGTACTCCATGCCTGGAATGACTCTCATTGCCAATGGTTTCGCACATCCGAAAACCGTCGATTCTGAGTAAAGAGTGAGGATACATATTGGGAAGTCAATGTCCGATAGACATCGACACTCAATTCCGCCCGCACACAGCGGCCTCTACTAATCAATCGGTGAGCTGATGACTTTGTTCCTTAATTGTGGCGGAAGTGCGATAACATCCGTTGTTTTAACCTTATATCTTTGCTACGTCAGTTGTTTAAGGACAAGTAAGTTTTTGTCGTCCAAGTAGTTGTGTTTACATTCTTTGCATGCGATTTCACGTGACAGACAGGCCATGAAAAGATGCACGTAGGAGAGTAGAGAGTACTAAATATTGTACGTATTAGTAAATCATATTTAACGCGATAATACGGATATTAGTCATTCTCTTGGTATACCTTACATGATATTCTGCTTAAGATGCATCGGTTCGATATTAATAGGGATGCATCGAACCACGTGTGGTGAGCATCGGGATTAATATGGAACCCAACTACCGCTTTGTTCAGTTTTTAGCTTGTATACATTTTGAATTCCATGTTAGATGATTTAGCATGCGATTATAAGGTCATAAAAGCGGTAAATCATACGAAAGCGGTAAATGTGAAATGTAAGTAAATCACGCAGTGAGGAGTTGCACCCTCGGAATGTACACTAAATGAGACACAATGCGTACATGGTTGAGAACGGATCTCGAAACTACTCGGGTTTAGTTAGAGTGTTTTAGTGCTTATGGTTGAAGTTGAGCATGTTACGTATGTTTATAACGTGCCATGGACCTACTGTCCATACCAGTTGGACTCGACATTATCAAAGTGCATAATAAAAGGACGGTATGTAAAGTTTTGTTTAGATGACAACTTAGTGGCGATACGTCTTCAAGGCGGATCCACCTAGTTTGTCATGCGGTGAATCCGGCAGAGCTTCGCTGCGGTACTTAAGGGTGGCTAGTCGAACACAGGTGCCCTTCTTTGTTTAAATCAAGTGGGGTGCTCGAGGAATGATGAGGAGTAGCGTCGATACGTGTGTCGGGATAACGATCGAGTGGATCGTACTTAGAGTCAGAGTGCAACCTAAGTTAAAGAGAAAGAGGGGGGGAGCGAATTGTGAGAGAAAGGTTCACGAATTCGAGTTGGTGTGCCGAATGAGCGAAAGGAGGAGGGTATTTATAGTTGTTCGCGCAGTTCAAATCAACTGTTCGGACGCTTGACCTCTTGCGCACAAGAACTGAGTCCCCTGGTGCCATGCGCATGAGGATTGAGTCGCCTGGTGTGGGGCGCCTGGAATTTCGAAGATCCGATTTTGAAACTTTCCAAAACGGAGAAGATGCGTATATTTGAATAGCTTGGGGATTAAGACTTCCCGTTAACCCTAGCGCGTCGAGCGCCGGGTGAGCCTCGGGCACGTGTCTCGAGGTTTGCTCGGCCCGACGCGTTGACTCGGGTTTGACTTTGCATATTTCGGGACCGATTCGGGGCCCCGGAGTCGAAATTGACTATAATTAGTGACTCTAAGGTGATGAGCCAGTGGAGTATATCCACTAACAGCCATATGCACCCTATAGGTAGAATTTGGATTTTATGGGATCCTAAACAATGTATGGTCCAGTTTCATAAGTACACTTCACAGCTGATACACTATGTAGTTCAGGATATTATTGAGAATGTGATATATAATGTCAGGTTTGTGTATGCCTTCAATTTGATATTTGAAAGAGAGGACCTGTGGCGTGATCTGCATCAGATTAGCTGCAGTGTGCAAGGGGCATGGTTGGTAGGAGGAGACTTCTACTGTGTCCTAACTCCAGATGAAAGATTGGGTGGGGGATTTAATCCAAATGAAGCCTACCCCTTCCAGAATTGTATCAACCAATGTGCTTTAATGGATTGTCCTGCTATTGGTGCGTACTATACATGGAATAATAAGCAAACTCCCGAGGATAGAGTGTATAGTAGATTGGATAGAGTGTTGATCCATCAGGAATGGATTGGTGCGTTTGAGGATTTCAGGGCACATATCCTACTTGAGGGTTTGTATAATCACAATCCCTGTGTGATCAGGAGAGTGAGAGGTCAAACTAAGCATAATAGACCATTCAAATACTACAACATATGAAGTCAGGCTCCTGATTTTGAATCCATTTTGGCTTCTTCTTAGAATCAGGAGGTGGAAGAGATGAAGATGTTCATAATTGTAACGAAGCTTAAGAGGCTCAAACGGCCTCTAAAGCAGCTGGATAAGGATAGTTTCCATGAAATTGAGCAGCAGACGGATGTGGCTCAGGTTAAACTTCTTGATATTCAGAAATCCTTGATCAATAATGTGGGAAATCATGACCTTGTTAGAGCTGAAATAGAGGCTATGGAGCAATATAGACGACTGGACAAGGCTAGAATGAGCTTCTTAAGGCAAAATGCCAATTTGCATTGGCTTAAAGAAGGAGACGCCAACACTGCTGCATTCCACGGGTCATTAAAAGCTAGGAGAGCGAAGAATTCTGTGAGTCAAATTGAGGACAATCAGGGAAGACTTCACACCAGTTCCGAGTCCATTCAGGGGGCATTTCTAGCATACTATACAAGAGCCTTTTGGGAGAAAGGAAAAACACAAACAAAGTCGTGGAGCATGTTATGCGTCTAGGACCTGTGTGCAATGCAGACCAGGCCACTAGGAGATTCTTAATACTCCGGTCACTAGAGAGGAGATCCGTGATACGATGTTTAGCATTCCAAACGATAAGGCCCATGGGCCTGATGGGTACTCAAGCAAATTCTTCAAAGATGCGTGGAGCATAGTTGGGGATGATGTATGTTCAGCTATCTTGGATTTCTTCAGTTCTGGTCGTTTACTGAAGCAACTTAACTCTACTGCCATCACACTAATTCCCAAAATTGAGAGACCTGCTACGGCTCTACAATTTAGACCTATAGCGTGCTGCAATATGGTTTACAAATGCATCTAAAAAATTCTATGCAGAAGATTAGCACAGGTCCTTCCTGATATCATTTCGCCTATTCAAGGGGGGGTTCATTCGAGGGAGGAGCATAGTGGAAAATATCCTCATTTGTCAAGACCTAGTGAGATTGTACTCGAGGAAAGCCGTCTCTCCTAGATGCATGATTAAAATGGATATGCAGAAGGCGTATGACACAGTAGAGTGGGATTTTCTGGATCAAATGCTACAACAACTGAATATCCCGGATGCATTCAGAAACATATTGCTGCAATGTGTAACCACGACCTCATTCTCTCTTAATCTTAATGGAGAGTCCTTTGGTTTCTTTCATGGTAAGCGAGGATTGAGGCACAAAGATCCTCTATCTCCGTTGTTGTTTACAAGTTGTATGGAGTACCTAACTCGATTGCTTAAGTATACTACGGAAACAATGGAGTTCAGGTACCATCCGCTTTGCAAACATATGAAGTTAGTAAATCTAATGTTTGCTGATGATTTAATATTATTTAGTAAAGGGGATATTCCGTCAATGATGGTCTTGTTGCGTACTTTTGCGACATTCTCTATGGCTTCTAGACTCCAACTTGGTAAAGGAAAATCACATATCTATTTCAATGGGGTGAAGAAGGAGACGCAGCAGGACATTCTGGCCGTATCTGGATGCAAAGTCGGATCGCTTCCATTCAAATACTTGGGGGTTCCTATCAAATCGTCATGACTAACTATCCTGGACTGTCAGCCACTGGTTCATAATGTTACTGAACGAATTAGACGACGAGGTCCTAGAAAATTATCTTATGCAGGTCGATTGGTGTTGGTCAAATCCGTCCTCTCTACTCTTCACAACTATTGCTTGGGCGAGCATTTTTTTTTCTCCTGACAGGAGTTATCAAACTGGTTGAGGGAGTTTATAGGACTTATCTATGGGAGACAACTTATACCAGGTCCCCGCTTGTTTCCTGGAAGAAGGTTTGTGTTCCGTATAAAGAAGGAGGCCTAAATCTGATACAGTGCTCCAATTGGAACAAGGCAGCGATAGGCAAATTGGTCCGGTGGGTAGCGAAACATCCTACCAAGCTTTTGGTTTCTTGGGTCAATTCAGTTTATCAGAAAGGACAACCATGGATGCAGTACAGCCCACCGTCGAATGTGGGGTGGGGATGGAGACGTATTTGCATAATGAAGGAGAAATTCAAAGCTGGTATAGAAGGTGGGGAATGGACTAACTCTAACCCATACACCACGGCCAAAGGATACCATTGGATCAAAGATAGGGAGGAAGAAGTGGAATGGTATAGACTAGTATGGAATAAATGGACAATTCCTAAGCACAGATTGATCGCTTGGCTATACCAACACAATGTTATGAATAAGAAAACAAAGCTGCACGGTCTCAATTTGATGGCCGACGATCTTTGTTGCATCTATGGCAAGCAGGCAGAGGAGATTGAACATTTGTTCTACGAGTGTTCTTACTGTAGCAACATAATTACGAACCTGACAAAATGGATCGACCAAGATTCAGCAGTAAAGTTACAAATGAATGACGAGATAGGATGAAAGGCAGTAAGCTTCAGCGTGCGGTGGCTAATAGTGTGATTAATGCTACCATTTACAACATTTGGGAGCAAAGAAACAAGAGTAGGATGGACGGGGTTCTATTACAGCCTCATGCAGTGACTAAGAATATTATTAAGGAACTCCAAATGTATTTTAATAGCGTTCGGAAAGGGAACTTAGCACTAGAGATAGCAATTTCATCTCTAGGATGATGTCTCCTTAATGTATATTTGATTGATTCAATTATATACAACTTACACTTTCCCCCCCAAAAAAATACGGGTATTACATACGATATAGGCAGAGTCTTAGTCATCATGGCCCAATAAGTTTCTACTTACGCAATGAGTGTTTTAAAGATGTCTTTGAACTTCTATGAGAAGCTTCGTTCTATGATCTCTAAGTTTTGGTGGGTTTCGGAAGAGCGGAAGATGTCAAGGGTGACATGGAAGTTGTGTAAGCCGAAAGACCTGGGTCGCCTAGGATTCCGAGATTTTTACAAGTTCAATATGGATCTCTTGGGGAAAAAGGCGTGGCAGCTAACCACAGACGACCTGGGGAGTCTCTTGGCCCGGATCTTGCGAGCTAAATACTAGGAATGGGTCTTTCTTACAGACGGATTTGGATCACAACCCGAGCTATACTTGGAAAGAGATTTGGGGGCATGAGAGGTGATTTTAATAGGAGCACGACGACGTATTGGTGATGGGATAAGCACGAATTGAAGGTGTGGACCTATCCGTGACTTTAGCATAGCAATTCGCGACATGTTGTGACCCCGCAGATTTCAGGTCGGGAGGGTTGGGTGGTGGCTGACTTGCGACGAAGTGATGGGACGTGGGATGCCAACCTCATTCGGACTAATTTCTTGCCTTTTGATCAAGAAGCTATATTAAATATGCGGGTGGAAGATACGTGGTGCTGGGACTTAGAGAAGACCGAAATTTATATTGTTAAGTTGGTTTATCGGCTTTTATCCAGAACAGAGGTAAACGAGCAGAGACCGTCTGAATCTTCTTGGGAAAAATGTCTCTTGGCTACGATATGGAAAGCGAGTATTCTTCCCCGGATTAAGATCTTGTTTTGGCAATTGTGCTCGAATGTCCTTCCAACGAAAGGTAACATTTCTCATCGCGTGTCCAGTTTCATATGCCCTATTTGATCTTGCGAAGAGGAGACTTGTCTCCATCTCATTAAGGAGTGTGGGTGGGGATTTGGGATGGGTTGGGAGTGGAGATCAAAAATGATCACGGACATCAATGGGTGAAGGAGTGGGTGAAGGATGCGTGGAGGGAGATGGAGGATGACGAGCGAGGGAAGGTTATGGTGGGGTCTTAAGCTATATGGGAGGCGCGGAACAAATTGGTGTTCGGGGGGAAGAGAGTTATATAGCATTGTTGGTGTGATTAATCGTACCTATGATATTATGCGAAGGTTGAGATGGCAGAGGTTGACGCTAGGGTTAGTGGAGGGAGTAGTGCGAGGACGGGGGCGAAGAGGTGGCGGGCACCGAAGGGTATGGTAAAGATCAATTGTGTTGCTGGGTTGAGGGCGGGAGGGATTGGCGACGATGTTGTTGCTAGAGGGCCGGAAGGGGAGAAGCTATGGGCCATGAGCACTAGGAGACTCGGGAGTTCGGATGTTGGCGAAGCGGAAGCGGAGGCTGTTCTCGAGGGCATTAAGGAAGCGTGGAGAAGATGACATCGCAATGCAATTATGTAGAGCGACTGCAAGACCCTCATTGAACATCTCAAGCAAGCAAGGGACTGAGTAATTTATTTCTTATTCTTGATGAAATTCTTGAAGTCTGTTGGTTGGTCTTTTGTGTCACGTCACTGTAACCGTGTTGCACATAAGCTTGCTCAACCTACGCCACATGCTGTGGGGAAATGTTTTTGGGATACGCATGGGCCGACAAACGTTGATTACCTTATCTTTGATGATTTTAATACTATGATTTAATCCCGACTTTTGGGAATTCAAGAAAAAAATATATAAATAATCTTACGTTTGTCCTTTCAAATCCATCCATCATCTGCGGGTGATTCGGGTAGATCAGGTGCTTAACGGATGAAAAATATTTTAAAAAAATGCAATAGCAAATATATAAATTATAAGATGTGTAAAGTTTTTGGGATTTTTTTGTTGTCGAAAATTAAGAGGGAGAAAGAAAATCTAAGATGGTGACCGGCAAAGTGATTACAGAAAATATTTTATTAGGGTTTAGAAAAAGAAAGGATAATGAGAATACAAATAGAGTGATTTTCTTTTTAATTCATTCAATTATTTTTTTTTTTAATCTATAAACGGGTGGACCCGATCCATCACTAATTCATCCATCATCCGCTTTAAATCCATTCAATTAGTTTCGTCCATTAATTTTATTCGGATGGATCTAAATAGGGTTCGCTTCAAATTGGTCAACAGTCAACAATCCGCGTAATTACCCGTGCTCTATTCGTCTATCCGTTACAAACCTAAACTCGTACAGTCGTACACCCTTCCCCCTCTCTGTCTCCACACTTGACTTTCTCAGAAATTCCCAGAAAAACCTAACAACCCTCCCTTTAAAAACAACCCAATAAACTCCCAAATCTCCATCCCCCAAATTTACAGCTTACAAGTTAGTAGAAGAAAAAAGAATGAGGTGCTCAAACAACCTAGTTGGATTCCTGAACTTCCTGACGTTCCTGCTATCAATCCCAATCATGGGAGGCGGAATCTACCTGGCTCGCCACGCCGCAACGGACTGCGAGCACTACCTCCAAAAGCCCATCATCGCCCTCGGCGTATTCCTGATGGTGGTCTCCCTGGCCGGGATATTCGGCGCGTGTTGCCGCGTCAACTGGCTCCTCTGGTTCTACTTGCTGGTCATGTTCGTCCTCATCCTCATCCTCTTCATCTTCACCATCTTCGCCTTCGTCGTCACAAACAAGGGCGCTGGGGAAGTGGTCAGTCAAAGAGGGTATAAGGAGTATAAGCTCGGAGATTATTCTAATTGGCTGCAAAAGAGGGTTGATAATAACAAGAATTGGAATCGGATTAGGAGTTGTCTCATTGATGGCAAAGTATGTCAGTCTCTTCAGGATGATAACACTACCACTGCTACTTTGTTCTTTGCCAAGAATTTGAGCCCTATTCAGGTACATACTCTTAATTCATGCCTCTCAACTTTTTTTTGTAGGTCTTACATGTTCTTTGAATGGAATTCAGTTGTTTAGGGTTTGCATTGTTTAGTTATTGATTTTGATCCAAATAAAGTTTCAGATCTTTGGGATTTCATGCTGTTTAAGTGGAAACCTGGAAACTTTTATTTACTGTTTCTCCATGATTACCAGTAATGTTTGTTCACAAATTATTGTTTCTGATCTGTCCTAAACTCGTATTATAACAAGTCAAATATTATAAAATGACGATAAATGAATACGGAGTACTTTGTCATTTTAGATACGAGTAGTATTTAACCTATATACGGCCTTGGGGTTATTTTTATTGTCTCATTTCAATAAAGATAGAATTGGAGGAAGTAACGTAATGAGGGAGGACTCTATATGAGATTGGTGTGTTGGGTGAGATACTCTTCAGTAAAAAGCAATTGTCTTTTTAGTCTTCTTAAAAGCCAAGAGCCTTTATCATTGACTCCATTTTCAGCGTTTCCCTTTTTTCTACAAAACGTTGCTTTCTTATTTTACATTTATACGGAGTACTCCTTTTACGTCTTTCTTTGTTCTCATTTGTTTGAGTACTCCGTACGAAATAGTACGAGGGTACACATAGTAAATCACAATCATATTTTCTTCAATGTTTGGGTTTTTAGTTATTGCATGGAGTATTTGGAAATGCATGACCATAATTTGTTCCAAATAGTGTAACCATTTGTGTTGTCGGTGTACGGCTGGTAGAACTCTATACCCTTTCCGCCACAAGCCCCCCACCCAATGTATGAGTCTTCGAAACTACCTCTATTGGGATAGGCTGTGAAAATGTCTGATAATGATAAATAAACCTGGAATTATTTGTCGAAACCAATTTACTTCAGTAGATAAGGAAAGGTGATGAATAGAGCTTTTTGGATTTTAAAAGCAGTCTCTTACTTTCGTAGTTTGGTAAGGAGTATTTTCTTTAAGAGACGGTCTCTTGTTGGATGAAAAAACAGTTTTTCCTGAAAAAATATACTATACCTTAATTAATCAAAAATTTCTGTGACTCTTGCAGTCCGGTTGCTGCAAGCCACCAGATAGCTGTCACTTTCCGTACGTAAGCCCTACCGTATGGACCAACAATGCAACAGCAGGGGATACCAATCCAGACTGTAATTCATGGAGCAATGACCAGGCTGCCCTGTGCTACAACTGCCTGTCCTGCAAGGCCGGTGTTCTGCAGAATCTCAAGGGTCACTGGAAGAAGGTGGCCGTCGTCAACATCGTCTTCCTTGTCTTCCTTATCATTGTCTACTCCATAGGGTGTTGTGCTTTCAGAAACAACAGGTGGGACAACTCTAATCAATGGAAGCCCTATGCTTGAAGATGAATGATCCATTGATCAAATGTGGTGCCTTGGTGCGCTCTAGATCAGTTCTTTAAGAGTACTTTTGTACAGAGAGGCGGATGTTTCGTTGATGTGTGGTTCATTTTGGTTTTAGAGTTGTGGCTATTATTACCTAGATTTGAGATTGTAGCTTTGTTTTTTCTTTACAAGTACAATATTAGCAACTTAGCACAACTTTGTTATCCACTTCAGTTGTGTATATGAAGCTGGTTAATGAATGACGGTTTATATTGGTTTAATACTTTAATGCAATGGGTCTGGTTGAATGCAACTTATGGTTTTGGTTACACATTTCTGTTCACTCAAAAAGTACGATCATTTGCCCTACAAGGTTATCAACCTTAAAGATCAAATATCATTGCAGGTAGTCGATCATTCAATTGTCAGACGATGTTTTGATGTACTCCGTGCATTACTAGACTCAGAATGATCACAGCTACTCCTTAATCCACAGCGGACGATATCTGAAACTTGATACTACAAGATGTTGTCACTCTATTCGTTTCACATCTCCTCATTAACTACAGTATAATTGTAGTAATCACCTGCTTAATGCTCAAGCGCAAATAAACTGTCTGATACTTGCTTTAGGTCCAGTTACCTCACTTGCCTTCACGAGGAACCCGCAGCTCAAGTGCTTTCCATGGCACTTCGATCCCTAAGCTCTGAGATCTTTTCAGTACTTCTGATCTTCTATTCCTTCGTTTTATCTTTACTCTGTACAAGAGCTTCAGCTCACAGACACAAACTTAAAACAACCCGAAGTATGGGCCACATGCACTGAGCACAATCTACAATATAGTAGCTTCAATGTAGGTGATGCTTTCGCAAAACACCCATGTAGTATTTAAATAAGAACTAGAACCTGTGAATAACCTTAAATTGAAAAACAATTTGATGTTAAAACGCTATCTAGAATAAGGAGATTGAATACTCAGTATAAGTTAAAAAGCTATCTAGAATACAGAAATTTAAGTTCATTCACACCAAACGAACAACCACGGAATTCCATAACCAATCAGAGCTTGAGCATAGCATGAACGACAAGGAACCCCATACAAGTATAATACAAGTAAATTTTAGCACAAGTTCCGACCGACGAACTGAAGAACACAATGATGAGATGTCATTAACTTGTCAAGTGTATCCATGTTTCAATACCGCTAGTAGGCGCCCGAATGTCTGACCCTCCTGATTTTTAGGCTATATAAAGTATAGTATTTAAGAAACAATTACGACCCACCTTCAACTTGTTTTCAAGGTTTCAGGCCTCACCTCCTAATTTTATTTTGTCATGATTCACCACGACTTGGTCGATAAAGATCAAAAATATCAAAGCAACACATCCTTGGCCATTGCGTTGAGCATCAAGAAGTAAAACTAAAACCTAGAAACCCAACAAGAATCTGACACAACATTGAGTGATAGGCTGCGTAATGTCCTTGAAGCAGCAGTTAACATGACAATGGCAGGTAGCTGTTCTGTCAAAATACTCATGCCTTCTGTATCGGCAAGTGGTATTCTTAGATTTTGGGGTCCATATTTAAAAGACATGTTCCAAACGATTAAGTGTCTAAAATCCAAAGAAAAAGAGCAGAAATATTACGGTCTTGCTTCAAGAATCTTGTGGATTAACTCAGTAACTATATCAGCAACACTACTAGGGGAGAACTTACTGATCATGTCTTCCCTTGCTCGCCTTCCTTTCACTTTAGCTTCCTCGTAATTGTTAATGATGTGTCTCATTAAACCCTGTAACTTATGAACTGAAGGCTCAGCCCACAAATGCCCCGCAAATGGTCCTTCTCTCACCTCACTCATTTTATCAACTGGAACAAGGTAGCTGTTCTCGTCTGTCAAATATTCAGTTGGACCTGACCAATAGGTGGCAATCACAGGCAAAGACATCGACATTGCTTCGACTAATGGACGACCCCAACCTTCCCCTCTTGAAGGAAGAACAAATGCATTTGCTGACTTATATAACCTAGGGAGATTAACTTGAGCAATGTGGGTGTCAATGACATAAACGGACGCCCAGCCAGTGGCAGGTTTTTCTAGACCAGAATCCTCCACATACTCTACAATCTTATTGCCGAAATCCATATCACTATGGTAAGGATTTGTCAACAGGTATAATGCCAGAGTCATCCTGAGAGAATTCCGTCAAATATGACTTGAGTAACACATCCCAACCCTTTCTATACTCCCACTTGAAAATGCTCAAGAAGACAAACTCGCGAGTAAATTGCGATTTTACACCTTTGCTTCGATTGCCTAGAATCAATTGCCTCATACCAACAAGATCTAAAGGCTGATATTTGTCGGGGTCAAAGACATCGACATCAACCGCCTGAATAACTTTCACTATCTTTGACGGTTGCACCCCACTTTCTATAAAGCTAGATACATGAAACTCGGTGGGAACCCAAACGAAATCCATCATATTACACCTCCTCACATGCTCATCATTCACCCTATCAGTCTCAAACATCGTCCGCCCAATAACAGAAAGAAAATCGCTGTAGCGTGATGAGGGTGGGCACGGAAAAGTATCGAAAAGTGGGGGGTACCAAGCACCAGGCTCACTATGGCAAACCACGATAGTCTCGTTCATCCTGCATTGTGTTTGATGAAGCTCCAATGCCATATCCCTCATATGTTTAGGCAGCCCTTCCCAAAAATCTATAGATTCCATATCACCATGTTGCTCGATCCTTAATTTAAATAATGGGTTCTTAGCATTTTCAGTAATTGCAGTTATATAAGACCATGCTTCTGAACTGTACCCACCACCGGATAGAAAAGGGGCCATCCAAAGCACACAGTATGAGGCGTCAGATTTCACCTTAATTTCATCATAATCTGGCTTTAAAAGGAGATTTTTCCGAACAAATTGGATAAGAGGATTAGCATTTTCTGAAGAAAATGTTGATCTTAGATATTGGATTTTGTAGTAGTCAGATTTAATTGACGCAAATGCGATTGCTGCAAACAGGATTAAAGTGGGTAAAAAGTAAAAGAAGAATGATTTGCAGAAGGTTGATTTCAGGGAAGGCTGGGGAATTGATCGTGGATGTTGTTCATTCATTGCATATAAAAAATTAGTAAGAATGGGTTAAGAAAGCAAAGAAAAAGGAGTGAACGCAGAGAAGTTAGTTGAGACTTGAGGAGGGTAACACATACACACCTGCTTTCAGTCGTATACTCGCGTATCAGGTTCGCAACCAACATGTTTTCAGGAATTTCAACTTGCTGCACATTTTTGAATCAGATGTGCGTTTTCTTCCGCCACCGCTCAAGGCCAAACATCCTCTCACCTATGACCTACTCCCTCCCACTTTGTTACCCCTCCGTTCAAATGACTTAAAAGAGTAGAATAAGAATTCTACTGTTAAAAGTTCGGAAAATTAGTTACCGTATCTTTCAAGTTTTCACTTTTCTAGGTTGTATCTATGCGTATGAGTAAATCTCAATTATATTGTTAAATTTCAATAATTATTATCAACCGTGATCAATATACTCAATGGCCACTAGGTTTGTCGTTAACTACCAACATGACACAAGTAATAACTCATTTTATGACCTGGCTAATTGATGGTGTTGACATGACTCTTAGGTAGAAAACATAAGAGCAAGTCCGATAACCTTTTTAGTTTACATTGTCATGTCAATTTTTCAAGCTATAATACTTTGTAGCTACATGATAATCCAACGTTGAGCAACAAGGTTTTGTAATTCCTAGGGTCCCACAATATTTCTATCTGAAATTCAAACCACCTAATTTCAAGCTTGTAATTTTACCAAGCTACAATTGCTTTCAAGCATGGTATTTTTATAGTGCTCCAATAGCAAGCAACTTGCTTGACAATTTATAATAATTGCTAGCAAGTCCTTTTAGTATACTATTGTAGTTGCTCTAATAGCCCTTGTACCATTCTCTAATTTTTTTTTATCATCAAATAGTCATCCTCCAACCTTCTACCACAATTCTCCAAGAGCCCTAATCTTGTCAAATCAAAATTTCCAATCAATTGTCTCATCACCATCAATCTCCCATCACTGAAAATCTGCTCGTTACAAATCAAACTAGAACACAACAACAATCAAACCCTCACATTCTTTTCTTCTCCATGCATCATGATATTGTTCATTCAAAGCTAATTAAAATCTCCAGAATATAAATACCTAATTTCTCTGTCTTATGAATACTGAACTTCGAATGACAAACTCACGATTTATATATTGACTTTAAAATGTAGTGAAATTCGGAGTTAGTTCCGTGTTGAACTCATCTATGAACTCGGAAATCGGGTTAAATTTAGTGGGTCAGATTGACCCGCGTATAATGAGGTGGAGGTGAATGATGTGGGTCCCATGAAAGAAGTGATTTAGAAGAAGAAGAGGATGTGTCTTTTATTCAGTGAAAAGAAACGAGCAAATACAAATTTAAAAGACGAGACTAGTTGATGCATTGAAATGGGGGTTTTGAGGTTGAAGATGAAGAAAAGAATGAGTCATGTCAACATCATGGCCATGTCATTAAATGAGTTGTGCCATGTTGGTAGTTAATGGCAAAACTAACGGCCATTGAGTATATTGATCACGGTTGTGAATAACTAATGGAGTTTAAGGGTATAATTAAGGTTTGCTCATACGTAGGGGTGCAACTAGAAAAAGTGAAAACTTGAGAGGTATAAGAGAGAATTTACCTAAAAGTTATTCACCTTTAAACAATCGATCAAAGTTTGGTGAATTTACTTAGAAACATACCTTCTTATTTGTGACGGAGATATAATTTTTTTTTTGAAACCCAAGCTTGGGACTTATCTCATTGAACTTATGTCGGAGGAAACAATCGAAGAAACAATGCCCGGACCCCCTGTCGTCCCAAGACGACATGCCGAATCTGTCTGACATTGAATACGTAAGCGCGTGAGTACCTCGGTTACAATCACGGGGGACATAGAACCAAACATACTGTCAAAGTACATAAACAAACTATCAATCTCATCTAGAATAAAAAACAATTACTCCTTCCATTTGTCCCTCGACGCAAATAATTGATGACGACCTTGAAAACACTTTCCACAACAACCTATTGATGGCCATGTCTTTTTGCCTTGTCCAACCCAATCAGCATGGCTTCCGCTTTAGCTTCTGTTGCCTCAACTTCACCTCGGACCCATGAGCAAACCCCCCACACAATATTTCGTCTTCCTTCCTCGCAATGACCCCAACGCTCCTCCCCTCCATACACCCCGACATCACAATTAATTTTAACAAAGTTAGGTGGTCCCACCCAAACCTGCCTCGTCGCCTCACCACTCCCTCTGGTCCCTCCTCTCGACAACCCCTGCCCATCCTACCCCTCCTTCTCCATCTTGGTCTCTACGTCTCTCACTCGAGCAACCATCTTCCATGCACTCCATTGCTCCCTCTCAAAGATCCACCGGTTTCTTGCCTCCCAAATGGCCCAACATCCCATCATAAGCTTCCCTCGCTCCCCTACCTCCATCTTCCTCCACATTACGTCCTCCACCCACTCCCTTACCCTCCCATGCCCGTGCTCCTTTTCGACCTCCAACCCCAGCCCATCCCAAATTCCAAACCCCCACCCCTTAATGAGATGGAGAAAAGTCTCCACCTCGCAAAGACAAATAGGACATGTAGCATCCGAGTTAGGAATACAGTGAGCAATGTTACCTTTTGTTGTTATAGCCTCCAAGCATAACAGTTAGAAGAAAACTTTGATCTGAGGTAAGACATCCGCTTTCCAAATCTTCGCCCATAGCCACTTCTCACGTGAATAATCTGAAGGCCCCTCCCCTCCCCCCCCCCCCCCCCCCCCCGCGCCACCACCAGTTAGTAACCGGTATGCTGACTTGATAGAGTAAACACCATCTTTCTCGACATCGTAGCACCAAATATCCTAAGGTGGCCTAGTTCACAACCGCATTCCACTAATGATATCTTGCTCGAACGGGAGAAACGTCCCACGAACCCGAGTCATATTCCACGCCCTGTCACTTCTAATCAGAGCAGCCACCATCAAATCCTCGGCGCCCTATGGTCATGGCAAAAGGATAAGTCAGGAATTGCCCTTATGCAGCCTCGACACCTGATGGTAGGGATTTGTTGTGGAATCCCAACTGTCAATAATATAACCGGCTATTCCTACGGTAGATAGGGCAAGTCGGGTCGAATCCACGGGGACGGTAATGTAAAGTCTAGACTAAGGTCGCCTAAATACGAGACTAAGTCAACAAGCTAAACTAGAGAATGATAAGAAGGGGAGAAGGCTAGACTAAGACTAAGAAGAACAACTAAGGAAAACGGGCTAGGATTAGGTCGGGGTCAAAGGGGTAACGGAATGGTCAAGGGAGAACTAGAGTGAAGGAGGTAGTAGGGTGATCTAGGTTGGTCCGGGCTCTCGCAACTTAGACTCACCTAGAGGTTCCACCTAGAACCCATCTCGGCGATACACATGACAAACGGGGTTCTAACGTGCTATTGTGGCATAGGTCGCATCCGGGCTCACGCTACGTAGATAGACCTAGGGGTCGTCCTCACCGGGCTCTCGCAACTTAATGAGGGAACCGAACCCACAAACAAACTATCACCCACAAGAGAAAAGCAAGAAGAACAAGCATATGCACATACTAGTCATTCAAGCATTTCAACAAACATGTGATATGCATCAAACCAAGAGGAAACCCAAATCTTCCACCAACAACTCCAACAATCCCTTAATCACCCAATTAACACCCTAATCACCCTACTAACCCTAGCAAGAACACTACTCAAACATAATTATACTACAACTAACACTAACAAGGAGAATCATCATAAGAAACTAAACAAACATAAACAAACTAGTGAAAACTATTAACTACAATCAAAGATTGAAACTTGAATAACATAAATAAAGATTAAGAGGAAAAGGAAAAGGAAAAGGAAAAGGAAAAGGAGTATACCATACTAGTGAAGAAGAAAGAACAAAACTTGCATTAATGAAGAAAACCCAAAACAAACATCCAAGGTTGTCAAGCTTGGTGAAGATCTTGAAGAATTCCCTTAATACAAGGCTAATCTATGATTAACTACTAATTACCGACCAATCTACACTAATCTAATCTAATCTAACCTAAAGTAGTCTAGGGTTTAAGGTCTAATGAAGTGCATCCCCTTTACATAACAAGGGAAGGGTATATATAGGGTTTAAGAATGAAAGGAGAAGAAAGAAAGCAAAGCACGGCAGCAGCACGTCCGTCCGAGACGGGGTGGTCCCGGTCGGGACGAGGTCGGTCCCGGTCGGGACGCCACCTTCCCGATCGGGATGGGCTCACAGTAGCCGCACTTCATGCTCCCTTGCTTCATCCCGAACGGGATGGGTCTTTGTAGGCCTCCCTTAAGAGCTCTTTGGTCCCTCCTTGCTTCTCATGGGCTTCCCGTCGATTCTCGGGACTCGGGATCGGGTCTCGGAGGCTCGGGATTGGGTCCCGAGGTCTCGGGGTCGATTCCAAGGCATCGAGTCATCGTTCCTCTACTCCGTTGGCTCCAAAATGTGTATGTATAGAGTCAGAATAGCTCCAACTCTTCCAAAACGGTCTCGGGAACCTGAAACGAACTAAAGGAAGCATAAGAAGCCCATAAATCGCTCCCAAGGAGCGATTCCACAAGGAAAATGGGACCAAAACATAGTAAAATAGACACTACAAACTACACTTATCAACTCCCCCACACTTAACCCTTACTCGCCCTCGAGTAAGCACATACTACTACTAAACTATCCGAGTGGGTATTAGCGCACCCTACGCCCCTTCAACTCACGCGAGTGCACTTAGAGGACAAGTGCACTCCGCAAGGCAAGTTGGGTCTTGCGACAAAACTGTGGATGCAACCGGACATCAAACACGCAAACAAACAAACACACAAACAAACACATAATCGGTTGCACCCGAAAGAAAACAAATACCGCTTCCCTAAAAAAGCGGTGAAAGAAGCACCGGTTTAGGACTCGAGGTAAGTGACAACGTTCCCAAGCTAGCAATACAAACTAAGGTGAACTAAACCCTAATAGTATGACGACAAAGCAACAAAAACGTTGGTAACTTACCTAGGTCCTCCTAACTTTCTAAGAACGTACTACGGGACGATCGACGGAGTGGAAAAGTGGAGAACCACGGTGTTAGTCGACACTGTAGGTAAGTGAGACCCCGCCCCCTTTAGCGTGAGCCAAGAGGGTCGTCCCGTGTCCAAGACCGCCTAACTAGTCCAAGTAAAAAGGTGGAAAACATGCAAAATGAGGGAAGACAGACTAATGCGGCTATCATCCTTCCTCGGGACTCGTTCCTTTGGTAGGCTCTTCACGGCAAAAGTCGGAAAAAGACTTATTTTTGTGGGGATTTCTTTTTGTGAGACGGGTTTTCTTTTGGCATTTTCTTTCTTTTTGACATATTTGCTTTGTTTTGCCATGCCATTCTTTTTCTTCTTTTCTATTTTCTTTTTTGGCATTTGTGCCTTTTCTTTTTCTTCATTCTTTTCTTTCTTTCATTTTTTTTTCTTTCTTTTCTTTTTTTCTTTGCCCTTTTTGGCAAGATTTGGCTTTGTTGGCATTTTCATTGTATAACAAGAAAGAGAGAATCAACAATTTGCATTTTATTTGTGTGGGTATGTGTAGGAGGTAGGGTAATGGGTGAGTCGGGACGGCGCCTTCCCTTCAAACCCACAAAAAGTGGAGAACTTGGACTAAACAATCCTAAACACGGTCACCTAGGGGACGAGACTCGGTAACCAAGGCCTTTTCACACCGTGGGTGGTCATAATGGTCAAAAGTGCAAATCCCGTAGTAAATTCCTAGTAAACTAGGTGGACTCAAGGTAAAGGACCAACGAAATCATTGATTTAGGGTCATTCTACTAGATTAAAGTCCAAGACTCGATTTATACTACTAGGAGGGGAAAGTAGGCACTCACACACTAGCCTCTAAACCGGGTTTTCGAAAACGGTTTACACACAACACAACACAACACAAAATTAAAGACACGACGAAAACGAACGAAAGAAAAAGAAGCAAAAGCAACAAAACAAGAACAAAACAAAACGAACACATACAAAACACACACCACCTCGAACTTCCAAATGAGCAACCAATCATCCACAAACTTTACAAAGCTCCACCCGAGCACACCACAACACATATCTCCTCCAAACTTCATAAGAAACAAAGAGGAAAAAGGGTTGAAAAGATGTTACCGCGTGTCTTGAAAGCTCTCCAAATCTAGCGGTGATTAAGCGACCTATGAGGAAAAAGGGAGGCAAAACACGCACACAAAACAAATATACGACACAATGACACAAAAGGAAAACACACAAAAGAAAAATCTTTTTGATTTTTTTGTGAAATTTTTTCAAATTTGTAGGGATTTTAAAGAAAACTAAGAAAATAAAACTAACTATACTAGAATATCGCTCCCCCATACTTAAATCGAGCCATGTCCTCATGCTCGATCGTAGGGTGCGGAGAGACAAAAGAAAAAGAAAAGAAACTACGAAAATAAAGCTAAAAAACAAAAAATAAGGTGAAGAAAAGGTAGAAGGTGTCCGGCCGGGGTGTAGTCAAGTCACCATGGCCGAGACAAGAAAGAGATATGGATGGGGGAAGAAAGAAAAAGAAGGAAATAAAAGGAAATGGGAGGGGAGGGCTAGGTGTAATCAAGTCACCTAGCCCGGATTCCGCCTAAATCCGACTAAATCCTCAAAAAAAGAAAGTGAAAAACTTGTAAAAATTTGGATTTTGAAATGACTCTCGATGTAGTCACATCATCGAGAGTCGGGAGCAACAACCACCGAGGCCTCGAAGGCCACCAAGGTACCATGACTCAAGGGGAAGGGGGCAAACAAGAGAAAAACAAGCAATAAAAGACGGAAAAGAAAGGATAGTTGCCGTACCGACCGGTTAGCAACTCACTTGCTCCATCGTCTCAATGATCAATATAGGCGCTTGCTTGTTGTCTTCGTTGTCATCCTCCTTCAAGCTTGATAAAACCGCATGGTTGGGGTAGTAATGGTAGGGGGTGGGATTTGATGTGGATCTCGGTGTGTAAAGTGAGGTGTACGGGTCATATGATAGGAGTAAGGAGGAGTAGGGAGGTTGGGAGGGGGTATAATGGATGGGTGGAGTCAAAGGGTACCATCCCGGTCGGGATGGATGGTCCCAATCGGGTTGATAAACCCTTCCCGATCGGGAAGCTCTCGTCCCGGTCGGGAATGCACTCCAGTGAGTCCGAATTTTAGCACCAACATCCCGATCGGGATGGCTCCTTCCCGGTCGAGATTCCTCATCCTTCCCGGTCGGGAAGCCCTCTTCCCGATCGGGATGAGTCTTCTTGGCCTCCCCCAAATCCAAAAGCTTATCATAAGCTTCAAAGACCGACTTCCTCGCTTGCAAACCAAACTTCATCATCAACCACTTCTTTCTAGGAGTCACCTTCACTTCACCTATCACAATAAACTCAAAGTACACATCAAATTCACTCCCTCACATCGCTCATCAAAATACCAAATCAATTACAAGAATCCCACAAAAACAAAGAAGTTCTAGAAACAAAAATCACAAATACAAGCACTAGTACTCTAATGAAGAGGAGAGGGGAATATACAACATGACTGTTCTTTTAGGAACTCCGTCAAACCTAGGATGGTGGGCTCCATTCTTCAACCATAGCCCTCAAGTGCATGGAGGAGCAAGTCGAACGCGCTACCGACATCGTAGTGAAGGTCCAAGAAGCGCTCGAGCTTAACCGACCTCCACGGCCTCCAAGGAGGAGGCAAAAAGTAGGAATCCCAAGACCCGACATCATCTTCAAAGTAGTCTCCGGGGTCTCTCCATCCTACGAGCTTCACCGACCTCTTCCTCCCTAAGCATTGCCTCCAATCACAAGCAAGCTTCATCTCCAAGAAACAAGGCACAAAAAGCGGTTTTGGCCTCACTTCCTCGTTGCACACCCCCACACTTGCCTCAAGTTGTGGTTCCCCATCTTTATCACTCGGCCCCACATCATCATGGAGGAAAGAATCGAAACTTCTACCGGCGGTTTCAATCTCTTCCAACCCATCTTTCGGTGTACTAGCAAGGGGCTCTTGATGCTTATCCACATTCTCGGACAAGGGCAACTCAAGGCTATCGATTTCACCCAACATCCTCACAAACTCTACCAACCCATCCAACTCACTATCCTCCTCCCATTCTTCACCAACTACGCCTTCACCAAGGGTCATATCCTCATTCGTCTCTTTTTGAGTAGACGATTGAGGTTCTTCAAGGTAAACTTCTCCTCCAAAGGGAACTACGTCGGCGGCTTCGTGGCTAGGTTGCTCCCCTTTCTCAAGTGGGCACCCTTCATCTAATTGTGATGTTCGGGATAAAAGCATCACGCTATTGCATCTAATCGAGCATCCCTCGCCTCGTTTTCCCTTCGAAAGCGGGCCATGAATTCATCTTGCTCTTTTTGCATTTGAATGGCCATTTCTTGTGTGCTCCTTTGCAATTGAAGAATCGAATGATACAACTCCAAGTTCGACGATTGGTGGTCATTGGGGTCTTGTAAAGGTCCTTGATAATCTTGATGATGCCCAAGGGGTGGGGCATCATATTGTTGGTAGCAAGGTTGGGGTGGTTGGTAGTATTGTGGGTCATAGGGTTCATATTGTGGTTGGGGTGGAGGGTAATATTGTGGGTCTTGGGGGTATTGGCTTCCACAAGGTGAATCTTGAGTGTACATGGTGGGGTCACAATCATAACTCGAGTAATAGTCACCATGATCGTAGGATTGGTAATCGTTCACTTGTTGGTAGCCGTTTTCATAGCCTTGAAGTTCATACCCACTAGAGTCACCCCAAGAAGTTTGATAGTGGTAGGGGGACGTCATGTCATACCCTTGGTTCATGGAAGAAGAGTGGTAGCTCATATCGGCTCCCGAGTATGTGGAGTTTAGATCAAACCCCATGCTTGCTCGAAAATCGTAGTCCATACCCGGTTGGAAACCACTCATTCTAGCAACCGTCCGTTTAAGCGGCTCTGAGTTGCAAGAAAAAGATAATCACCACCTCTAAGCACAAACTGTAGACTAAGAACAAACGTGAGAAGTCTAGTGCTTTTTGAGCACTAGACAAGAGAGAAATAAACCACACACACACAATAAGCAAAGTAACAAAAAGAAAAAAAAAGAAAACACAAACACAAAGACTAAGTCAAGTAACTAGGAAAACAAAGTCCAAACTAGCACCGTCCCCGGCAACAGCGCCAAATTGATGGTAGGGATTTGTCGTGGAATCCCAACCATCAATAATATAACCGGCTATTCCTACGGTAGATAGGGCAAGTCAGGTCGAATCCACGGGGACGGTAATGTAAAGTCTAGACTAAGGTCGCCTAAATACGAGACTAAGTCAACAAGCTGAACTAGAGAATGATAAGAAGGGGAGAAGGCTAGACTAAGACTAAGAAGAACAACTAAGGAAAACGGGCTAGGATTAGGTCGGGGTCAAAGGGGTAACGGAATGGTCAAGGGAGAACTAGAGTGAAGGAGGTAGTAGGGTGAACTAGGTTGGTCCGGGCTCTCGCAACTTAGACTCACCTAGAGGTTCCACCTAGAACCCATCTCGGCGATACACATTACAAACGGGGTTCTAACGTGCTATTGTGGCCTAGGTCGCATCCGGGCTCTCGCTACGTAGATAGACCTAGGGGTCGTCCTCACCGGGCTCTCGCAACTTAATGAGGGAACCGAACCCACAAACAAACTATCACCCACAAGAGAAAAGCAAGAAGAACAAGCATATGCACATACTAGTCATTCAAGCATTTCAACAAACATGTGATATGCATCAAACCAAAAGGAAACCCAAATCTTCCACCAACAACTCCAACAATCCCTTAATCACCCAATTAACACCCTAATCACCCTACTAACCCTAGCAAGAACACTACTCAAACATAATTATACTACAACTAACACTAACAAGGAGAATCATCATAAGAAACTAAACAAACATAAACAAACTAGTGAAAACTATTAACTACAATCAAAGATTGAAACTTGAATAACATAAATAAAGATTAAGAGGAAAAGGAAAAGGAAAAGGAGTATACCATACTAGTGAAGAAGAAAGAACAAAACTTGCATTAATGAAGAAAACCCAAAACAAACATCCAAGGTTGTCAAGCTTGGTGAAGATCTTGAAGAATTCCCTTAATACAAGGCTAATCTATGATTAACTACTAATTACCGACCAATCTACACTAATCTAATCTAATCTAACCTAAAGTAGTCTAGGGTTTAAGGTCTAATGAAGTGCATCCCCTTTACATAACAAGGGAAGGGTATATATAGGGTTTAAGAATGAAAGGAGAAGAAAGAAAGCAAAGCACGGCAGCAGCACGTCCGTCCGAGACGGGGTGGTCCCGGTCGGGACGAGGTCGGTCCCGGTCGGGACGCCACCTTCCCGATCGGGATGGGCTCACAGTAGCCGCACTTCATGCTCCCTTCATCCCGAACGGGATGGGTCTTTGTAGGCCTCCCTTAAGAGCTCTTTGGTCCCTCCTTGCTTCTCATGGGCTTCCCGTCGATTCTCGGGACTCGGGATCGGGTCTCGGAGGCTCGGGATTGGGTCCCGAGGTCTCGGGGTCGATTCCAAGGCATCGAGTCATCGTTCCTCTACTCCGTTGGCTCCAAAATGTGTATGTATAGAGTCAGAATAGCTCCAACTCTTCCAAAACGGTCTCGGGAACCTGAAACGAACTAAAGAAAGCATAAGAAGCCCATAAATCGCTCCCAAGGAGCGATTCCACAAGGAAAATGGGACCAAAACATAGTAAAATAGACACTACAAACTACACTTATCAACACCCCCCATATCCGTGTACCCATGCCATCCTCAATCCTACGCCTCAGCCCCCCCTTTCACCACCCCCTTCGCCTCCCAGATCCCTTTCCACGCATAACTCGGATTATGTCCCAGCCTATATTTAAGGTAAGACTCGCTCTTGTAATACTTAGCATGATAAACCCGGGCTAGTAGGTGTCCTGGGTCCGTCAACAATCGCCATGCCTATGCTTACCAAGGAGAGCCATATTAAAGCTGTGAAAATCACGGAAACCTAATCCCTTCCAGCTTCTTTGGTTTGCATAACTTATGCCATGTAACCCAGGAATCTTTCTCCGCCCGTTATCTACCCCCCTTCCCCCTACCAGAAACTCGATATAAGTGACGAAGATATCATATCTAGCCAAATGGTATACACGTATTAAAAGAGACCAATTGTCAAATGTTAAAGAGAGAGCAGTCTACTCTTTTAGCCAGCAATTGTGTGAACAATAGCTGTAAGATATACACTTGAACGGAACAGACAAAATGAAATATGTATATCACTCATTGGAACAGAATTTTTGTTTCAAATGAACACCCTACATCAAGAATCAAATCCTTCACTCCCCAGTCCCTCTCATTTGAACCAACTACTATTCTTTCACTCACTAGTCACTTTTATTGGGAATGTCTCTCTTAACAAGGAATAATCACAATTTTAACAGTATATCAATTCAAATAGAATCAATTTCAATTTTGTATGTGACAAGTGACAACTACTTTAGTTGAATATTATCTCTCCTTCTCAATTAAGGTGAAATTAATGAATCTTGACATTAAGTTTTCGGGCACTAATTGTTTGCGCAAGATTGGGGGTCTTATAGGCAAAGTTGTTAGGAATGCTCCTACCACGGAGGATCGCCAGTTCTTGGGATATGCTAAAATTCTTATTGAGGTTGAAATTGGCCAAGTTTTCCCGCCTGTTCTGCAGTTTTTGGATGAATTGGGTGCGGAACAAGAGATAAAAGTTGAGTATGACTGGCTACCCATTTTATGCCATAAGTTTAAGGGTATGGGGCATGATGAACACCAATGTCGAAATAAAGCCGAAGCAATCAAACCTAAACAATTCTGGGTACCAGTTGAGAGAGTGGCCACCAGAGGGCCTGTGAGGGCTTCTGTCCCACCCGTGACTCAGCTTGCGGCCACCCATACAGTACCTCAAGTGGTTGTCATTAGCTATTTACCAACCTTTCGAGGGGCTCAAAAGCCAACTCAGAAGTCAGCTCACAATGGAGGCATCCTATACAATTCAGAGGGGATCTCATTCCTGGAGATGTTTTCCTCTTTAGATGAACAACAAGACACGAGAAGGGGAGTGGACGAAGGGGGAGGTGATCCTACCAATCTTTCAACTAATGGATAACATAGGCTTTTGGAACATCAGTGACATGAATAGAAACAAGAAACAAAAGGAAATTAGATGGTTTGTGCATAATAACAGGGTTCATCTCTTTGGACTCTTGCAAACAAAAGTTAAGACTAATAATTGGCCTGCGTTGAGTAACATCTTTACTGACTGGTCCATTACAACTAACAATAATACCCATAAGGGGGCGTATTTGATGCCTCTGGAATCCGAGAATTTATCAAGAAAGTATTGAGGATGCTAGAGATCAGGCTATTCATATGAGGGTACAAGTGGGCAGGGTTAGATAAATTTTTCTGGTGCATCATGGTCTATGGCTTCAATAAGCTGGCTGAGAGGGCTACTCTTTGGGCTATTTGAGACACTATTACCAGAAAATTCAGGATCCTTGAATTGTTTGTGCCTTTGTGGTGACTTCAATAATGTTCTCAATTTAGAGGAGAAGATAGGCCTGTTTGTAAGGGTTGAGATCCTCCCCTTCCATGACTGTATTCAGGACTGTCAAATGGCTGAATTAAAAACTACAGGGTCTCAATTTACCTGGAACAACAAACATGAACCAGGGAGCAGGGTTTATAACAAGTTGGACAGGGTTCTAGTTAACAATGAGTGGGTTAACATGTTCCCAGACTCTTATGTTAACTTCCTTGCTAAGGGTTTTGTAGATACCCGGACTTGTACCTGTTTGCTACTGGAGCGTCCGACAAACACCCGATGATGATCGGACTGCAACGCGATACGATTTTACGATGTTTCGGATGATTTTTCTATAGATCTGATCAAATAATTACTCGGAAAAATTAATTCAACATTTAGACGGTCTTAGTACAGTCGTTCTGGTCGTGTCAACACTAATTAGAGTTAATTCCAACTCGGAGCCTCGAATCGATCCCGAACTGCAAAGTCAAACCCAAGCCAGCAAGTCAAACCCGAATCAAACCTCGAAAACCAAACCGAACCCAAACTAGGCTCATATGTGCGGTTCTAGGTGCCTTAGGAAGCAGGGCGTAGCACAAAAAATCTTGAGATTGTGTATTTCTTCGTTTTGGAAAGTTTTCCAAATATCGACCATGAAAACTCAACTGTAGCAGGTGTCGCGCCTTAGAAACAAGTCGCACAAGGTGTCGCGCCTCAAAATCGAGTCGCACGAGGCGTCGCGCCTATGTGCTTCAATCCAGCCTCGAAACAACTATATATATACCCTTCCCCTCGACCATTCAACTCACAATTCACTCTTTCAAGCTTTCCCGAGTTCCTATTCTATGAAAACAAAGAAGAGCACACAACATTCAAGGATTTTCCGAGTTCATTAACTTCTTGGTCCACGAAAAAATCGTTCCCTTAGATTTATCCCGAGTTCATAATTCGTACGAGATTGACAAGCGCTTCGAACAAACAAATAATCCTTATTCTTTGTAGTCTAATCTTTCTAGAGCATACTACTCAAAACCTCATTACCGCAAACCATGGTATTCAAGTCGGAAGGGTTGAATTAATCCGGTTCCTATCGGAATTAATTCAAGCGTACCAATGCTCCACGAGATCGCCTACGCCCGAACGGTCGTCACTAGGTTGTTTCTCTATCCCACATTTTATCGCTTTCCTTTACATAAGGGTCAAGATAAGCAGGTGCACTCCATCCAATCAGCTCAAACATGTCGCCCGATAAAGATTCATAATCCGCCCCATCGACACGTACACCTGCAGTTCCCATTCCAGGTATGGTGTACAAGCCTTGCTTCTGCTTCGTTCCCGTCGCAGTGCATGTCCGACCGACCCCCTAAACCAAACCGTCCAAAATACGAAATGTCCTCAACTTCAACCCGAAATTACTAAAACAACGACTAAATCTGAGTAGTCGTAATAGATTCGTTCTTTATCATTTACACATCGCATTTCATTTAGTGTACATTCTGAGGGGTGCAATCCTCCTAAACATGATTTACTTATGTTCTAGCACATTTACCACTTTTCTTGCATGATTTACCGCTTTAATGACCTTTATCGCATGCTAAATCACCTAACCGGAAGCTAAAATACAAACAACCAGCACTAATTAAACACATGAACAAACCCAGGAACCGCGTCTAAACTCGGACACTCATAACTAGGGCGCACGACTCCGTTAGCCTGAATCCTGAGACGCAAGGGAGGTTGTAACACCCCAGCCCAAACTAGGACCTAAAATGTTAGTTGCGGTAGCTCACCAGGCTCTGTACTGGTCCCATAGACCAACACGAGTCCTTTCCAGCCTATTTTGACCTCACTCATGCGCATCCTAAATATCTTCCCGGGAGGTCACTCATCCTAAGATTAATCCCACTCAAACATGCTTAACTGTGGAGTTCTTTTGCATGGATGATAAGAAAAGAAAGTGCACTTTGTTGATATGAGTAGTAATTTCAATCCCTTTAAGCATTAATCATTTAAGCTCATAAATAGAACATCTTCAATCAATGTGGGGTATTTTAAAGGTCGTGCCTCTCTTCTGGGAATGTTTCTGTGTTTGATTAGTTTAATCAAAACGAGCAGCGGTCTAGTCCTGTACTAGTCCATACGCTCGTACTGTCGCACCTCATTATCAGACCGCACAATGGTGTGCGCCTGATTACTGAACCGCATGGTCTGACGCGCCTCTAATAATGTTGTACAGACGCACTTTAAGCAGAATACCATGTAAGGTGTATCACGAGATTCGACTAATATCCATATCATCGCGTTAAAATTGATTTGATAATACGTATAATAACTAATACTCTCTTCTCTCCTATGTGCACCTTAACATGGCTTACCTATCATGTGGTATCGCATTTATCGCATGCAAAGAATGTAAAAACGCTTATTTCGACAATAAGATGCTTGCTCCTAAACCAACCAACGTAGCAAAGGCATAGGGTTAAAATGATTGATTGTTATAGTTTTACACCACATTAGAACACGATACATCCGGCGTCGATTGATAGTAGAGGCCGCTATGTGCGAGCGGGATTAGGTGTCGATAGTCAACGATATTAACTTTCAAATACGTACCCTCACCCCTTACTCACAATCTACGGTTTCCGGACTTCCGAAACCATTGGTAACGAGAGTCATTCCAGACATGGAGTGCTTAAGGGTACAAGTCTTTATCTTTAGGTCCCCATGTCACTCAACTTTGAGCCAACAAAGGATTAAAGTTGACTTGAACGGTGTTCGAACCCCCATAATTTTTCGGTGGCGACTACACATCACATCGCGAATTCGGATCCACTAAACGGTCGCCAGACCAAATAATTCGGCCTTTAAACATTTACAACCGCATCTCAATCGATTTGAATGGAAACATAGATGCGCCTATACATTTATCTAGTACAATCGTCAACCAAATCAAGGTCCGACAATTCGTCCCGAACGCGGGATCAGACCGCCCCCTCCCTCCGAGGGGGCCGTGTGGGTGGCCGCCGCGGGTATAATTCCAACGCGCGGGTGACAGCGTCCACAGTTTGGCGACTCCGCTGGGGAGATGGAAAGCTCGACCCTGTCGGGCCTACAAATTTCCAACGGTGGTGAACCTTGAATAAGGTCGAGTGTCGCACTGTTTTGAGTTCTTTTGTCGTCACTATAGGTTTTTCAGCCCCCATAAGGGCCACCCCAACCGATTCTAGGACCAATCAATCTTCTTAGCGGCGAGGTTAAACCCGAACCATTAGGAGAGCCCTCGATTGACGTTTCGCCCGTCTCAGGTAGTCACGCAGTCCGTGGTATGCCAAGTGTTAAGCATCGCGTGGAATAAGGACAACATTCATCCTCACTCAGGGTGACTCGTCTCCGCAGAGCAGAAACAAGGACTTTTCATGGGATGGTAAGCTACCCTAGCCTATCCGTCTTTGCATCCTGCATGTGTGTATACTTGTTAGCTATGTGTAGCGTGTTTGACAACCCGAATAAAACATTAAACTCCGGATTCAAACCACGACAACATATTCAACTACACCAAGCTCCATTTTCAAAAAAATTTTCAAAATCCATTTTAGCGCCATTACTCTGGCCAAATCTACACTCATGATTTTAAAAATTCACTTTAGCGTCGTTACTCTGGCCAAATTTACACCCACCATAAGCAAAATAATATAAATTCAGAATGAATGTTAGAGAGAGAAAGCTCTAGCTTTTCCCGCAATTAGCAATGGCTAATCACAACAAAAATAAGTCTAGATCTCATAATAATCAAAAACAAATACTAACTCATATTCTAATAAATTTGCACAAAAGTAATACGCCAAATCTATCTACCTATATATATAATAAAAAGGCAAACCTTTTACATCCCTTTACAACATTCACTTTTAATTGAATATTAGCATACCACATCATGAACATCATCCTTCATTTTAAATGAATAATATCATGCCACATCATTAACATCATCCTTTATTATGTTTGTTTTTTCACATTCGTCGCGAGACGTTTTACACCGCTATTACTTTTTTGCTATAAACTTTCATCAATTTCTATAAATTAGATATTTTTCTTACAAGTTCTAAGAGATTTAAAAGAAATTTATATATGACTTAGTAGATTATGCACGTGGTAAGTGTAGTTAGAATTTGAGAAGTGATGGGTTCTCATTATATTAGCTACATAATGGTGCTATAGTTTAGAGTTATAGAAACAGAATGAGTTTTTATATAATAGTATAGATAGATAGATAGATAGATTGATTGACTTTTGCTTCGATCATTTACAAAATTGTCATTATGGCTCACGTTCGTTAACACTCCCATAATCATGAAGAAGATGATGATATCTCTGAGTATATCACTCCTCATAGTCAGTGAATCAATTAAAACTTATTGCGAAAGTATGGCTTAAGATCAGATGAATTGTTTAATTTATATGATACGGACTATAACGAGTCAAGAACATGTTTCATTGTCGGTGTGTAAGTCGGAAATGGTTCCTTCTGTATTATGCCTGTCGGCCACCCTGATACGCCTTTAGTATAGTATAGATATAGATTGGTTGAGAAGCAAATTTAGTTGGTCCGGAAGCAAGGGATGTGCAGAAAAAGACGTTCTTGCTACTCCGACTCAATGAATACACTAATGCTTAGAATCTGGCGTTCACAGAATGGGCAGCACCATTGCTGAAGAGTGTGTCCAATCTTCATGCCTCTTTAGATTCTTAGACAGCTTCATGCTTCTTTAGATTCTAAGAAAGTGAAAGTGAGAGTATTAGGTAAGATGTAGACCGCATTTTAGAATCACTTCCTTCGAATATTGCAGATTAGCCTACGTCCTAATTTTATCTATATCTATTCATTAACAAGTTTCTTTTCGATACTTTAGCACAAATGTACTCCGTAATGTATATCCTCCAAAGCATATACTCCATATTAATATAGTTGAATGAAGCTGCCTGTATTTGTAGTCGATAGTAGAAGCTTACGTAACGTCTTTACAAACTAATCAAATTCCAATATTAAAAAAAACTATGTCCGCAGCATCCCGTGCATTGCACGGGTCACAAACTAGTAATACACATTATAAATCGAAATCATGCGATAAACGTATAGATCAGGAAGATGAACAGAAACATACTAATGCGTTCTCCAATAAGGAGCTGAATCCGTACAACCTTGAGGATGGCATCAACGAAATCCTAGAGGATGATGAACATCCATGGCAAGAAGTGGGTGAATTTGTAGACACGGAAAATTTAATCGAGTGTTGAAAAGCAAGAAACTAATTATTCTAAGGCAATAACAAATTTTGACTTAATTTAATTATTGACGTCCCGTAAAATTCTAAGTCGGATCGATACATTTCCGAATTTGACTATTTGACCCAAAAGGCAAATAGTTGTAAGCCTGGCCCAAAAGTCAAGAAAATGTACACTTGGGCCAAAAGTAAAGAAAATGTCAAGTTGACCCAAAAGTCAAGTGAATGTAAAGTGGACCCAAAAGTAAGACAATAGTCAATCTGGCCCAAAAGTCAAGCACTCGTCGATCTGGCCCAAATCTCAAGAAAATGTCAACTTGACCCGAATTCAAGCATTGACCAAATTCGACCTAAAAGTCAAGAAACGGTCAATTGGGCCCGAAGAGAAGCCAAGTTTTCAAAAAGCCCAACTCCGAGTCCAACAAGAGTGGATGGGGAAATTCTGTAAATAGAGGCTTCTCCAACATTTTCAAAAACAACAAAAAAAATATACAACACAAACTCACTACAAAAGGTAAAGAGAAAAGAAGACTACAAAAGCTCTAAAGTTCTCGAAGTGTTCTTCCTTCCAAGTAGCAACAAGCACTACAAATGCATGCCGCCTACTTAAGGAAATCAAATCGACATCAAGCATCGAAAGGAGACTCAAGTCATCGCGACCCTTCCAAGAAGCTAAAGTCAAGCATGGAACGCCTCACAAAGACCGTTGAAGTGTGCCTAAAGCAACGTAGTAGAATCAGAGGAAGAATAGAGAATCGAACACTTAAACATTCTGATATTAATATTATAATTTGTTTCTCTGATTTTGTATTACGTATATTTAAAATATTGCAATACAAAGTTTGTTGTTACTAATTTTTTGGTGAACCCGACATGAAACCTTTACCTCCCATCTCTATTACACAAGCAAGCTACTTCAGCAAGAAGATATCTTTCCCAGAAAACACTCCAACCACACCTAAGCAATCCTATGCATCAATCCTCAAGGAGCCTCTCAAATCAGGCATGCAATCTGCTGGTGTGTTCACTAGAGCAATGGCGAAGAAGGTTGTTGTCAATGTTGCTGCTGCTAGCCTACGCGATGCTTATGTTCCCAAAAGGCCACGTAGGTACTCCATTGAGTCCATTGCTGCTGCTGCTACTGCTTTGCTCAAAGCCTCTTCATCTCCAAGCAAGGAGCAAAAGATGTTGAGTCCCATAATTGGATCCCCATAAGTGAATCCCCTCGCAAGACTGCTTCACCTTCAAAGACAAATCAGAAGGAGTTGAAGTCTTCCAGTGCATCCCCTCGCAAGGAGAAGAATACTTCCCCAAAGAAAAAGGAAGTTGAAGCCCCTCTTATTGCATCAGTGATGACCATTGGTGGCTCTACACTCGAAGAGCAAGTGGTGAACATGAACAAACTCCTTGAACAAATGATGAAGGAAAGCGAGGAGAAGAACAAGAAGATTGAAGATCTTCAAAAAGAAACGGAGGATCTTCATAACAAGGGTGGTTCTAGTTACCACGGAGATACCAAAAGTGAAGTTGAGAGTGACGGTGAGAAAGATGGTGGCAAGAAAGGTGGTGAAAGCCTCTCACCTAAGAACAGCTGCGTGACTTGATTAACAACACTATCAAGAATCACTTAGATGAAGGAGCTTCCAACAAACCGCGCTATGTGAAGCCGTATACAAAGAGGATTGATACCATGCGCATGCCTTTAGGCTACCAACCTCCCAAGTTCCAGCAGTTCGACGGGAAAGGCAACCCCAAGCAACATATTGCACACTTCATCGAGACTTGCAACAACGCAGGGACTGATGGTGACTTATTGGTGAAACAGTTCGTCCGCTCTCTCAAAGGCATCGTCTTTGATTGGTACACGGACTTAGGTTCCGAGTCCATTGACAATTAGGATCGATTGGAGAACGAGTTCATGAATAGGTTTTACAACACACGAAGCATTGTGAGCATGAGTGAGTTAACAAATACTACTCAGTGGGAAGAGGAGCCCATTGTAGAATACATTAAACGATGGCGTGCCCTAAGTCTGGAGTGAAAGGGTCGCCTTAGAGAGGGTTCTGCAGTTGAAATATGCATCAATGGCATGATGTAGGACCTGATCTACATCTTGAACGATATCAAACCTCGAAACTTTCAAGAGCTGGCGACTCGTGCTCATGATATGAAGCTGACAATCAAGGCACGTGGAAAGACTCGATCATCTTCATCTAATGCAACATCTGAGAAGAAGGAATTCAAGAAAATAAGGGTTAAAAAAGCTCTTCCAAGGAAACAGTGAATGTAACCACCACCAGTGAGCCCGTCAAAATTTTGGGAAAACCCAAACAAAACAAAGGCAAGGAAATGCACATAAGTGACTTCAAGCGTGACAAGCCAACACTACCCATTCTCTGACTCAGATCTTTCAGGCATGCTTGATGATCTACTTGAGAAGAAAATCATCCAATTATCTGAGTCGAAGCGCCCAGAACAAGCGAACAAGACGAACGATCCAAACTATTTTCGTTACCATAGGTTAGTGAGCCATCCTTTGGAGAAGTGCATCACCTTCAAGGAAAGAATCATGCAACTATCCAAAGAAGGAAATATCATCTTGTACTTGGATGACGTTGTGACGACAAATCATACCACAGCGGTAATCAGTGAATTTGATGCTACACCCATGGACGCTTCAAGTGGAGTAGATTTGCATGAGAAGCATGAAATGTGTGTGATACAATTTGGAAGTCTTGAGCCTACAGTGTTGCAAGTACCAAAGTCGATATCATCTAAGCCGACTTCTTGGAATGAAAAAGCAATCGCAGATAGCGCAAATGATGATGATGATGGAGGATGGACATTGGTCACTCGCAAGAAACCAAGGAAGCCAGTGAAACTTCAAAATCATCAACCTGTTCAACTAAAGAGGAAACAAACAAAGAAGGGGTCACGCCGCCCTAAAAGTAAGAAGAAAGCAAAGAAAGTGACCAAGTCACAACTCATGCCTATTGATTTGCTAGAGAAAGATTTTCCATCTCCAATCGTCCTAAAAGAATTCTTCCCCGAGGGCTATCTCAATGAAGTCACCGTTTACACAATAGCGGTTGAGGTAAACGTGGAAGATGAAGATGATGAAGAAGGAACTGATGCTTCAAAAGTGGTCACTAAAGAGGATGAGAGTCTACCCAGAGACACTAAAGTGTCAGCTACGCTTGATTCTCTACCAACACGCATGGAGTGGAAGCAAATATTTCACTTGCCGAAGGAGATGCGTCATCAAGTTTCCCAAGCACTTCAAAACCCTGAGCTGTATGAAGAAGAAATAAAAGATATTGGAAAGTTTGTAGAACAAGAGATGAGATGTCTATCCTGCAACACCGCCTTGACATGCTCTGATGAGGATCTTCTTCTTGGGTCCAAACTTCACAATAGGCCAATGTATGTCTCAGGGTACATCATAGGTAAGAAAGTAAGCCGCATTTTGATCGATGGTGGATTCGTGTAAATCTTATGCATTACGGTGGATGAATTATCTAGTAGTCGAACGCTAATCCATGGCTTCAATCTAAATGGCGAGCGTGCGATTGGAATCATTCAAGTCAAACTAAGCATGGCGGATTTGTCCTCTAACACCCTCTTCCATGTTATTAATCCAAAGACCTCGTTCAAGCTTTTGTTGGGATGACCATAGAAGCACGAAAATGGTGTAGTTGCTTCAACACTTCACCAATGTTTGAAGTACTATCATGATGGCGAGCAAAAGATTATTGGTGATGTCAAACCCTTCACTTAGACAGATTCATCCTTCGCTGATGCAAAATTTTTCGAGGAAAATCCCACTTCAAGTGAATTCATGCCAACTACTATTTCTTCCACTAGAAATGGGGGCAAATTTAAGGTGCAACAGTTTCCCTAAACAAACATGATCTTCCTGCAAAAAAAAAGGACGAGGGTAATCAATCCAAGGGTAAAGACAAAACCACCCAGGATTCAGAGACCAAGGCTCGAGAAGGAGAGCTTCCAAAGAGTTTGCTTTCCATCTTCCGATATATCCCGAAGTCGCGGCGCAAGCAAGGACAAAGCCCTTTTGCAAAGTACTAGGATACAAAAGCAATCTATAAAGAGAAAGCAAAGCACGGTTCCTTAGTCAAGCAGGAGTGGATGCTGAAGCTTGTTATTCCCTTAGCTTAGTCAAATGAAAAGCAATTGGTGAAGCCTCCTCTACAAGGGTTTTCTTCATCATCTACCATGCTATATGAAGGGAAAGAAGAAGGTGTATTCAGTACCAATGCATAAAAGTTGCTCGGAAAATCTGGATATGACTTTGAGAATCCTCGTCAATTAGGAAAGCATGTGCAGGTAAAGACAGATGGTGAAGCTCGAAGCCGTAGATTAACCAAGATTGGTATAGGCTATGAAACACCAATGTTAGTCAAGATTTCAGCAAATCACAAGGCCGACACATTGTCTTCTCAATACATCACGGTCGAAGAAAGTGTTTAAGATAACTTTGCCTTAACAGGATTCTGTCTTCGATAGGATTCTACCGTATACCGCAAGAGAGAGCACTTCAGTGTTCAACCGGTTAGGGAGATCATCGCCTTCAGAGCCACAAATACCTTTAAGGAACCGTTTTTCCGTATTCAAAAGGTTGGGCAACCAAGAGGCTAATGATCGTACTTGTCATGCAGCTACGTCATCACGTTCGAGGAAGAAGAAAGGATCGATCTTCAATCGTTTGGGTGATTCAAAACAAGTTCAGGGTTGCAAGCAATCTCGTGCAACTTCTACAAGCAAAGTAAAAACGAAGGTAAAATTCAATGATGATCTCAAAAGTATCATCCCTTCCCGCATGAAGCGCATAGAGGAGGTTGATATTGTGCAAGAGCAACCTTTGAAAGTCAAGCGACGTGTTGTCATCCTCACAAATCAACAAAAATCCAAATCGCAAACAAAATTGAAGCCGCGAGTTGATAGAAATTTGGAAGCAATGGATGATGAAATAATGACAACATATCATATCACCGTGGAGGAGGTCCCCGATTGTAACGAAGAGGTAGAAGCATATGATGCCCCCAAGTTGTTAGAAGATGGTGGTCAATCAACAGTAGATGACCTGAAAGAGCTTAATTTGGGAACACCTGATCTGAAGATCCCTGCCCTATATATGTTAGTGCTCTCTTTACCGACAGAAGGTGGATGAGTACCAAAAGTTTTTAAGTGAGTACAAATATGTTTTTGCTTGGAGCTATAAGGAAATGCTAGGGCTAAGTCCAAAAGTTGCAGTGCACCGTCTAACAATCAAAAGAGGTGTAAGCCCCAAGAAGCAACCTCAGCGTCGTTTCAGAGCAGAACTTATTCCTGAAATTGAGAATGAGATCAATAAACTCATCGAAGCTGGTTTTATTTGTGAAGTCAGATACCTTACATGGATTGTCAACATTGTGCCAGTGAGAAAGAAGAATGCTCAACTACGTATATGCGCGGACTTTCGGGATCTTAATAATGCTTGTCCAAAAGATGATTTTCCTCACCTTGTCAAAGAACTTATGATCGATGCAACAACCGAGCATGAAGCTCCGTTGTTCATGGATTGCACAGCAGGGTACAATCAAATATTGATGGCACCTGAAGATCAAGAGGCCACAGCTTTCCGCACTCTAAAAGGGATATTCTATTACAAAGTTCTGCCATTTGGACTGAAGAATGCTGGAGCGACATATCAACGGGTGTTGTGTGCTAAATTTAGACCGTTTTTCCTCCCATTTCGACCCGTTTTTCCCTCGTTCTGCGAGACTTGAGTGCGATTATCGCCATATTTTGAGTATTTCTCGCATTAGCGTCCCTCTTGTGCGTTTTACGTGTTTTTGATTGTTTTTCTATCAATTTTTATAGGTTTTGACACTAAAATCACGATCGAGCTTCCACGAGCACAAGATAAGGGAATACCGTCCAAAGAGCAAAGCACACAACTTAAAGTTCAAAGCCATCCAATCATACGATGAAGAATGAGACAAGAAAAGAGGCTAGAATATGACCGGGTGAAATTTCACCCGATGAAACACCACCGGGCGAAGTTTCGCCCGACGGTAATTTGCCTCCCCGAAGATTTTCCGAGAGCTTCTTCACCGGGCGAAAGGATCGGGCGAAATTTCGCCCACCGGGTGAAGTTTCGCCCGATGGTGAAAGCGCCCAAAAATTGCAAAACTGGAAGAAGTTCACCGGGTGAAGTTTCACCCAGCGGTGTTGATCCATGTACGATAGGGTGAAGTCCTACCTCTTGAAGATTAATGGGTGATTGTCTCACTAATGAAGCAAAAAGTTGGATTTGGGCTTTAGGCTAAGAGACCCATTAAGGCATTACTATATATATGTCTTCCGTAGTTTGTTGCCCAAGGCATCCCACCATTGGTGTAGTTACTCCATCCATTCCACCATTTTCCATTCTTTTAGTAGAACACTTTAGTAGAACATTTAGTAGTATTCTAGTAGTTTACATAGTAATTTAGTAGTAGATCTTCCTAGTTTTCATCAACAATTCTCTAGATCTTTATTCAAGTTTGTAGAAGATTATTATTTCAAGTTTTATTTGAAGATTTTTGGGGTTTATCAAGGGATTAGTGACAAATCTCTTTATTCTCCTCATCAAGATTCATCCTTTATTTATGCAATCTTTCTTTTTGTTGTTGATCTTCATAGTTGGTATATTTCTTTCCACTCTCTAATCTCTAGTTTAGATTTAATCTTGTCTTTTAAATATTGTTCATTTTATTGTCCTTTCATTATTGTCTTGTTTAGATCATCCTTTTTTTTTTTTTTTTTTTTTTTTTTTTTTTTTTTTGTTGTTTTAGATTGTTTTATGTTTTACTTTGTTGATTGTTATTTTCATCATCTTTGTGTTGTTAGTTTCTCTAGATTTCATTTATGTTGTTCTAGATTATTGTCAAGTTTGTTTCGATAGATTACAATTTCTTTCATAGTTTAGTGGTTAATTTGGTAGATCGTAATTTCCTTCTTGTTTTGTGGCTAGTTTCTTTAGATTTAGTTAATATGCATGCTTTAGTTATTTTCTCCTTTATTAATATTTTTTTGCTCTCCATTATGAGTAGTGAGTAGATTTCTTGTTGGGGGGTTTAGGGATGAGGACTTAGATTATTTGAATTAAGGGATGTTGGTGGCTTGCTTGCTTGTTGGTTTATCTTGTTTATGGTTGTTGTGTCATTGTTGTTTTAGTCCGGTCAACTAGACCGACCTTGACTAATTTCTATCAATATGGGGAAACTCGGGGTATAAATTACCTTAATTTGAGACTTACCCTTCTTCGCCGCGAAAGCGGGTTTTTAGGTGTGTTGGGTGAAGAAATCGAAAGGTGGCCTTCTCCCTTAATCAATGTTGCGATTAAAATCCGATTCCGACCTTCTTAGACTCCAATTTCCGATTTCCGATTCCCGACTTCCCCCTAACACCTTTTCCTAGATTGATCATCTCTAGTCATCTCTCTTGTTATTTCTCTAGTTGTTTAATTTCCGTCTTTTACCGCATTTCTAGTGTAGACTCGACCCTTAGAACCCCCCTAGATTCCAAACACGTTGCTTTTAACTCGATACTACGTTCCGTTCCCTGTGGACCGACCTCGACTTACCACGATTACTCTAGTAGTTTGTGTGTTTATGCGAGTCTATAAATATTGTTTGACCCCCATCCTTCGCTAAACGACCGATCTGATTTGGGGAGCCGTCAACGAGCGATGCAGAAAATCTTCGATGACATGTTGCACAAGTTAATTGAATGTTATGTTGATGATGTCGTGGTCAAGACCAAGAAAAAAGAGGATCATCTCAGTGACCTTCGAACTGTCTTCGAAAGACTAAGAAAATGTCAGTTGAAGATGAACCTGATTAAATGTGCATTCGGTGTCTCTTCTGGCAAGTTCTTAGGATTTGTGGTACGACATAGGGGAATTGAGATAGATCAGTCAAAAATCAAAGCTATCCGAGAAATGTCTGCGCCGAGAAATTGGAAGGAGTTACGCGGACTACAAGGACGTTTAGCTTACATACGAAGATTCATTTCAAACCTTGCTGGGCGTTGTCAACCGTTCAGTCACCTTATGAAGAAGGATGCTGCATTTCAGTGGGATGAAAAACGCCATAATGCCTTTGAAAGCATAAAGAAGTACTTGTCCTCCGCGCCAGTATTGGGGGAACCCATTCAAGGAAAGCCACTTATCCTGTATATAGCTGCACAAGAACGTTCTCTAGGGACATTATGTGCTCAATAAAATGAAGATCGTAAAGAAAGAGCACTCTATTATTTGAGTCGAACTATGGTAGGAGCAGGGGTGAACTATTCTCCAATTGAGAAGATATGTCTAGCCCTTGTCTTTGAAATCCAAAAATTAAGGCACTACATGCAGGCTCACACAGTTCACATGGTTTCAAAAGATGATCCTATAAAGTATATACTTTCAAGGTCGGTCTTGTCTGGACGCTTAGCTAAGTGGGCAGTGTTACTCAAGTAGTATGACTTAGTGCATGTGCCTTAAAAGGTAGTCAAAGGACAAGATTTAGTTGTTTTCTTGCTGACCATCCTATCCCAGATGGGTGGGAAATACAAGACGACCTTCCTGGTGAAGAAATCTTCTATGTTGATGTGCTTCCTCCTTGGCAAATGTATTTCGATGGAGCTGCATGACGAAATGGTGCAGGTGCCGGTGTTGTGTTCTTGTCACCAGAAAATCATTTATTGCCTTATTCGTTTGTCCTCACCCAGCTATGCTCAAACAACATGGTTGAATATCAAGCTCTTATTTTAGGACTTGGAATGACAATCGAAATAGGGATCAAAGACATAGACATTTGTGGTGACTCCCAATTGTGGTGAAAAAAATTCTCGATGGTTATGAAGTTAAGAAGGATGATCTTGTCTCTTATCATCAATATGTAATCCAATTGCTCCATAAGCTAGATAGTGTTCGCATCGGTCACGTACCGAGAAGTGCCAATAAGTTGGCTGACGCGCTCGCTAATTATGCAGCCACTTTGGCACTGGGGGCAGATGAAGTCACATCCATTCCAATTTGCAACAGATGGGTGGTACTGCTGCTAGAAATGGAAGAAATCAAAGGGACATCCAACATGATTTATGCTTATCAAGTTGACAAGGAGGATTGCCGATAACCTATCATCCACTTCTTAGAACACCAAAAGTTACCCGATGATCCAAGGCATAAAGTTGAAATTCGTCAACGTGCTCCGCGATTCATCTACTACAAGGGTACATTGTACAGACGTTCCTTTCTGGGACAATGGGTAAGGTGCCTTGATGAAACTGAAGCAGCTGAAGCCATGTACGAAGCTCACTCTTGCATTTGTGGTGCTCATCAATCTGGGCCTAAATTGCATGATCGTGTCAAGAGGATGGGGTATTACTGGCAAACAATAATGGTACAAGACTGCATGGACTTCTGGAAAAAATGTGAGGCCTGTCAGTTCAACGCAAACTTCATACATCAACCACCTGAACCTTTACATCCCACTGTATCGTCCTGGCCCTTCGAAGCTTGGGGACTAGATGTGGTAGGGCTTATCATTCCAAAAGCCTCTAATTGACATGCGTTCATCCTGAGAGCAATAGATTATTTGTCCAAGTGGGCATAAGTTATCTCCGTGCATGAAGTCAAGAAAGAAACAATTGTTGATTTCATCCGTACCCAAATCATCTGTCGGTATGGTGTGCCGCAACGCATAATAACTGATAATGGAACGCCTTTCGTCAATAAACTGATGACGAATTTAGCTGAAAAGTTTAAGTTCAAACAATACAAGTCATCAATGTACAATGCCCCTACAAATGGTTTGGCTGAAGCCTTTTACAAGACACTTTTCAACTTGTTAAGAAAAGTGGCGGCTAAGTCGAAGCGTGATTGGCATGAAAGAATTGGTGAAGCGTTGTGGGCATATCGTACAACATACAAGACGCCCACCCAATCAACCCCAAATGCGTTAGTATATGGAGTTGAGGCTATGCTACCACTAGAGTTGCAGATTCTATCATTGCGTATTGCTATCCAAGAAGAAATTTCAAGTGATGATAATGATCAGCTGCGTTTGGCGGAATTGGAAGCCCTTGATGAAAGCAGGTTGCTAACACAACAAACACTTCAATGTTATCAAGCAAGAATGGCACGCGCTTTCAATAAAAAGATGAATCCTCTATCTTTTCAAGTAGGAGACTTGGTGCTCGCCGTAAGAAGGCCAATCATTACTTCTAAGTGGGATGAGCCATATGTCGTGCAAGAGGTGTACTCCAGTGGTGCTTACAAAATTTTGGATGAAGACGGTGTACGTGTAGGACCGATTAACGGAAAGTTCCTGAAGCGCTACTACTCTTGAATTCCTTTATACCAATGCTCCTAAGCAAGAGGATAAACTGCAACAAGGCTCCTAAGCAAGAGTATAAACTGCATACCACGCTTTTGAACAACGTTGGCTTGATCTTGTAGAGTATTTCGACACTTTGCAAGTACGTAGGCAGCTCGGGTGAATATGTAGCTTGAGTGCAGCCACACCAAAAAATAAGTAACCTTTTTCCATGAACTACGTTGGCCTGATCTTGTAAAGTTTTTCGATACTTTTCAAGTACGTAGGCAGCTTGAACAAACACATTGTTTAAGTACGGTCGTAATAAAAATCTTATTCAGGAAATCGAAACAATGAACGTGAAAGTAATATTATTCGGGAAAATATGATAAGTAATTATTTTGCCAGTAAACAAAGAGTTACTCAAGGAGAATAAATTTATTATAAGTCAGCAAAAAGGGAATCCCTCATTTCTTCAAGCCGGTTCTTTTGATCTTGCAATGAAGCTTCCTTCTCGATATGCATAACAGGAGTCTTTCAAGCTCCTCTAAAGACTTGACCGCATTCTCAAATTGCATCTCCAAGGAAGGCAACAGAGCACCAGCCTTCGCTCAAAACTTTCTCTTATTTTGTAGCTCTTCCCAGCTCAGTTTCAAGGCGGATAATTTCATCATTAAGAGAAGCGCATTTCGTAGTTTGTACTTGGTATTATTCTTCTAGGGCCGAATCCAATAATGATTGAGTGTGATTAACTTCATGCTGACGAATAGTCATATCTTTCTCGAAGGCTTCGGAACGATGACATTGTGAGGCAAGTCTTTCTACCACTATGAATGTATTTACTGCACTCACATAAGAATCAACCTGCTCCTGTAGACGAGTCACATCACCTTTAAGATGAAGGATACTCCGATAAGTTTCATTAGTAGACGCATCAACATTGGCAACCTCGGAATATCTCGCTTTCTTTAGCTTTGTCAAGAATCTTAAGCCTATCTCTCGCCGTGCTTGATAGAAAACATCTATATGCGAGGTCGGTGGTCGAAATGAAACCGTGGAACAAGCAGGAATACTGGCAGGTTTTGCATTTGTGGTGGAATCAGGAATAATCTTACTCTTTTCAATAATGAGTGGGGCAGTACGTCTAGCAACATCTGGACTGTTTATTGAATCCTGACCAGCATCCTGCGGAGAACTCGCAGTCTGACTACCTTGTGAAGTTGGTTTTCCAAATTTGTCCGACGGAGTAAATTGCCTGAGCAGTTCAATGTTTTTCACCTTGCCATGGTTTACCCTCAATGGACGAGCCAAGATACCTTTCTCGGGAATAGATGCACCAAGGTCCAAGGCTAAATCACCTTCCTGTTGCAGTAAAGGAAAAAGTCGTTAAAAGTAAGAGTACATGTGAATCATGTATATATTATCATGTATGTATATACGTCAAGAGTTAAAAAAAAAATACCAATGCTTGTGAGGGAATATGGGAAGAGCTTGGAACTCCGTGTAGGATGTCAACATAAACGTCATATCTATTCCGTTTTCCACGTCGTTCATGTTTCGGGTCAATCTCGAAGCCTGCATCACTATTTGGACCTATCCCTTGTTGGTCTTTATTTTGAATAGCATCTTCGGGACATAAAAGTATTGGAGCTAAACATCCTACCATGTCTTGTTTGTTAAGCTTTCTTGGTTTATAAGGACTAGCGTCAATGCCATGAAAAATAAATTTAGCATTCTTTCTCAAGTCTCTTATATCTGTTTCCCTCCACCACTTGTTGAAGCTGTTGGTCACATCATTGATCCAAGACAAGGTTACACTAGGAAGGAAAACACGGGACATACTACCTGCAAACAATAACATTTGTCAATACTTCAAAGCTTCTAAGCGTGAAACTAATTTCAAATCACAGGGAAGTGCGTCAGAGACATCCTGTCAGAAACCAAACTGTCTACCAAATCCCTGAGGGTTGTAAGGCTCCATGTAGAAACGATCGCCTATTCGTGGACAAAGATAAGCCGAACGGAGGGACACCAGGTAGGTGAATCTCTCATTGTCGAGGTCACCGTCATCCATCAAGACAATCCCCCTATTTCTTTGGAGTATAAAGCAATGGACTCTCGCACGTCTCCCATTATGAATCAGCTTGCGGGCATCATCTTTATGAACTTTTGCGCCTACGGTTCCTGAATATGAGGTCATCAAAGGGCCTCGAGGTGAGGGCTTCACTTCATGATGAGTTTCGAAATAGTGAGCAAGCCAACCATAAAGATAATGTGCCGGAAAAAATGACTTAGAATTGCCTGGGTTTGTGAGGAAACCAACTTGTTCAAACCCTCATAAATGCTCGCCAATACCAGAACATCAAGACTGAAACCACGACCTCCTGCCATTAAACTAGCCATTTCAAATGTAACAGGCCTTATCTTTCTATCATCACTCCTGGGAAGAACAAAAACACAAAGCCAACAAGAGATATATGCTGTCAAATAAAGTTTAGCTCGATACATAACAGGAACACCAAGCTTCTCAAATATATCTTGTTGTTCTTCTTCAGACCAATCATCAGCAGGACGACAGAGGATCTCACCATCCGAGTTCTGGGTGGATTTTGGGTAGTGCTCGTCCTCTTCTTATTTATCGGTGGTGGATAGGTCACCTTATTCTTAGACAAGAACTCAATCCATTGTAGGGAAAATACTTCATCTTTAATTGTAAACCTTATGGCAAGACGGTGAAATGCAGAAATAAATACTTACAGGTGCCCGGAATGATCGTGTTGCCATTTGCATCTTGATCCTTGAATACTTTAAGTGGCGGTATTGCCTCATTATATATCTCACCATTAACGGGTAAGCTCCCAAGTTGATAAAGATCCCATAGAGAGATGGACAACTCTCCCTCAGCGGTGTGAAGCGTGTTCGCCGTATGGCACCAGGCTTTGAAGAAAGCCCTCATAATGGGTAGGTTCTTATCGTAAGAATAAAGTGAAGCGTATGTAGCAGAATGAATGAAGGATGCAATAAGGATGTCGCTAAAGTGGACGAGGACGTCTTCGGTCCACTCCTAATATCCAGGAGTATAAGACGATTCACCAGAAATCTTCAAGTGATTGCCTTCCCATCTTAGTGGCCCCTTGATCATCTTGTTCCCTAACAACGGAAAAGAAGGACGCCGATCAAATTTCATCGGTAATACACTTTTTAAAACATGACGTGAACGAGCATCCATTTTGGACAGATGAAGCTTTAGGGACATGCTTTGCTGGAAGCACTTTCTGTCAATGACAGGCACTTAACGCTTGGAATGGTATAACGAAAAGTTGGTGTTAAATCGGGTGCCTGACCCTACATCGTCACTTTCGCCATCAACCACAGAGAGGTAGGTGATGCCTTTGTCGCGAACTTCTTTGAGGTGCACCATCGTGATCCTGCACAGTAAAAGGGGAGAGGATAAGAAATAAGTAAAGAAGGACGATCATAACATTAATAATGCAAATATCAGTTGGTTCCTTGAGACGCCTTTGTCATGATTATTCCCTAAAATGATCCACTTGCAGTATCATTGAAGAAAAAAATCACATATATAAATTTAGAAGGTTATATTTATACCCCATGGTGTACTACCTACTTGTGCAAGGAAGGTGATGAATTCAACCGGGTGTCTGCAGTAAAAACAATGGTCAGATCAGTAGGAGTTACAAAAAGGTGTAAAATGGATAGAAGCATCAAGTCATCAACATTCATAACTTCAATAGGGGCATGTGCGTACAAGTGATTCCAAAAATTAGAAGATCAAGTGTGCCGCTATGCAAGGATATTCTCAAGCATATGATCAAATAGTTGTGATGTAAATCCAAGATACCTACTGATTTTCTCTCTAGCTATCAAGTTGAGACAGCTGAGAATCAGTTCAACCAAGGAAACTAGCAGAAAGTCACTAAGAAAAATCAAATTCGAGGATGCGGGTCAAATAACTATTCCATACTTGTACTCTATCCAGTCTTAATCAAGTTTTATGGGCAAAAATTCAAAGCAGAGAAGACAAGTTTTGAGTAAATCCGCGATGATTTGAGACAAGAAAGACATGTACAGTTGAAGGGTAACATCAATAAGGTCGCAATAAACATTTGCTTGGATTTGGAAAACGATGATGAACCCTAAGAGGCGATCTGTGGAGAATTGCGGCGATCAGTAGACGACGCATTTTCTGCTCTAAAACTCTTAGATTATGGCAAGAAATTTGGCGAGTAAGACTAAAACCAAGCATCGGAGTCCACTGCTACGATTGAAGGACTCGTACAATAAGGAAGCAACATCTCCAAGATTGAAGGAAAAAGAGAGGAATGGACCCGAGGAGGATGATATTTTATGTACTAAACCGATGCACGAGATCATGGGAATTCTTGGATTGGACTTTGATGACGAGGAATTGGTTGAGAGTAGCATATGGATAACTCAGCGTGGAAAAATGAAGACCAACAGACAAAAGGAGAATAATACCCCGACGAATGCAAAGATCACTGACATAGTGCCTGAAATGGTGAACAGTGAGGAGGAAATCCTCATTCAATTTTCTGACGAGGACGTGATGGAAGAAATCAACTACTGGAAGAGTGTTGTTTTCTGCTATGTTTTGGGTCCCAACCCTCCTTGGGAGGTCATACAAAGGCTACGTGAAAAGGATATGGGGTAAGTATGGTATTGATAATATATTTGTAGACACCCGCATTTTGACTGCCAGGTGTCTATGGTAGTCTCCAAAAAACACCCGATGATGATCGGCCGCAAACGTGACTTGGTATACACAGATTTGGGCTCGGAATCAATAATATCCGACATGGACTTTTAGCGGAGTAAGAATCTCACAAAACAGACCTCAAATCAAGGCCCAGTGGGTCGTTCCGAGCAAAATAAGACTAATTTGGGCCAAAACCGACACCAAAAATAAATCCCGTCTTTTGGCGACCGGGTCAAAACCCGGTCAAAGACGAAACCGTCTCACAAATCAGCCAAATTCATTCTCGAAACCGGCGCCCAAATCGAAATTCAAAAAACAAATCAATCAAATCACAAGGTCAACTCCTTCCTATTTTAGCTCGATTCACCCAATCCACTCGATCGAGTGGATTGACCCACTCGGTCGAGTGGAGCGCCTTAAACCGGGTTTGGCCCGTTTGCAAGGGCACTCGATCGAGTGCACTAGGGCCACTCGATCGAGTGACCCTAGGTCGTGGGGTAACGTCTATAAATACCCCACGACCCCCTCTCATTTCAAAAAGGTTTTTCCATGCAGTCTTAACCTACATTTCTACCTTAATCCTACCATACTACACTACACTACAAGCCCTTAGCAACCCTAAGCAATACACACAAAAACCGAGCCCTTCGTCCCTCGAAAACCGGCGAATCATCCACACACACACACACACACACACACACACACACCATAACTCGCGTACATCCTCGATGCTCCGGCGTCCCGTCGCTATTCACAAGTCCATTTCCGAGGTCCCTGCCAACCATGTATGTTGAGGGTGTCGTAAACCCCATCTCGATCTTTTCTATCTCGTTTCTCTTTTTTTATCTATTTTAGTTTGTCGTTTTATTTACATATTCGCTTTTTTTGTATCATAATCGTAGTAGTAACACTAACACTAACACTTTCATATTCGCATCTTTCTTTTGCATCATCTTTTTTATTTCTAACATTTAACTATTATATACCGCGTACATATATACACTAGTATTAAAATCTCGGTTTCGAATACGTTTGACTATGATGATCGCCTAAAGTCCATCTAATTCCTTTACGAATAACGACGGAGGTGGCACCCTTTCGAGGAGCGCCGCCCCAATGTGCTCAAGGACGTGATGTGATCGTGATCGGTCATAGTTGAACGTATTTGATCCCATTTCCAAGATTGGTGCAGAACCCGTTGACACGAAAACCGACATCACATAATCCGAAAGGATTTGTTTCGATGTCGTGACGTAGAGGGATGCAATTTCGTCACTAATTCAAAATTTCTAATCTAACAATAACGTTTTCATAAAATTCCGATGACAGTATTATAATCGTATGCATACACGATTATAGTACCGGAAGCCAAGTTAAATACAAATCGTGCGATATTTGTATTTGATTTGGCCAACCTTCGATTTTAAACCAAAAAATAAACGAGTCACAACTCGTACAGGTGCCACTCGACCGAGTACCATGGGCTACTCGATCGAGTAGCACCCAAAAAATTGGGCAGTAGCTACGTTTAAAGACGCACTCGACCGAGTCAGACCACGACTCGATCGAGTGGGTCCTATAACCCAGAAAACCGAGAGCTTTGACACACATTTCGAGCCTCGTCTTTTTACGACTTTAGTCATCACGTGTAAAGACAATCACGTGACTCTCCCCTTTTCAAAACCTATGCATTTCACGACACTTAGAGCAACTTTGATCGATTTTTTTTCGATGTGATAAGTTGGGACAAGGCATCGAGGCATGGGATCGGGCTAGCATTACGCTTGGATCCTATGTCTCCGTCCTTCGTTTAGTGCGCAACATAATGTGTATTTAATCGGGGTTCGTCCATCTACATAATTCGCGGTCTAGTTTACATACGGGTCCGTTTCTATCATTATATTGCCTTTTATTATTTCATTCTTTTTATTTTTTTGTTAATAATTGTATTGTGAATTCCGGGTTGTATTTCCGCCCGTGTAACTTGTACGTTATTTATTTTCGAGTTTTGTTTATTTACTTGCTTACCGCTTTATAAATGAACCTCGCATGCTAAATCATTTCGACCATAATTAGATGCATTAAATGACGTAGTTCACATACTATTCACATGCTTAGCCCGAAAACGCTGTTTGCATATCATTTAATTATTTTACTAGTGCGCGTACACGAACACGAACGATGTCTTAGTAGAGGCCGCCATTGTGCGGGCGGGGTTGGGTGTCCTTAGTGGGCTTCCCAACACGTACCCTCACCTCTTACTCAGAACCTTGGTTTCCGGATGTCCGAAACCATTGGCGCACGAGAGTCATTCTATATACGAAAGCCGGTGTAAACGGTATCGGTATTGCAATGCAAAGGGACGAGCCCCATAAACTCTAAAATCGAAGTGGGCCGTACTTTGTGTATAGCCCATGACGACATAGAGTGGGCTCGAATGGTTCCGAATAACCACAAAATTCGGTGGCGACTCCATTTTGACTTAAACTTCGAACCCGAGAACAATCTTACCACGAGATTCATTCGCCTACCCAAACCCGCGCGTGGCCGCGTCAAGGTGGACCTACGTCATGTCCACAATTTGGCGACTCCGCTGGGGATACCTGATGTACCACATGTCATCGGGGTTCCTAGGGTGAGACTCGAAGAGAAATCGTTCGTATATTAGTCTGCGCGCATTAGTTTAATGATTCATGCATAACCCATTTTTGCCCGGGCCGGTTACTTGTGACCGACGTCCCACTATACCGCGGTGCATTCCTACATGGGTGCGCTAAAGACTTCGATGGTGGAACTCGTATGGGTTTTGCGCCATGTCCTAAGACCAACTCGGCTTAGGGAGTCCGTCCTGATTTATGAGAAAGCCATCGTTGTTGGTATAGACCCTATTTTTGACCGACCGAGACTTAGCGTAATGCATACATAAGCGTCGTTATAATACTTGTTTGACTATGTGCTACTTGGTTTCCGTGTCAATTTTTTCAAAACCGTCATTTCAAAATTGCATCTTTCCAAAAATACCCAATTTTCAAAAAACCCGAAATACTGTCCGTTTCAGGACCCATCCTTCCAAAATACCTAAAATTTGAAAAAACCCGAAATGTTGCCCATTTCGGGACTCATCTTTTTAAAATATCCAATTTTCAAAACTCGGAATGCCGCCGAAATTTAGGATCAACGATTTGACTCAAAATATTCTTTTCTTTAGTCGGCATACTGTCCGTTTTAACTCTCGAATTCCGACGCCGTTTTGATTTTCTGAATTTTTCAAAATTCTAATCTTGGTTTTCGAAATTCCGCTTTCCATTTTCGAACTCTCGGAAATTCACCCTTTACATATTCTATTTTCAAACATCCAACTTTCCTAAAATAAATCTTCCCTACTATAGGACCTACCGTCTATCCGTGTGTCGGGTCTTTGCATAATACGTAGAAGGTTTATAGCGTCGAAACTCCGTCGATCTTACATCACGAGTTTCCCCCCTTCCCCGAGTCCGCCTTATTTGTCAAGGCACGACCAACCCGCGTAGGGCATACCCCTACAAAGGAAAGTCCGTCTATATACTCGAGTCAAATGTCTGGGGAATAATCTCACGTGGACCTTCCTTCGAACAGAACTAGGCCGACAAGGCCAAAGTCCTAAGGAAGTCATGCCACCTACGAGTCATCCGTCTAGGTGTCTTTCTCGAGTCTTTTTCGCTCAGTTCTTTTCTTTTGGGTCGCTCGGGATGTACTTTTTTCTATGATTCCAAGATCTGGGTTCGGTTTCTGATTACACGGTGTTCTTACAGACAGGCCGCCGGCAACCAGACACACCCACAAGATGGAAGCTACTTTGAACAGTTTGAAAACCTCTGTGGATGCCATGGTCAACAAACAGACCGACATTGAAGCCCAACTGACTGAAATGAGGGCTGGTCAAGTGGCTATTGTTGCTCGTTTGGCTGCAGTGGAGCACAGGACTCCTAATACCGAGACCAATGGGTCTCTAACTGAGCTACTAAGTGCGGTTCGCCGACTAGAAGAACAAGTGCACCTAGCCGGGAGTAACAACATTCATCGGGAAAACAGTCGTGAGTATGCCCCGATGAACGACAAGCTACCCCCGAACCTGAACCTCACGGGCCTACCGATGTTCGAGGGAATCGAAGACCCGTTACTACATGTACGGGCCTTCAAGGAGTTCATGGCCATCAAGGGAGTGGACTCATGCATGTTCAAAAACCTTTTTGCTGCGTCTCTTGAAAAGCACCCACGGGCATGGTACTACAGGCTAGACCCGAAGAAATACCCTACTTGGGATGATGTGGCCACCGAGTTCGCTCGGAATTATGCAGACAACACCGAGATCCAAACAACAATGCAATCTCTGGAGGTTATGGCCCAAGAGCCGAAAGAAGGTTTTACCAAATACCTTCAACGCTGGAGGGCCGAGAGCGTGAAACTGGTCGATAAGCCCAGTGAGAAGACTTTGGTGGAGGCTTTTGTCAAGAACCTCCTCCCCTCCTACCGGGTTCACCTCCGGTAAGCTGTCATACCCAATTTCACCACCCTTACTTAAATGGGTATGAGGATCGAGGACGACCTAAGACTGGAAGGCCTTACTAAAGCCACTAGCAAAGGGTACCAAGGGGCTTCCTCCTCCACTACCAAGCCTCAAGCTGCAACCCGCAACATTTTTGACGCGGTTAATCTACTAGATGCCCCGTCCAAGAAGAACACCCCCCCTCGGGTTTTCACTGATATAGGTACTACCTATACCTATGCCTTACAAAGGCTATCCTCCAAAGGCCTAATCCAACCGATAGGCCCAACTCCTGAAGTTCCGGTCGAGCGACGCTCCAAGAACTACAATGCCCAGGCCTATTGCCAGTACCACCTAGGCAATGGGCATGATACCGAGAAGTGCTAGAAGCTGAAGCATTTGATCCAGGACTTGATCGAAAGTGGTAAAATCTCGCTACCCGGAGATAAGCCCAGCAACAAGGAGAACCCTTTCAGCTCCCACGCCATCTTTACCGGGGAGGTGATTGATTGCTCTCACCTTATCTCTCCATTTATCCCGCAAGTGAACGGGATCTGGCTCGACGACGAGGATGACGTCTACCTCGCCAAAGGGGAAGCTGTCCCCATCACTTCCGAGGAAATTCTTAAGACCAAATCCCGAGTCTTAGCCAGTAACCACCTTGGTTGTCCCTATCAAGCCACTAGCTCTAGGGACACCCCCATTCCGACAACCGTCATTGAGCCATTCAGGACGGAAGTCGCCCCTGAGGAGCCAACTGCTGAAACGGCTCTCGTGAAGCAGCTGAAGAAGACCCGAGTTGACCTCACTATATGGCAACTCCTGGTTAGCTCACAGGAACATCGAGAAGCACTTACTAAGGCTCTCGATCAAATTAAGGTTGACTCTTTGGTTACCCCTGCTGAGATAGTAGCCACGGTCCTGCCCCACCTGAAGGGCAAAGCTAAGGAAGGAGGCCCGATGATCACTTTCTCCGAAGCCGACCTACCGCCATTCGGGGCCTCCCATAATCTTGCCCTCTACATTACGGTGGTTTGCCGAGGGAAATACCTCCCTATGACCCTGGTTGATGATGGGTCCGCTGTAAATGTCCTTCCTATAAGGACCGCCAAAGTCCTCGGCATTACCGAGGTCGATTATATCCCGACTGCTCAGACTATCCAAGCCTTTGATGGGAGCCCAAAGTCGGTAGCTGGGGCCGTGAAACAGACCATCATAACAGGCCCAATAGAAAAGGAGCTCGAATTCCAGGTGATCGATGTCACCTCATCGTTCAACTTGCTCCTAGGTAGGCCTTGGATCCACGCGGTCAAGGCGGTATCCTCCACCCTCCACCGAAAGATCAAGATGCCTCTGCTTAACAATGTTATCACTTTAGAGGCAACATCAATGACTGTGGCTAGCTGTAACGCCACGGGACGCACGGACCTCTGGGGGTTCGATTTTGTGGGGATGATCGAGGAAGAGTACCTCTTTAGGCCTTACTTCACTATGAGTATCGACACGATGCTCCAAAACCTAGGGTACTTTCCGGGGGCTACCTCCCGACCCGATCTTCCAGCTGGGAAGATCATCGAGGTCCTCAAAGACGAAGACTCTCACTTCGGTCTCGGTTATGCCATCACCCCCGAAAATGTTGTCCGAGCAGGAATTGAAAAGGCCTGCAACATTATTAAGGGTATCCACTTGAGCCCTTATAGCCCACGGTTGGCTGACTACTTTGTCACACCGGTGTTTGGGGCTGTTCAGGTTGGTCTATACCAACCCAATGCTGTGCACCTCGGGACCCACTTGGCCCGGGACTGCAACTATATTCCGGATGATGTGTTCGCCCTCATCCAGTCCGATGGAGCTGACAATGCTGAGCCCGCGCTAGGGCTACTATTTGGGGAAGACACCATAACCCCAACTCCAAAAGAAGACCTGGTCAACCTGATTCTCCGCAGCAACAGGTTTGACCCGACCAAGCTGATCTCGGATGTTGGCACCGAGACGGGAAACAGGGCCTGGAGAAAGACTGTCAAGTGGACTGACAGTCAGGGAAGAATCTACAAGCTGGTCACTGGAGAGGGAGACATGCCTGAGTCTGAGTCTGAGTCTGAGTCCGAGTCTGAGTCGGAGTCTGAGTCAGAGTCTGAGGTCGAGTCTAGGGAAGTCGGTGCTAGAGTCACTCCTGTAACCCCTTTCCCTTTTATCATTCCTGCTGCTGGCACTTCGGGGTCTGTCCCGAGTGCCTTACCAATTCCGCCACTGACCAATGATCAGATAGCTGCTCTCTTTGAGCTTTTTCCAAATTTTCAATCAATAATAACAACCGTTCCGCTTACGACTTGTCTCTTTCAAATTCTGCTTTTAAAAATATTTTATGCTATGACATTGAGAAACTAGATGAACAGGTACCGTTACCTCCGCATCTGATCGAGCAACTAGAGCAAAGGGAATCCCGGAACCCGGTAATCGAAGAAACCGAGTCCATAAATGTGGGAACAGCCTTAGAGCCTCAGACACTTAAGATAGGGTTATCCCTAGATCCCGAGGAGAAACAACAGTTCATAAACCTCCTCCAAGAGTTCAAGGATGTCTTCGCATGGTCCTACAAGGACATGCCGGGGATAGACCGGGAAATAGCGAGCACCACATACCAATTAAAGATGGGTGCAAACCGGTCAAGCAGAAGCTCCGCCGAATGAGGCCCGAGTGGTCTCTCAAGGTAAAAGAAGAAGTCGACAAACAGTTCAAAGCCGGCTTCATACAAGTGTCCGAGTATCCGGACTGGGTGGCAAACATCGTGCCGGTTCCTAAAAAGGACGGTAAGGTGCGGGTATGTGTTGATTTTCGGGATCTTAATAAGGCAAGCCCGAAAGATGATTTTCCGTTACCACACATCGACATACTGGTGGATAACACGGCCGATCATGCCCTTCTATCATCCATGGACGGGTATGCTGGGTACAATCAGATCAAGATGACGGAAGAAGATATGAGTAAGACTACCTTCACAACACCTTGGGGTACTTATTGCTATACCGTCATGCCATTTGGTCTCATTAACGTCGGAGCCACGTATCAACGGACCGCTAACACTTTACTATATGACATGATGCATAAAGAGGTAGAAGTTTATGTAGACGACATGATCGTCAAATCCAAAGAACGGGACGGTCACATCACCGCCCTAAGAAAATTCTTCACCCGATTACGCAAATACAACATGAGGCTAAACCCTCAAAAATGCAGTTTCGGGGTAACATCAGGCAAATTACTGGGTCATATCGTTAGCCAACGAGGTATCGAAGTCGACCCAGCTAAAATCAAAGCCATTACCGAGATGCAACCTCCCAAAACCGAAAAAGAAATAAGGGGATTTCTCGGGAAAGTCCAGTATATCAGTCGGTTCATTTCCAAACTAACCATGGTGTGTGAACCAATTTTCAAGAAACTAAAAGTAGGAGAACGGGTACTATGGGATGACAAGTGCCAAGCCGCTTTCGACAAGATCAAGGAAATATTGTCTGCTCCGCCGGTCTTAATGCCACCTCAACCCGGTTTGCCTCTGTCGTTATACCTAACAACGACCGAGACAGCCATGGGGGCTATGCTGGCTCAGACGGTTGACTCCGAAGAACGCGCTATCTATTACATCAGTAAGAAGTTTTTAGAGTATGAGTGCAAATATACCATGCTCAAAAAGACGTGTTTGGCCTTGGTTTGGGCTACTAAGAAGCTTCGGCACTATATGCTTAGCTACGAGGTCCATGTGCTATCCAGGATGGACCCCGTCAAATACCTCTTCGAGAAGCCCGTTCTCAACGGCCGAATTTCTAGATGGACTCTAATGTTGGCAGAATTCGACCTAAAATTTGTGCCATTGAATGCTATCAAGGGGCGGGTAGTAGCTGAATTTGTCGCCGACAGCCCGGTAGCCGAAGAAGGACACACCGACACCTGGTCCTTCCCAGACGAAGATATTTTCCATACCGATACTGAAACGTGGGATTTATACTTCGATGGAGCATCCAATTTTCGAGGATTCGGAGTTGGGATCCTCCTAATTTCACCAAAAGGGGAGAACACTCCCATCTCCATCAAACTGGAATTTGATGTAACCAACAATGCAGCAGAGTACGAAGCATGCATTTACGGGCTACAAGCCACCGCCAATATGGGGATCACAAATCTCCGGGTACATGGTGACTCATCCTTGGTCATTAACCAAGCACTCCAAAAATGGAAGACTAGGAATGCTAATCTCATGGCCTACCAGGCACGAGTAAGGGATCTCGAGAAACAATTCCAAAGGGTAGAATACATATACCTGCCCCGAGAAGAGAATCAATTTGCAGATGCACTCTCGAAATTGGCATCTTTACTGAACATTCCCAACCACGTAACCAGTATGCCAATTTGCGTCGAAAGACGGTCCGAGCCGGCATACATTCACGACGTCGAAGACATTGAGATAACTGATCCCGAACCATGGTATCAGGCTATGTTAACGTACCTGAAAAACGGATAATATCCTCCCGGGACGGAAGGTCGAGCCAAGAAAGCCTTACGAAGGCTAGCCACCCAGTTCATCCGTACCGATGACGGAGAGCTGTACAAAAAGACGGCACAGGGGGCTCTTCTCCTTTGTGTTGATAAATATAAGGCTGAGAAAGTTATGGCCGAAGTGCATGATGGTGAAAACGGTCCACACATGAATGCCCACATGCTGGTCCGAAAAATCATGAGGCTCGGTTATTACTGGAATACCATGGAAGCCGACTGCCGGTTATATGTCAAACATTGCCATAACTATCAAATCTTCGGCAATGTGCAACATATGCCGTCATCACTGCTTTATACCATGACGTCACCCTGGCCATGGGGTATCGACATAATCGGGAAGATAAACCCCTCTGGCACTGGTGGGCACTTCTTTATTTTAGTAGCTATCGACTATTTCACCAAGTGGGTCGAAGCTGAATCATATCGCATCCTCAATGCTAAGCATGTTGCCAAGTTTATCCAGAACAAGATAATATGCCGGTATGGAATTCCTTATGAATTTATCAGTGATCAGGGGACCCATTTTCGAGCCGAGACCGCGGCCCTGCTGACCAAGTATAAAATTCAAAGGCATACGTCCTCGCACTATCGTCCCCAAACAAATGGAGCGGTAGAGGCGGCCAATAAAACAATTGTCACCATACTCAAAAAGATGGCTGATAATTACCGGGATTGGCCTGACAAAATACCTTTTGCCCTATGGGGATACCGAACGTCAATTCGCACCGCAACCGGGGCGACGCTGTATTACCTAACCTATGGGATGGAAGTCCAACCAGTTGAACTAGAGGTACCATCCCTCAGGATCTGCTAGAAAGCCAAGTGCCCGAAGCTGACTGCGTTCGAGCACGGTATGACTCGTTGGTTCTACTAGACGAACGACGATCTGGTGCCCTCAATAATATCCAAATCTACCAGAAGAGGATCCAACGGGCTTTCAACAAGAGAGTAAGGCCCAGAAACATTAAAGAAGGAGATCTAGTCCTTAAGTCTGTTCGAGCTTTACTACCAGTTGACCCAAGGGGAAAGTTCAAACCCAATTGGGCTGGTCCATATCTGGTGAAGAAGATCCTATCAGGGGGAGCGGTGATGCTGACGGACCTGGACGGGAATGAGTTCGTCAACCCGACCAACCTGGACCAGCTGAAGCGTTACTACCCTTAATCACTTCTCAATGTCATTAGCAAAATTTATCAAAATCATTTTTTTCAAAAAAGCAAGTCAATGAGCTAGAATTACTTATTCCACTGTCGCAAACATCTTGAACCAATAGTCTTGGTGTAATTACTAAGCCTGAACTACGTTTGGTTTGATTCTGCTAATCGCGGATAGGTAGGCAACCCCTCAAAAGGGTACAACCAATGCAATCAAGAAAAGACAGGAACAGTTTAATAATAATTTCTTTTATTAATTCAAAAAAAAAAATCCCGATAAACCCAGGAAATTACAAAATGCAGGAATTCAAAAAAAATACAAAAAAGAAGCACACAACAAAAATAGTAATAATACTTAAATAATAATAAAGCTAAAGGACTTGGCATTTAAGGCATCTTGCCCTTCCCCTTGTCCTTGGCCTCCTTAGCCATCCACTGGCGACGACTCGGAGGGGAGCGCTCCCGAATCACCACGGGAACCTCTCTAGCTCGGGCTCGTTTGTTTGAGCCCGAATCCTCTATCACCTCAATAGGCCCAAGTCGGGCCCTCACGGGCTCAGGGAGCCGGTCGCACGGACCTAGTCGGTCCCGGGCCGCCAGTCTTGGCCCAAGGCGTCTCTCCAAATCGGTCTGCGGGCTTGGCTGCCCCCGTGTGCTGCTAGAACCGACCTCCTTAGATCGAGTCTTAGTTTGTGACTTAAGACCCGATTCTTCCCGGACTGCAGCTTCAGGAATATCTCCTCCGTCAAAGAAATCCCTGTTATCCTTCGCTGTCTCTCGGCGAACCAATTCAAAGGCCTCATCAAGCTTCAAGGCCTTGCGAGCTTCCTCGGACTCCTCAGAAGTCCATTTATGGTAAGCCCGTGAAACCCAAGCGGATTGGCAAGGGCTGGGTATGGTCCATGTAGGACGAGTGAACCATCTTTGCAACCAGGTGTCGCACATAGCGTCCGTCAATTGGAGCGAGACGCTAATAATGGCTTCAGTCTCAGGGATGCGCTGAGAAAAACTGAACTGCCTCAGGAGACGGTCCGGGTAAATATGAACTGTCCAGTCTAGGGACAGAATCACCAGGTAGCGAGCTTGGTCTCTCTTGGCCAATCCAGTCAACTTCGAAAGGAACCACCAAGCGACGGTCCACCTAATCAAAGGACCCCCGTGGAACACCAGCTCTTTATCCCAGTAAGCTCGGTTTATTTGATGACTCGAGCTTATCCGTCGCCTTCTGGAGCTAATCTGACTGCTCCGGTAATTGGGAATGCTCGGAGGGGACTCTATAATTGACAGCCGCTCCGACAACCATATCTGAAAAGTATACACAAGCGTCGTAAGCAACAGAGTGGTCCGCTACAGCCCACTCGATCGAGTACAGCAGCTGACTCGATCGAGTAAGCCCTCCAAAAACAGGCAGTAGCTCGACAAAGATGTCACTGGATCGAGTGACATGTCCACTCGATCGAGTGACTTACGGACTTCAGGGATTTCGCGTGAAAAAAAAAAACGCGAGACGTATACCTGCAGGAGACGGGTACTTCCCGTCAGCCGTCGGGTTGGGTCGAGCCGCTTAGCATCCAGACCCATGATGATTTTCCCAGTGGCTAGCCAAGCAGGGCTATGACCAGTCTCCATCTGGTCAACCACTCCAATCAGCCTGATTTGACCAATGCACGAGTCAAGCTCCATCAACCCTTCAAAAACGTAGCAGTGCAGCATGCAAAAGGCGAATGCCCTACGCCTGAAAGTCGGGGTGGCCCTCACATCCCGACTGTTCATGAACTTATCAGCCAGGTCGAATAGGGAAACAGTATTTCCCCGCACCATCCGATTTGTCTCAGCATGAGACAAACCCAAGAACTCCCTCAGCCTCCTTCTTGGATCCGGGTAGAACGAGGGAGTAGCAGGCTGAACAGCAGGGCTCCAACCACCTATGGATGCGATTTCCTCAGGAAGAGGCATATCTCTCCCCCGTGGGAATGCAAAGACGTGATGGGTATTATCCCAAAACGTTAGGCAGGCGTCCAAGAAATGGGAATCAATTATCAAACGTTGGAGGGGGAATAGACTGACGATTCCCATCTGGGTCAGTCGAACCTTTTCCTTGTCCCGAAAGTACTGGGACCAAGCAAGAAGCATAGCTGTCAAATGATCGATACCCATGGCAGAAATTTCTAGCTTTCTTGAAAGTCTAAAATATTTTGAGAAGGAGAAGGAGAAGGAGAAGGAGAATTTGAGTTGGGATGCAAAAGCTGAAGCAGGGATTCCCATATTTATAATGGGAAAACCTAACTGTAACCCTAACTACCTTGCCTCCTCAGCGCGCGCAGGCCTAATTTCGAATAAAAGAACTCGGAATAGGAATCAAGCCATCCCGAGCTTTCCCAAGAATTTCTAAAAATTTTCTGTGATAAAAAATTGTGATAAAATTCTTTTCAAAAATTGTGGCATTTTCAAAAAAATTCGGTATCTTGTCTCCCCAGCGCGAGTCAGTGTTTTGCCTATGTGTTACATACAAGTTGTTATGTGTCAGCATACAGGTACACTCCAGACTTCAGAAGCAAGTCTCCGCGGAGCTATTTTATTCCCCAGCATAAGTCAATGTTTCCTCGGAATGCTACATCCCAGACGTGATGTGTCAGCATACGAGTACACCTACACCCCCAAAAGGCAAATTTTACTCCCCACGGAGCTACCATCATCAGGACAAGTATGACCATCTGCTTATGGCTGGCGAGCCCTTCATGCGAGTCTACTGGACTATAAACAACCCGACCGGAAGTCTACCAGGTCTTAACGGGCTTGGTATCTACTCTGACTTTCGCCTTGTCCAAGCCTCATTCAGAGTGCGGGCTCTGTAGACACCCGCATTTTGACTGCCAGGTGTCTATAGTAGTCTCCAAAAAACATCCGATGATGATCGGACACAAATGTGACTTGGTATACTCGGATTTGGGCTCGGAATCAATAATATCTGACATGGACTTTTAGCAGAGTAAGAATCTCACAAAACAGACCTCAAATCCAGGCCTAGTGGGTCGTTCCGAGGAAAATAAGACTAATTTGGGCCAAAACCGACACCAAAAATAAATCCCGTCTTTTGGCGACCGGGTCAAAACCCGGTCAAAGACGAAACCGTCTCACAAATCAGCCAAATTCATTCTCGAAACTGGCGCCCAAATCGAAATTCAAAAAACAAATCAATCAAATCACAAGGTCAACTCCTTCCTATTTTAGCTCGATTCACCCAATCCACTCGATCGAGTGGATCGACCCACTCGGTCGAGTGGAGCGCCTTAAACCGGGTTTGGCCCGTTTGCAAGGGCAGTCGATCGAGTGCACTAGGGCCACTCGATCGAGTGACCCTAGGTCGTGGGGTAACGTCTATAAATACCCCACGACCCCCTCTCATTTCAAAAAGGTTTTTCCATGCATTCTTAACCTACATTTCTACCCTAATCCTACCATACTACACTACACTACAAGCCCTTAGAAACCCTAAGCAATACACACAAAAACCGAGCCCTTCGTCCCTCGAAAACCGGCGAATCATCTCCACACACACACACACACACACACACACACCATAACTCGCGTACATCCTCGATACTCCGGCGTCTCGTCCCTATTCACGAGTCCATTTCCGAGGTTCCTACCAAGCATGTATGTTGAGGGTGTCATAAACCCCATCTCGATCTTTTCTATCTTGTTTCTCTTTTTTTTTTTATCTATTTTAGTTTGTCGTTTTATTTACATTTTCGCTTTTTTTGTATCATAATCGTAGTAGTAACACAAACACTTTCATATTCGCATCTTTCTTTTGCATCATCTTTTTTATTTCTAACATTTAACGATTATATACTGCATACATATATACACTAGTATTAAAATCTCGGTTCGAATACGTTTGACTATGATGATCGCCTAAAGTCCATCTAATTCCTTTACGAGTAACGACGGAGGTGGCACCCTTTCGAGGAGCGCCGCTCCAATGTGCTCAAGGACGTGATGTGATCGTGATCGGTCATAGTTGAACGTATTTAATCCCATTTCCAAGATTGGTGCGGAACCCGTTGACACGAAAACCGACATCACATAATCCGAAAGGATTGGTTTCGATGTCGTGACGTAGAGAGATGCAATTTCGTCACTAATTCAAAACTTCTAATCTAACAATAACGTTTTCATAAAATTCCGATGACGGTATTATAATCGTATGCATACACGATTATAGTACCGGAAGCCAAGTTAAATACAAATCGTGCGATATTTGTATTTGATTTGGCCAACCTTCGATTTTAAACAAAAAAATAAACGAGTCACAACTCGTACAGGTGCCACTCGACCGAGTACCATGGGCTACTCGATCGAGTAGCACCCAAAAAATTGGGCAGTAGCTACGTTTAAAGACGCACTCGACCGAGTCAGACCACGACTCGATCGAGTGGGTCCTATAATCCAGAAAACCGAGAGCTTTGACACACATTTCGAGCCTCGTCTTTTAACGACTTTAGTCATCACGTGTAAAGACAATCACGTGACTCTCCCCTTTTCAAAACCCATGCATTTCACGACACTTAGAGCAACTTTGATCGATTTTTTTTCGATGTGATAAGGTGGGACAAGGCATCGAGGCATGGGATCGGGCTAGCATTACGCTTGGGTCCTATGTCTCTGTCCTTCGTTTAGTACACAACATAATGTGTATTTAATCGGGGTTCGTCCATCTACATAATTCGCGGTCTAGTTTACATACGGGTCCGTTTCTATCATTATATTGCCTTTTATTATTTCGTTCTTTTTATTTTTTTGTTAATTGTTGTATTGTGAATTCCGGGTTGTATTTCCGCCCGTGTAACTTGTACGTTATTTATTTTCGAGTTTTGTTTATTGTAGACACCCAAAATTTGACCGCCAGGTGTCTATAGCAGTTTCCAAAAAACACCCGATGATGATCGGACGCAAACATGACTTAGTATACTCGGACTTGGGCTCGGAATCAATAATACCCGACATGGACTTTTAGTGGAGTAAGAATCTCACAAAACAGACCTCAAATTCAGGCCCAGTGGGTCGTTCCGAGTCAAGCAAGACTAATTTGGGCCAAAACCGACACTAAAGATAAATCCCGTCTTTTAGCGACCGGGTCAAAACCCGGTCAAAGACGAAACCGTCTCAGAAATCAGCCAAGTACGTCTCGAAACTTGCGCCACAATTCAAAATCAGCCAAAAATCAATCCAAACCTATCCAAATCAATCACAATCAATTAAGCACAAATCAAGGGCAATCACGCCCAAAATAACCCGGCCTAATTGATCCACTCGATCGAGTGGATTGGCCACTCGATCGAGTGGAGCCCCTTTGAACCCGTCCAGGTTCATTCACGAGGGCACTCGACCGAGTGCACCCGCGCCACTCAGTCGAGTGACCCGGGGTCGGGGCTCCCTATAAATACCCCATGACCCCATGCACAAAAGACACAATTTTTACTTCAAGTACAACCTCTTGCAACCACACTTACAAACTTCTCAACTCGTTTGCGTGCATACAAATCCCATACACACAATACTACGACCCTAGTGACCCTAGGCAAGACACACAAAACCCGAGCCCCTCGTCCCTCGGAGAACCGGCGAAGCATACACACATGTACACACCATAAATCGCATACATCCTCGATACTCCCAAGCCCGTGCCGCTATTACGAGTCTATTTCCGAGGTCCTTACTAAGCATGTATGTTGAGGGTGTCCTAAACCCCATCTCGATCTCTTTTCTTCTAATCTCATTTTCGTTTTATTTATCGTATTTTCGTATCGCATTTATAATCGTAATCATAGTAGTGACACTAGCATTAATATTGTCGCACTTTCGCGTCTTCATTTTTGTATCATCATTTCTTTATCATCATTATCGTCATAATGTCGCATAAATGCATTTTAATACGAAAAATTCGGTTTTGAATGTGTTGAACTATGATAACCAATCTAAAGTCATAGTTGAACGCATTTAGTCTCATTTCCAATTAGTATGGAACCCGTTGACACGAAAACCGACGTCACATAATCCGTAAGGATAAATATTGACGTCGTGACGTAGAGGGGCGCAATTCCGTCACTAATCAAATTTTTATCTAACAATAACCTTTTTTACAAAATTCCGATAACGGTATTATAATCATATAAGACATGATTATAATACCGACAAACCGAGTTAAATTTAAATCCGTCAATATTTTTATTTGACTCGGCCAATTATCGATTTAAAGCACATTAAAACAAACGAGTCACAACTCGTATAGGTGCCACTCGACCGAGTACACCTGCTACTCGATCGAGTAGCACCCATAAAAACGGGCAGTAGCTACGTCTAAGGACACACTCGACCGAGTCAGGCCATGACTCGACCGAGTGGGTCCTGCAGCCCAGAAACCGAGGGCTCTTCTTTTTATCATTCGAGCCTCGTCTTTTTTAAAAGCGACTTAGTCAACGCGTGTAAAGTCAATCACGTAGCTTTTCCAAAATTCATGCATATCACTTCACTTAAACGATTTTGATCGACGGTCTCACATTGTTAATTTTATATCGACGCCTCTTTGGTCGTATCCGACGTAAAATTAATATAGACTCAATTTCTCGAGGTGATAAATCGGGACAAGGCATCGAGGTTCGAGGTCGGGCTAGCACCACGTCTAGGTCTCGAACCTCCGTCCTTTAATTAATATGCAATATAATGCGTAATTAATTAAAGTCCGTCCGTTTACACAAATTCACGGTCTAGTTTATACACGGGTCCGTTTATAATTATTGCTCGTCATTTCAATTGTATATTCCGATTATTCTATTGTACGCCGTATTGTGAATTCCGGGTTGTATTCCGCCCGTGTAACTTGTAATCAATTTATTTTCGCTTTGCTTCATTTATTTGCGTTTTACCGCTTTTAAATGAACCCTCGCATGCTAAATCACTTCGACAATAAATTAGATGCATTAAATTGACGTAGCTCACATTTAATTCGCATGCTTAGCTAAAACGCTGTTTGCATAACATTTCACCGAATTACTAACGCGCATATTAAAAAGTCAAACGATGTCCTAGTAGAGGCCGCTAAGAGCGGGCGGGGTTGGGTGTCCTTAGTGAGCTTCCCAACACGTACCCTCACCCCTTACTCAGAACCGTGGTTTCCGGATGTCCGAATCCATTGGCAACGAGAGTCATTCAATATACGATTAACCGCCCAAGTCGGCATCTGTATCGATATGCAAAGGGACGAGCCCAATAAACTCTCAAACCAAAATGGGCCATACTTTGTGTATGGACCATGGCGATATAGAGCGGGCTCGAACGGTTCCGAATAACCATAAAATTCGGTGGCGACTCCATTTCGACTTAAATTTCAATTCGATCCTTCTCATATGGAGGTTCATTCGCCTACCCAAAACCCGCGCGTGGCCGCGTCGGGGTGGACCTACGTCATGTCCACATTTATTTACTTTCTTACCGCTTTATAAATGAACCTCGCATGCTAAATCATTTCGACCATAATTAGATGCATTAAATGACGTAGTTCACATACTATTCACATGCTTAGCCCGAAAACGCTGTTTGCATATCATTTAATTATTTTACTAGCGCGCGTACACGAACACGAACGATGTCTTAGTAGAGGCCGCCATTGTGCGGGCGGGGTTGGGTGTCCTTAGTGGGCTTCCCAACACGTACCCTCACCCCTTACTCAGAACCTTGGTTTCCGGATGTCCGAAACCATTGGCGCACGAGAGTCATTCTATATACGAAAGCCGGTGTAAACGGTATCGGTATTGCAATGCAAAGGGACGAGCCCCATAAACTCTGAAATCGAAGTGGGCCGTACTTTGTGTATAACCCATGACGACATAGAGTGGGCTCGAATGGTTCCGAATAACCACAAAATTCGGTGGCGACTCCATTTTGACTTAAATTTCGAACCCGAGAACAATCTTACCACGAGATTCATTCGCCTACCCAAACCCGTGCGTGGCCGCGTCGGGGTGGACCTACGTCATGTCCACAATATCGTTCTTACCAAATGAGATCTTTTTAGTTAGATTTAAAAGCATAGCTGATAAGGAAAAGGTTCTTCTAGAGGGTTATTACATGTTTGATAACAAACCGCTCATTGTGAGACCATGGACCCAAGAAACGAAACTAATGAAGGAGGACATTCAGGCTGTTCCCACTTGGGTGAAAATACATGACTTGCCTCTTAAATTCTGGGGGAAATGCCTCCCGACGATTTCCGATTTGACAGGACGATTTATTAAAACTGATCAAGCCACGTTGGTGAAGAAGAGACTAGGATTCGCTAGAGTGCGTGTGGAAATAAAAGTAGGCCAAAAACTTCCTGATATGATCAGATTTAAGGATGAACGGGGAGAAATCCAACAAGTGAAGGTGGCGTTTGAATGGCGACCAATTAAATGTACTCATTGTAAGGGCATGGGACACGCAACTGATAATTGCAGGAAGAAACCGTTGCAGGCTAAGAAACCCCAATCTGCAGCGAAGCAACCTTTTAAGGTATGGAAGCAAATTCCCCAGGTGACAGCTCCACAGGTGAGTGAAACCCAGTTTCCCACTCTCATGCGTAGGCCACCGGGAACGAGTACTGATATACAAGACCAATCTCAGAAGCCAAATAAGGAAGGGGATACCACGACTCCAGAACTGACAGTGCAAAATGTTAATGTAGTAAGCACACCACCTCCTCCCTTTACTGTCACATAATGATACACAAAATCGGTTTTTGGAACGTGAGGGGGATGAACGATGTGAATAAACGGAAAAGTATAAGTTCTTTTATACAGAATAAAGAGGTTAGTTTATTTGGGCTGCTAGAAACAAAAATAAAAACCATTAAGATACATGATGTTATCCGTAATGTTTGTAATGGATGGAGCGTGGCTACAAACTGTCACCAACATCCTTAGGGGAGAGTGTGGCTTATATGGAAACCAGTGCACTTCGATGTCTGGATCACTCAAACCGCAGCTCAATGCATTCATGCTCGGGTTGTGGACAAAGGGGATAATTCCTCCTTTGAGTTATCAATGGTATATGCGTATAATAAGGGGGAGGACAGGAAAGAACTTTGGGAGCATCTAATGAACCTAGCCCAAGGTATCCATGGTCCTTGAATTATTTCTGGGGACTTTAATACGGTTACGTGCCCTGAAGAAAGACTTGGAGGTGAGTCGAAGCAAGAAGATATAGATGACTTCAATAATTGTATAAGTGTGTGATATGGTGGATATGGGAGGAACCAGTTCTTACTATACGTGGAACAATAAACAAGATCCACACCAAAGAATTTATAGTCGATTGGATAGAGTTCTTGTCAATAACGAATGGCTTCACGCTCATCCTGATTACCATTCTCACTTCTATCCTGAGGGTCTTTTCGACCACTGCCCTTGCGTCATCGCTACTGCTACTGATATGAGAGTGATGAAGACAAGCTTCAAATTCTTTGACATGTGGACCTCTCATAATGAGTTCCTACCAATTGTGGAATCGCAATGGCAGGTACAGGTTGAGGGTACAAGAATGTTCAAACTTGTCAAGAAATTAAAGGCTCTAAAGAGTGATTTGAGGGAATTAAAAAGAAGGGCTTATTCAGATGTGGAATGCAGATCGGTACAGGCGGGAAAAGAACTGGAAGAGGCCCAAATTCAGCTTCAACTTGGTCCAACGAATCCTATCCTGATGGATAAGGAACGAAGGAATGCTGATGAGTATAGAGAACTGCTAGCAGCGCATAATTCATACCTTCGACAGAAGGCGAAAGCTAATTGGATCAAGGATGGGGATGATAACACAGCTCACTTCCACAGAGTACTGAAGCAACGGGTGAAACAAAACACTGTCTACCAAATTACTGATATGGATGGGCAGACCCATACGGATTAGACTGGTATTCAGGAGGCGTTCTTAAACTATTATAAGAAGATTCTGGGGAGTAGCTCTACGACTGAGAGGGTTAGGGAAGATGTCGTCAACAGAGGCATGATATGCACCGCTGAACAAGCTGTCGTTTTGGAGACCCCGGTGACGGATAAGGAGATTAGGGATATTGTCTTCTCTATTCCAAATGAAAAGGCCCCGGGGCCGGACGGTTATACGAGTGGCTTCTACAAAAAAGCTTGGAATATAATAGGAGAGGAGATTTGTGCAGGGGTCAAAGATGCTATGCGAACGGGGAAGATTTTGACACAAATAAACTCCACCACTCTGACCCTTATTCCCAAATGTGAGTCGCCTACGGACATTACACAATTCCGGCCTATAGCCTGCTGCAATCTCATATATAAAATCATCTCGAAGGCTATATGTAACAGGTTAGCAAAAATCCTCCCTGAAATTGTCCATGAAAACCAAGGAGCATTCATTAAGGGGAGATCCATAATCGACAACATTCTTATTTGTCAAGATATTGCACATCGATATTCTAGGAAAAGTGCGTCACCCAGATGCTTAATCAAAATTGACCTCCAAAAGGCGTACGACTCTGTAGAATGGAGTTTTGTGGAGGAATTAATGATACGCCTCAAGTTCCCTAACCATTTTACGCGGTTGATAATGTCGTGTGTCACTTCTCCGATGTTCTCACTAAGTTTAAATGGCATTTTATTTGGCTATTTCAAGGCACAAAGGGGTTTAAGGCAAGGAGATCCTTTGTCCCCTATCCTCTTCTTCTTATGCATGGATTATTTGAGTAGAATGCTATCTTACGCTACTGAGAAGTGGTCGTTCAATTACCATCCTATGTGTAAGCATATAAAGTTGACTCATCTCATTTTTGCCGACGACTTGATGATGTTCTTTAAAGGTGACTCTCAATTCTATTATGCTGCTCATGCACACTATCTCTTCATTCACCAAAGCATCCGGTTTGCAGTTGAATACTACTAAATAAGCTATATATTTCAATGGCATGAAACCGGGTTTGAATTGAAGAGTGACATTATTCAGGCTACTGGATTCAGAGAAGGATTGATGCCTTTTACCTATTTAGGTAATACCAATCAAGCCAGGAAGCTAAATAAACAAGAATGCTCTATAGTTGCTGACAAGATGGTAGTGAGAATTAGGAGCTTCGGCGCCAGAAAACTATCATATGCTGGCAGGGTAGTCATAATCAAATCTATTCTCAACTCCCTCCATAATTATTGGTCAAATATCTTCCTGTTTCCCAGAGGAGTCATGAGAAGGATTGAGGCCATATGTCGGAATTATCTTTGGGAAGGAAACGCAGAATATAATAGAGTCCTACTGGTCTCTTGGGACAGAGTTACTAGGCCTAAGATTGAGGGATAAACGGGGATAATAAAGGCCGAGACCTGGAATTTGGCGGCTGTTAGAAAGCTCGTAAATTGGATTTATGAGAAAAGTGACAAACTATGGATCCGTTGGGTCGATCATAATTACCTGCAAGGTGGTGAATGGACCGATTACAAACCACCACCGGACATCCCTTGGACTTGGAGATCGATTTTCAAAGCAAAGGAAAAGCTGAAACACGGGTTCGATAATGGCGTCTGGAAGCACTCTCCAGCAGGCTACTCTACAGCGGATGGGTACAATTGGTTGCGTGGAGTAGGGGCTCAGGTGCCTTGGCATCGACTCATTTGGGATAAATGGAGCGTACCGAAACATGCATTTTTATCTTGGCTTTTGATCAATGATAGGCTAAATAGAAAAGTAAGAATTTCCAGATTTATCTACTGCACTGAACTGGAATGCTGCTTATGTGCGGCTGAGGAGGAAACTGCAAATCACCTGATGATTGAGTGCGCCTACAGTAAGCAAATTCGACAGAAGCTGACTGACTGGACTGAGATGAACATGCCATTGCAACCGGACTATGATATGGCTACTGGTCCGAAGGGTAGAATACAAGCAATGATTCTCAATGTATACCACATTACCACCATACCATCTGGGTAAGTCGGAACACAACGAGATATGAGGGTGTCCTGATACATCCCACTAGTGTTTTCAAAAAAATACAACAAGAATTGCGAAGTAGAATTGAGGGCCTGTTGGAAAACCCCTGCAACTCCGTTGAGGAACGACAAGTATTACGAAAAATGCAATTGTAATTGTCGTGTTTGTTGATCACTTTGTACATGCTTAGAGTCAATCCATGCTTGTAAATTGATCGTTTTGGAATAAAATTCTCACATTACATAAAAAAAAATAAGGTCGCAATACAAGAGAAAAAAGTATGGGTCGATAATTAAGGCACTGAAAACCAGTAAAAAAAACCTAATTAATTCGACCCGCGAGAGTATTTGACGAGGACTACAACGATAACATCAAAAAAGAAGTACTTCGTCAAGCTTAAAAAAATATATACTCCGTACATACAAGTTTATCAGAAAAAAAATGATGAAGATCATAAGAAGGCTATGCTACAGAGGTTACAATTACTTCTTTATAGTTTAAACATTTCCTTTTGGAGGTTACTTCTACAAGTGTAATGTCATGTTACTGGATCGAAACAAAGGAAATCGACCTAACAACAAAATGAAGTATAATGATATATACAAAGACATTGACAAAAATTTGACCGGAAAAGGTACCTTCGTAGAATCCGAATGCAAGGAATGACTTGGCACAAAGTGTTATATTGAATGATAAAGTTGTCAATTCCTGATAGCTTTTGTTCTTGCAAAGTACTGGAGAGCGGATGGTGTCCCTGAAACAATGGCCAAATGACAGTAAGGTTCAACGTTGTATTCCTAATTCATATTCTCCCTATCGATTGAACGATTCGAAAAAAAATTGGATAGCAAAGTTTGATTTCTGAGCACACAGCGAGGCACAAAAAATTGGATAGCAAAGTCCGACCTATGTGGATACTGATTTCACAACGCGTCATCACTTGCACTCCAAGTGGTGTACAAGCTTTACTCTTGTTCGGCCCAGTCAAGACCAACTCGTATAACATACGTAATGTCCACAACTTCAACCTCAAGTACTAAAACACCAAAATCGAATGTGAGTAGTCATAAGATCCATCTTGATCATCTACACATCGTATCTCGTTTAGTGTACATTCTGTGGGTGAAACTTCTCATACAATGTGATTTACTTACATTTCACATTTTACAGCTTTCGTATGACTTACCGCTTTTATGACCTTAATCGCATGCTAAATTCCCTAACACGAAATTCAAAACATAAACAATACCGTCACAAGGTACACCTAATTAATACCACCCTTGCCAAGGAAGGTCTCGGCTTCCTCCGCCAGTGGAATGTCTAGGAAACGACAAAACCTCTCCACAGACACTTCATCAGAAACCGGAATGGAAGGGCGAAGCGAATCCCATCCACCAATAGCATCTAACTCCTCGGGCAACGGAGAAATATCATCCCGTGAATACGCAAAAATACATGATGGTCGGGATTCCAGAATGTGAACACGCGCTTAATAAGCCGTCTTGCACCCTGGTTTGCTTGAGCGGCATAATACACGACAAGCCAACACTCAATAACTCCTAAAGTAAGCTCACCTTTTTTAAAGGAATTCATCCACTTGGTCAAAAGCTCACCGAAGGTCGACATGACTTTAATAATCCAAAAGGGAGTAGTAAGCACTACATGGATGCCAATTGTGTCTAAAGAAGACCCCAAGTACCCCTATTTATAGTTACAAGAACAACGGAATGAAGAAAGATCCTTCCAACAAAATTTGGAAAATTTCCATAATCACGCGTTCAACTGTCCCGACTCTCTCGCTTGAGAATCGGGGCGCAAGAGCCCCCGCGACTGGGAATCAGAGCGCGTGGAGAACCCCGCTTCAACCCCCGGCATTCTGCAAAGTGGAGGGATAGATTCGATTTTTTAAATCGTTTCTTTCCTATTTCAAAACACGAAGCCACTACGTACAACCAAGGGATCGCTGCAACAACGAGCGAAAGTAGCGTTTTGCTACGCCGACCCACCGGACTTAGACTTTTTTTTTTCATTTTTCTTTCGGGAGATAAGCTACCCCACCCCGATGTGTTGTAGCCTCACGCAACGCGTGTAAAACTGGTCCAACTTCTTTTTTCTGCATTTTAGCAAATTTCGAGTCAAAATCGACAATGCAATGTAAAAATGTTACGACCTTGTGTTGTTTGAAGACATTATAACACATTTAGAGTCAAAACCAACCCTCCAAATTGAGTCCACAAGTCTTTTCATGCGTTCCGAGTCAAAATACAATTTAAAAAAATGTTTTAATCGACGTCCTACTCGATCCAGTTCCCGGCTCAAAATTTACAAATTTCAAACACCCTAAACGTGTTTTCACACCCTCGATCAATTGTAACTCACCTAAAACACCTTAAATCACGGCGCAACGGTAAACAAATCAAACACCCTCGATCAAGGTTATTTAAGCTAACGTTGCATGATTTCTAAGCAAGCAAGGAAGCAAACATAACATCATCAACAAAAGCAAGTTCATTTATGTGGACATGACATAGGTCCACCCCAACGCGGCCACGCGCGGGTTTGGGGAGGCGAATGAATCTCCATATGAGATGGTCAAATTGAAATTTAAATCGAAGTAGGAGTCGCCACCGAATTTTGTGGTTATTCGGAACCATTCGAGCCCACTCTATGTCGTAGTGGGCCGTATACAAAATACGGCCCATTTCCGATGTCAGAGTTTATTGGGCTCGTCCCTTTGCATTACGATACCGATACCGACATTATCGGATATCATGTATTAAATGACTCTCGTTGCCAATGGATTCGGGCATCCGGAAACCATGGTTCTGAGTAAGGGGTGAGGGTACGTGTTGGGAAGTTCACTAAGAACACCCAACCCCGCCCGTACTTAGAGGCCTTTACTAAGATATCGTTGGTTTTTGGTGTACACGCGTTAGTTCGACGGTTGAATGATATGCAAAGATTATTTTCCTAAGCATGTGAGAAAAATAAATAAATGGGTTGCTAAGTCGTTTAATGCATATTAAACTAATAACGTCAAAGTTATTTTAGCATGTGAAGTTCGTTTTAGTCTAATAAAACAATAAATAAATTGCTACAAACACGAGAAAACGAGTTAGTAACGTTTGAATAAATTAAATAAAGACGTAAATAATATGCATGATTTGAAAAAAGATTTAATGACACGTGATGGATTAACACGTGTTGACCGAGGTCGAAAAAAGTATTTATCGAAATATGTCGCGAAAGTCGCTTTTTATGTAAGATCCGAAAAGAATAAAAAATAGAAAAGCGAGGAAACGAAAAAAAGAAGACCCGGCGAACCAGGCTTCCGCGCGAGTCGCCTAGAGGGCGCGCGACTCGCGTGGAGGTCTTCTCGGCTTTTTTTATTTTGTCGAAAATCGTCAATTTTTATAAATCGCGTACAAATATGGATTAATTTATACCCGATTCATATTTTTGATATTCGTCGTATTCGATATTCGATTATGAAATCGATATCGAATAGTCGGAATGATTTTAGAAAAGGTTTTGAAAAAAAGTTTGTTTTGAACGAAAAGAGAAAAAAAAGAATTTTGAACGAAAAGATGTTAATTCTCTCCGCGTAAAAAATCGTCGAATTTTGTTTAAAAGATGTAACGATTTTCTTAGCATCAACGAGATTTAATTATTTTAGTTCTTGTTAGATATGATATTCGATTAGAGAATCGATATCGTATTTTAAGAACGTTATATGAAAATAGTTTTTGTAGTATCGATTATTAGAAATAAATAAAAATGCGACAACGACCCATATTAAACGAGGACCGACGACACGACACAAAAAAAAAACGAGAAAGAGGGAGAGAAAAGAGAAGAGTCGGGTTTGATTTACACCCTCAACCTACATGCTTTGTTTTCTCGGTATAGAGCTCGTCAGAAAGTGGCTTAGGCACGGGAGCGTCGAGATGATACGGGATGAGTTAAGGTGTCGGTTTGGTCGTGTGATGTGGCGGGTTTCGGCCGGCGTGTGGGTCGGATTTGTCGGGTTGATCTTGACAGTATTTCGGTGCTTTTTGGATGTATGTCGGGGTTGATGAATAATTGTAGATTAATTCTGAATTTTTGATGATTGGTCATGTCTGTATTGTGTGTGTCGCGAGGGTCCTATTTATAGGAGTGGAGGTAGCCTTGCTTGTACGACAAGAAATACCGATTAGGATAGAAAACGTAAGAAGTCGAGAGGAACGTAAATTCCGTTGCTTTGTGAAGAAGCAATGAATCTCGGCTGGTTGGTGGAGTGTTTCGACTGTTTCGGATATCTCGGCCGAGTGTTTGAGCTCGGTCGGTGAATTATTTTGGTTTTCGGATAGAATTCCTACTTGAGATCGAATTCTATCCTTGAATGGATTTGTTTAATATTTTTGAAGCTGATTTTTTGTAGTGTTGGTGACCGAATCAGCCACGTGAGGTGTCACAGATGACTCACGTGTCTCGAGAATATTTTCGACCGGGTTTTGACTCGGTCGCTAAAAGACGGTTTTACCCCTGGTGCCGGTTTCAACCCAAATTAGTCTTATTTGACTCGAAACGACCCACTGGGCCTGGATTTGAGGTCGGTTTTGTAAGATTTGTACTCCATAATAAGCCTAAACAAAATGTCCATGATTTCGAGCCCATATCCGAGTCCATTAAAGCATGTTTGCGTCCGATCATCATCGGGTGTTTGGCGGGAACTACTATAGAAACTTGGCGGTCAAAATGCGGGTGTCTACGGAGCCCCCTCTCTGACTGAGGATTGGACAAGGCAAAACTCAGAGTAGATACCAGGCTAATCGAAGATATAAACCTGGCAGACTTCCGATCGGGTCGTTTAGAGTCCATTAGACCTGGGTAGATGTCAATAATGTCGCGGGGACTTTTCCTAAAAAGTCTTGGGTGTATCTGCTTGTAGATGCATCCCGTCTTGAAATTACGTGGGAGCTTGCCTGTAAGCTGTGGGTGTGTTTGCTTATAGATGCATCCCGTCTTGAAATTATGCCTGTAAGCTCTGGGTATATCTGCCTGTAGATATATCCTGACAAAAATGTTGCTTGAGTTTCCACTGGGGAGTCTTTGAGAATTCTTCGGGAGTCTTGGGTGTACCTGTATGCCGATACATAACAGATTGCATGTAATATCTAGGCAAAACACCGACTCACGCTGGGGAAGAAATGATTTTTGATTGATTTTTGGAAAGAAAATGCTGAATTTTTTTTTTGAAATTTTTTGGAAATAAGAATGCTTGGGATGAGTTGATTCTTAATCAGATCCTGACACGGATTCCTAAAATCCTCCGATTAGGCCTGTATGTCTAAGTGAAGTATGATAAAAATTCCTATTCCCGTGGTGACTAGGAAAGGGATTTTTTCAAATGGCTAAGTTTTGTAAATTTCAAAGTAGAATTTGAAGAGAGAGGTCTACCGACAGACTCGACTCTGGACGTGACCGGACGAGTTGACAGACACGACTGGACTCTCGAGGTGTTGGACCGTGACTCGATAGGGGGTGGGCCACCTAACAAGACTCTTAAGTTGCGCTATTCCGTAGCCTAGGCGAGTGGCAACATGGTCGAATCCTCAGAATGAGACTGTTTCCGTACGACAGGGCTTTGTGGTAGCAATGCCGTAGACTGGTGTTCTTTTGATTTTTTTTGTTTCGGGGTATATTCCCAAAGTAGGTGTTGTCTCGAGTCTCTGACAGATTCTCGTCTTCGACTGAGCCGAGTACTAGGACAGACTATAGAAAGGAGGCTAAATTTGAAAGTTATTTGGATTATGTGAGTGGATGGAGAACTTCTGCCTAGGAGAAGCCCCCAGGACGACAAAGCTAGCTGTTGAGAACATGACAGTGTCGTGACCGGAATGACGGTGCTTTTTTGAATTTGTGTTAATGTGGGTGGTTGTGCCTCTTTTGAAAGGCTGCCTACGTATTCACGTGTAGTGAAATCAAACCAAGCCGTAGTTCAGTGATTGAAGATATGTTTTGGTGCCTAGTCTATTAGGGCTTTGTGTGTAACTAGCCATAGCGATGGTGTAGGCCAGGTGCATTCCCAATGATGTCTTGATCAAAGGGCTAGAATGGTTAGGATGTTGATCCTGTGACTGTGAGCATTCTCCGGGGTAGCCCCCCAGAGGTGGTGTGAACTATTTGGGCATGTTCTATGCCGACTGCAAGTTGAGTTCCCGTATTTGGGGTTGGTAACTGGTCTGGATGAGAATAATTGGGATGGGATTTTAACGAGTTTTGCTCTCGGGGATTTTAACGAGTTTTGCTCTCGGGGATTTTAACGAGTTTTGCTCTCGGGGATTTTAACGAGTTTTGCTCTCAGGGATTTTAACGAGTTTTGATATCGGGTCTTTGTATGGTGATTGTGAATTTTGCTATGTCGAGGGGAAGTCGAGTAAAATGGCTCAAACTTTGATTGGGATAGGTTTTGATAATGCGGGATTTTGTTTCTATGACTGGCCCTAATGGTTAGGGATATCCTATGGAGCTTGAATCCTCAAAATTCTGGGCTGTCTCTGGCCTGGGTCTCGGGAAGGTCTTGAGGGTTGTAATGTGGGAAGGCTGAGTGTGATGTTAGCTGACCGGCTTGATTGTTGCTCCTCTATTTGACGATAAGGGTTTTGATAATTTTTGAATTGACTGTACCTGGTCAAGGGACTTTCACTCGAGTTGACCGTTGACCACGATCATGGGTTTTTTGAATTTTTTTGTTGGTTGACCTTTTAGCCCCGGTCATGGGATGGACCGTATCTGGTTGGGGGATGCTGAGAATTCTTTTTGATCATGGCCAGCTCTTTTGTTTTTAGCCTTTTGCTTTTTCCTTGGACTTTTGATTTTTCTTTTTTTTGTCCAGTTTTTTCCATTGGTCAGACTAACACCTAAGGTAGGGATTGGTTAGTCTTATTGGATGGGTGTTTATGGTGGGAAATGGGCTTGCCTCCCGTCTTGAACCCAAACTAGAAGACTACCTAGATTTGTCATAAGATTCGATACCGCTCCTGCTAAAGGTAGTTATGTGGCTTTCTATGTCAGACAAGGAACAGGTAAAGGAAAACACGGGTACAGTTTCCTGCAGTCGTTATAGATGGGCCTATAATAGTCACGTGCATGTGCTCACAGTGTATGACGGTATTCATCATGTTCTCGGAAACACATAAGGAAAGTATATATGGGAAATAGAATATTGAAAGATGACAGAATGCAAATGACTCTGACTCTGATTTGGAAATGAGGATGTAGGGTATCCTAGACTCGAACTCAGACTTAGACTCGAATCAAATCCGGGCTTTCGGATGCTCGGTTGGTTGTTTTTTTTGGTAAGGTCTTTGATTGGAGAGAACGACAAGTGCCACGACTCGCCTAAACTCGGCTTTGCGCAAATGCAAGAGAGGGTGTCAAACTAGACATGGCCCGGGGTGACGGGATGACAAAGACTCTTGGATCGGGATACTCGAATGTTGACCTAGACAAAGTAACGACCGCGAATTAGACTCGAGCTACATAAGGGTGAGTTCGAAAATGGGGGCGACCGTGTTTGACCGTATCGCGTGCTTGGCCCAACCGTGGTGACCTAACCCTAGGTGACTCGAGTGTTCGTAGCATAGGTTCGACTCGGAGAAGGCATCATAAGGACGCCGGTGTAAAGTACCCCTTAAGGTGACCGTGGTCGACTGCTCGGGTGAAGGACAACCCTGAGTAAGACTAAAGACTCAGATGGTGTGACATCTAAGTGACTCAAAAGTGGGGTACGTGAGACAACACGTGTAAGACATGACCCTTAGAGAAACCGTGACTGATCGCTCTGCTGAAGAATAGCCCCCGAGTGCGGAAAAAGCCTGACAAGGAAATGACCCGGAAAAGACACCTAGACGGGTGACTCGTGGACGGTGGGTTTTCCTTAGGATTTTGGCAAAGTGGGCCTAGTCCCGTTCGAAGGAAGATCCATGTGAGTATCCCTAGGCTTTGGACTTGAAAGTGTAAACGGGCTTCCCTTTGTAGGAGTTCGTCCTACGCAGGTGGGCCGTGCCTCGACAAATAAGGCGGACTGGGATGGGGAAGAAACTCGTGATGTAGGATCGACGGAGTTTCGAAGCTATAGACACTAACAACTTATGACAAGACTCGACACTGCTAAATACGGGAAGTTCTAAGAAGAAGAAAGCTTTGAAAAAGGATTTGGATTTAAAAACCGAGCAAAGTCGGATAGGATGGCCCGATGTTTTTTGAAAATCGAAAAAAAAAACGTTACCGGGCCGAGATTTCGGATTTTTGAAAAGGTTTGGACAGCATACCGGCTAAAAATAGGCTATTTTGAGTCAAAATCATAAGTCCTAAATTCGGTAGCTTTCCGGATTTTGAAAAATGGATAATTTTCGAAAAAGATGCAAGTTTTTGAAAATGACGGTTTTTGAAAAGACGAGACACGGATCAAGTAGCATGTAGTCACGGAAATAGTATAATGACGCCATGTATGCTCTTAGTCTAAGTCTCGGTCGGTCGAATAGAGTCTATACCAACGACGATAGCTTTCTCGCAAATCAGGACGGTCTTCCTAAGCCGAGTTGGTCTTAGAACCTGCCGTAAAACTCATGCGAATTCTGCCATCGAAGTCTTTAGTGCACCCATTTAGGAATGCACCGTGGTATAGTGGGACGTCGGTCACAAGTAACCGGCCCGGGAAATAATTGGGTTATGCATGAACCATTGAACTAAAACGTGTACATTACTATTCGAACGATTTCTTTTCGAGTCTCACCCTAGGGATGCCGATGGTAAGTGACTCATCAGTTGATCCCCAGCGGAGTCGCCAAATTGTGGACATGACGTAGGTCCACCCCGACGCGGCCACGCGCGGGTTTGGGGAGGCGAATGAATCTCCATATGAGATGGTCAAATTGAAATTTAAATCGAAGTAGGAGTCGCCACCGAATTTTGTGGTTATTCGGAACCATTCGAGCCCACTCTATGTCATAGTGGGCCGTATACAAAATACGGCCCATTTCCGATGTCAGAGTTTATTGGGCTCGTCCCTTTGCATTACGATACCGATACTGATATTATCGGATATGGTGTATTGAATGACTCTCGTTGTCAATGGATTCGGACATCCGGAAACCATGGTTCTGAGTAAGGGGTGAGGTTACGTGTTGGGAAGTTCACTAAGAACACCCAACCCCGCCCGCACTTAGCGGCCTTTACTAAGATATCGTTCGTTTTTGGTGTACACGCGTTAGTTCGACGGTTGAATGATATGCAAAGATTATTTTCCTAAGCATGTGAGAAAAATAAATAAATGAGTTGCTAAGTCGTTTAATGCATATTAAACTAATAACGTCAAAGTTATTTTAGCATGTGAAGTTCGTTTTAGTCTAATAAAACAATAAATAAATTGCTACAAACACGAGAAAACGAGTTAGTAACGTTTGAATAAATTAAATAAAGACGTAAATAATATGCATGATTTGAAAAAAGATTTAATGACACGTGATGGATTAACACGTGTTGACCGAGGTCGAAAAAAGTATTTGTCGAAATATGTCGCGAAAGTCGCTTTTTATGTAAGATCCGAAAAGAATAAAAAATAGAAAAGCGAGGAAACGAAAAAAAGAAGACCCGGCGATATCGTATTTTAAGAACGTTATATAAAAATAGTTTTTGTAGTATCGATTATTAGAAATAAATAAAAATGCGACAACGAACCATATTAAACGAGGACCGACGATACGACACAAAAAAAAAACGAGAAAGAGGGAGAGAAAAGAGAAGAGTCGGGTTTGATTTACACCCTCAACCTACATGCTTTGTTTTCTCGGTATAGAGCTCGTCGGAAAGCGGCTTAGGCACGGGAGCGTCGAGATGATGCAGGATGAGTTAAGGTGTCGGTTTGGTCGTGTGATGTGGCGGGTTCGGCCGGCGTGTGGGTCGGATTTGTCGGGTTGATCTTGACGGTATTTCGGTGCTTTTTGGATGTATGTCGGGGTTGATGAATAATTGTAGATTAATTCTGAATTTTTGATGATTGGTCATGTCTGTATTGTGTGTGTCGCGAGGGTTCTATTTATAGGAGTGGAGGTAGCCTTGCTTGTACGACAAGAAATACCGATTAGGATAGAAAACGTAAGAAGTCGAGAGGAACGTAAATTCCGTTGCTTTGTGAAGAAGAAATGAATCTCGGCTGGTTGGTGGAGTGTTTCGGCTGTTTTGGATATCTCGGCCGAGTGTTTGAGCTCGGTCGGTGAATTATTTTGGTTTTTGGATAGAATTCCTACTTGAGATCGAATTCTATCCTTGAATGGATTTGTTTAATATTTTTGAAGCTGATTTTTTGTAGTGTTGGTGACCGAATCAGCCACGTGAGGTGTCACGGCTGACTCACATTTCTCGAGAATATTTTCGACCGGGTTTTGACTCGGTCGCTAAAAGACGGTTTTACCCCTGGTGCCGGTTTCAACCCAAATTAGTCTTATTTGACTCGAAACGACCCACTGGGCCTGGATTTGAGGTCGGTTTTGTAAGATTTGTACTCCGTAATAAGCCTAAACCAAATGTCCATGATTTCGAGCCCATATCCGAGTCCATTAAAGCATGTTTGCGTCCGATCATCATCGGGTGTTTGGCGGGAACTACTATAGACACCTGGCGGTCAAAATGCGGGTGTCTACAATTTATACAAGCAAGTCAAAGAGTTCAAAATGAGGGCCCTGAGGCCGCCGATACAGCATGTACAAAGCTAAGTTCAGAGGAAAAATCGAAATCTAGATCCTCGACCTGGAAAGGAGCCGACTCCTCCACGCCGCCTAGTGAGGTATCCAGGCCGGTCAGCAAATCTGCATTGCTCGGTGCTCTTCCGGTCGCCTCGACCTCCTCAGGAATTCCATCAGCCTCCAATTCAGCTCTGTCCTCGCCACGCGTCGAGGATTCAGCATGGAACCGGGCCAGTTGTTCCCTCAGCCTCTCGTTCTCACGGTCCCGGGAACGAACGGCCTGCAGCAGATCGAGCTTAGCCTTCTCGAGCTCAATCACTGATGTATGCTAAATTTAGCCTATTTTCCCTCCCATTTAGACTCGTTTTCCCTTCGTTTTAAGAGATTAGAATGCGATTATCGCCCTATTCTTAGTCTTTCTCGCATGAGCGTCTCTCTTGTGCATTTCACGTGTTTTTGATAGTTTTTTCTATCTATTTTGATAGGATTCATCGCCAAGAGCATGTCCAAGCTTCCACGAGCACAAGAGAGTGGAATACCGTCTAAAAGTAACACACAAAACCTAAACTCCAAACAATCAAATGACAAAGAGCGAAACTAGAAAAGAGGACAAAGAAACCATCGGGTGAAGAATGAGAAACCATCGGGCGAAGTTTCGCCCGATGACATATTAACCTCTCCGAAGATCTTCAGGAAATTTCACCCACCGGGTGAAGTTTCACCCGACGGTAACAAGGCCCCCAAATGTAAAATCTGGAAGGAAAGTTCACCGGGTGAAGTTTCACCCGACGGAAATGGCTCGTGAAAGGCAGAAGTTCGCAGTGCGAAGTTTCACTCTCTAAAGATCGATAGGGCGAAAGTCTCTCTCAAAGTGCAAAAATCGGAATTAGCTTTGGTTTAGTGATCCTAAGCTAATACTATATATAGTTTAACCTAATTAGACTACCACAACCTAGACAACTTACATTTTCATTACATTAGATAGAAAGCCATTAGAAAGCACTTAGGTGGCTACATAGTGTTTATCAATCTTCATCTAGCTTTAGATTCAAGTTATTGTATGAAATTCAAGCTTTAATCTAGAAGTTCTTTGGAAATCATCAAGGGATTAGTGACAAATCCATTATCTTCTTCATCAAGCCTTCTCCTTTATTTTCATGCATCTTCATCTTCCTTATTGTTATTTTTCTCCATTGTTGGTACAACTCTATTCCTCTCCCTTTTTCTCCAGATTAGTTTTTACTCTTACTCTCTCTTTATTGCATCATTTTCATTGATTATTCTTGCATTGTTCTTAGATCGCTTTGTAGTTTCGTTTGCTGATCGTAATTTCCTTCATTGTTTTAGTTTTATTTCTTCTACTTTTTCATCAATATGCATGCTTTTGGTATTATCTCCATTGTTATTGTTCTTGTAGTTCTCTTCATGAATTGTGCGTAGTTTTCTTGTTAGGGGGTTAAGGGAGGAGGATCTTGGGTAATATGAATTGAGGAATTGTGGTTTGGTTGCATGCTTGTTGATCTATCATGCTTGAGGTTATTCTGTCTTTGTTGACTTAGTCTGGCCAACTAGATCGACCTTGACTCACTCCTATCAATATGGGGAAACTTGGGGTATGAGTTACCTTGAGACTCACCTTTTTTCGCCGCGAAAGCGGGATTTAGATAAGTTGGGTGAATAAAGAAATCAAAAGGTGGCATTCTCCCTTTATTGACTTTCTGACCGACCCCATAATTCCTTGACTGGTAGAACCCGATATCCGATTCCTGACTCCCCCTAACACCTCTTCCTTATTGATTATTATCCGTCATTTATCGTATCTTAGTATAGACTCGACTCAAAACCCCCCATTTAGACCCCAAATGTATTCATTATTTCTCATACAACTCACCGTCATCCCTATGGACCGACCTCGACTGCATTTATTTGTTTTTGTGTTATTTTCGAGTCATATAAATATTGTTTGATCCTCTATCAATTGTTAACGACCGATCCTAGATGGCAGGCGATCACTCACCCGTGCTTCCAGCTAAGACGCCATGTCCGCGACGTTCTACAAAACAATACAAAACCTCAAACCTCAAACACTTCATCAAGCATCTACAAAAACAAAACATAAGCAGCATATTGAACTAGACTCCGTATCGCGATTGTGGCAGGAGCCAGCCAGAAAATAGTTGGCGGCCTGCCACAGCCTCTGATGGGTAGTCGAGGATACCTGAACCACAGAACCAAACAAGTTATCCACAAATACCTAGAACCACAAAAACAAGCTTTAAAACAAACCACGAGCGCTTACCCGGTCACGCAACGCCATCCTGGCGTCCAAATCCTCCATAGAACAAGGACGAAGAGGCTCGGTGTACCTCACGCCTGCTGCATCCACCTTGAGCAGTTTCAAGGGAAAGTCTGGGGGCTGAACGGGATCAGCCGGGTCCGCTAAATAAGAAAGCAAATCAAATTCATCTCAAAGACGATTCTATCCGGACAAATCAAAGTCATCTCAAAAACTTACCACGATGCAATGATAATCCAACCGATGGCAGACATGGGACACATACGAGGCGTCAGGCACAAGCAGCACGTCGCCTAGGGGTGTAAATGAGCCGAGACAGCTCGTGAGCACCTCGAGATCGGCTCGGTCAAAGCTCGATTCGTATGAGCTCGGCTCAGATCATTTATGAGTCGAGTCGAGCCGAGCAAGACCTGAATCGGCGTGAATAGCCCGCGAGCGGCTTGATATTATTTTAAAGCTACACTTTCCTTTCCGGTACCTAAATCAAATATACCTATTAATCATAAAAAAAGAAAATAAATCATGATCTAGTCATATTACCTTAAATCTTTTGGTGAAGAATTTTTAGTCCGTATATTGTTTAGACTTTAGTCTTATTAGTTATTACCTAAGATAAAACAAATTAACCCTAAAAACATTGAAACCCGTCAAAAGTCATACGAGTACACGACTTACACTCATAAAGTCAGAAACTCAGAACTGAAGCCTGAAGGGCGTGAATGCGTGATTGGTGAAGCGGTGAAGGGCTGAAGGCAGATGACTCCTATTCTCTTATTTTCATTCCTTCATTGTTCTTCAATCTCCATTAATCACTAGATTCACTAGTACCTACACATGAAGGTAAGAGACTTGATAGTTAGTACTAAATTGAGAATGTTGATTTGTCGAATTTCTTAGTGGAACTTCAGATCCTTGTCAATTTGAGAGAGAATATGTTGATTATTTTCGAATTTTGATATGTTAACAAGCATAATAGTAATGTAATCTCACAATTTTATCTGTTTCGCAACGTAGTAGGCTAGTAGCAAACTTATTACTCTGTTTGTAGGTCGCTTCGAGGAATTTACGATTACTCTGTTCTCTCAACACTTCGAAAATATCTGATAGTACCATACTTTATGATGTACTTCGAAAATACTCTGTGGGGGTTGTTGTCGGTGTAGTATTCTTGCTGTTGTTCGATGTTGTTGTGGACTTGTGGTGCTGCCATGTTGTCACTGTTGCTGCTGCTCTTCGTTACTGCTGTTGCTGCTGATGTTATTGTGCTCTTTGTTGTTCTTGTGGTATCGGCCTCGTTGTTTGTTGCAACTTTAAGATGTTGTTCTTGTTCTTTCTTCTGCTCGGGTTTCTATTCCGTGGATGTGATGCTTCGTTTGTGTTGACTTTGTCTTGTGTCGCTGCTTTCCTTGATGTGTACATTACCGCTACTACAGTTTTGCTACTATGGATACTATCGTGGCTTGTTGTTTACTGCTGTACTGTCGGTGTTACGTGTATATGTTTAGTGCTTTGCTGCAGTACTGTACTATCAAATGCTATCTTATATTCTTAATTTCTTATATGGTAATATTTCATTATTGCGCAATTTAAGTGATTTATGTTTGATTACTTTTCTATGACAGTGCATCACAGATTCACAGTAGACTTATGCTAGTTATTTATGCTAGTAAACTTTGTCTCTTCATTTGTATATTCGTGTTAATTGCATTGGAGTATTGTTCCTTATGTTGTCCTATCCAAATTCTTGTAGATTGTGTTTGGGATAAAATCCGCATCCTCAAAGCGCGACGTGGCATATTACAAATGGAAGGTCAAAAGGTCAAGGGTCAAAAAGTCAAAGGTTAAAGATCGAAAGGTAAAAAAACGAGAGTCGATAGTTGAAAGTCGGAAGTCAAAAGTCAACACAATTAAAAATGATTGAGCCATTCGAGACCCAAAACAATGGGCCGATTAGAATTAGGGCAATAGTATTTAGCCCACTAAAGACAGCAGCCCATTGAGAAGCTTGATGCATGTGCAGAAAGAAAGGGTCAATGAACAACCCCCTATCTTCAAGGGATTCCCCCTGAAAATTAGGAGCAGGACAGGGGGGAGGTTAGTAGCAGAAACCCTAGAAGGAAGAGTCTTTAAAAGGAGGGCAACACTTGAAGAGAAATCATTCAACGCACCTTCAACATATCAACTCTAAACAAATTCATAGCATAATACTCAATAGTTAATTATCATAAGAATATCGATACTTGTATTTCTTTACATTCCCTGTTCTTTTCAGTCATAGTAAAATATTGGCGGGATTCCGACTCCCCCCGCGGTTTTTCCCACATCGGGTTTCTGTGTCACTAAAACTTTGCGTGTCATTCTCTTTCTTTCGTTGTTCTTCGTTTACTAGACTCGATACTATTTCGTCAACCCATAGTTATTGGACGATCGCTTTAACCCGTAACCAAAATCGTTGACCCGGTAAATTTTTACCAAAACAAATTGGCGCCCACCGTGGAGCAAAGTGATAATTTCCTATAGCCAAATCCTACAGTAAAACGACTTGCATATCATCATGTTCGGATCCGGCCAAAGCCCCTCCAGCAGCCAGGAAGCATCAACTCAGCCATCTGGAGGAGGACCTCTCCCAGGGCTAACGGGGCCAGTCCTCACACCCCTCGTCCAGGCGATTCCCACCAGCCAGACACCAAGATCTATGCCCTTGATGTCTAAACCCCCTCAGGTGCCTAAGACATCAGGAGCATCCAGTTCTTCTAGATCCAGCAGGGAGAACATTTTAACTAGAGTCCCAGCCCAGGGACGACAACTTGGACATATTCCCACAGGCGCAACACCACCAGACCCGATACAGAGCATGATCCAAGGAATCAAAACCCTACGCCAGGCCCAGATCTCAGTGGTGATCAAACCTCCAGCAAGAGAAGAAAGCATCCTTGGAGAGCCAGACACCAGCAGAAGATCCACCAGAACAATCCCCTCAGAACTAGTCACCAGGTACCCCTATCCTCCAGACACCAGGATGGCAATCCGCAACTCAACCAGGAGTACTCGCCTTATCCAGAAATCTGTATCCTGGAGGAGTCTTGCAAGCAGGAATCTTTGGAGGAGCATGGTCAGCAGCGACCCTCATCCAGCAGATATCAGGATGGCAGTCAGGAGCTCCAACTAGTACGGCGACCCAAGTCAGCAATTCGTATCCTGGAGGAGTCTTGCCAGCAGGAATCCTTGGAGGAGCATGGTCAGAAGCGACCCCCATCCAGCAAATATCAGGACCGCAGCGAGGAGCTCCAACCAGCACGGCGACCCAAGTCAGCAATCTGTATCCTGGAGGAGTCTGGCCAGCAGAAGTCTTGTTTCAGCAAGCAACAGGCTGGCAGTCTGGATCTACTATCAACGCCACACCATTGCCTAACCCATCTAATAATCAGTATCTTGGAGGAACATGGTCAGGAGATACACCCTTTGGCTTCTTTCCACCTGTCTCTAACCCTCTTGCAGGAACAAGTAGCACAGTGAAGCAACAGTACCAGGAACTGAGGGACCTGATCAACAAGATTCAACGAATGCCTCATCCCCTAGAAAGAGCAGCAAGAGATAGCTACGTCGACTCTCCCTTCACTGACGACTTAGCCTGCGTCACCGGGCCAAAAGGATTCCTGCCACCAGCCATGACACTCTATGACGGTACCGCAGACCCGTTGGATCACATCAACCAGTACAAACAGAAGATGATGGTGGTGACCGCTACGGGGCCCCTGAAGGCGGCTTGCGTGTGCAAGGGATTCAGCTCCACCTTGTCAGGAGCAGCTTTGCAGTGGTTCGTTAATCTGCCCAACCAGAATATCACTTCCTTTGAAGACCTGGTTAACGCCTTCAACCAGCAGTTTGCTAGCAGCAGAAAACCAGAGAAGCAAACCAGCGACCTATAGCGTGTGGTGCAGAAGTTTGAAAAATCCACACGTGATTTCCTTAATAGGTTCAACAAAGAGAAGCTGACCATCCCCAGATATGACATAGCAACCGCTATAGAGGCCTTCCGCCAGGAACTCCACCAGGATTCAGATCTGTACAAGGACCTCACCAAGTATCCATACACCACATTTGAGGATGTGCAGACAAAAGCATTGGCAGCCATCAGGGTGGAGGAGGATTCAGGTCCTAGAAGAGCTACTTATGATCCAACATACCAATCACAGACCCAACATATTCAGGAGGAGTACATAGAACCGCCTCAGGCTTAGGTAGATGAAATCAACCTAGATAAGCTGCCCCCAGAACGGAATGTGTTGATTGGATTAGAATGTACAGGTAAACGATATGGCAGGAATAGATCCCAACATCATAACCCACAGATTCAGCATAGACCCCAGCTGCAGACCAGTCCAGCAGAAAAGGAGAAAGTTTGTCCCAGAATGAAATCAAGTCATAAACCTGGGGGTGGACAACCTGCTGGCTGCTGGAAAAATCAGGAAGATAAAGTACCAAGAATGGTTATCCAACGTGGTGGTAGTCCCAAAGAAGAACGACAAATGGAGGGTATGCGTTGACTTCACCGACTTGAATAAGGCGTGCCCAAAAGACTCATTCCCTCTGCCACACATAGACGCTATGGTAGATGCTACTGCAGGACATGGGATGCTAACCTTCCTTGATGCATGGAGCGGCCACAATCAGATAAAGTTTCACCTAGAAGATCAGGATATGACAGCGTTCAGGTCTGAGAGAGAAATCTATTGTTACAATGTTATATCTTTTGGTCTAAAGAATGCAGGATCTACCTACCAGAGGCTCGTCAATGCGATGTTCAAGAGACAGATAGGGGATACAATGGAGGTCTATAATGACGACGTGGTGGTCATGTCAAAGCAAGCCTCCCAGCACGTGGCACACCTAGAGGACACTTTCAACACTCTGAGGGAATATAAGATGAAGTTGAACCAATCAAAATGTATGTTTGGAGTATCATGTGGGAAGTTTCTGGGGTATATGGTCACCCAGAGAAAAATCGAAGTTAGCACCGAGCAAATCAAAGCCATCCTCGAGCTGGAATCCCCGCAGAAACTTAAAGACGTGCAACGCCTGACTGGAATTGCTGCTCTGAACATATTCATATCCAGATCCTCAGATAGATGTAGGTTGTTCTATGATATACTCAAGAGGGCCCAATGGTTTGACTGGACAGAGGAGCACGAAAAGGCATTAAACGAGCTGAAGCACTACCTCAGCACTCCACCACTCCTGTCAAAACCAAAGCCTGGAGAACCACTCTTCCTGTATTTATCTGTGACCGAAGTAGCAGTCAGCGCAGTACTGGTGTCTGAGCATGAAGGAGCGCAACACCTAGTATATTATGTCAGTAAGTCTCTGCTTCCTGCAGAGACCAGGTACACCTCTCTCGAAAAACTTGTACTAGCACTTGTTACAGCTTCCTATAAACTGCGACCTTATTTTGAATCACATGCTATTTCTGTAATAACAAACTATCCTCTAAAAGCTATTATGAAAAAAACCTGAGTTGTCAGGAAGAATGGCTAAGTGGTCCATGCACCTGAGTGGCTTCGACCTGAAGTTCGTCCCCAGAATAGTAATAAAGTCCCAGGCGCTAGTAGACTTTGTATCCGACTTCAGCCCAGCACTGCAGTCCCAGGCAGAGAAAGACATCCTCATCCTGGAGGAGGACAAGGGCGAGCAGGTATGGAAGCAGAATATGGACGGCGCCTCCAACATGAGAGGATCTGGAGCAGGACTAGTTCTCAAGTCACCTCAGGGGGATCTCATAGTCCAAGCGGTGCGATGCGAATTCCAGACAACAAACAATGAAGTTGAGTATGAAGCTCTGATCTTAGGCCTCCAGCTGGCCCTAGATCTCAAGGTCAAACGCCTGGAAGTGTACGGCGACTCGCAGCTAATAGTCAATCACATGAACGGTTCATACGTAGCAAAGGACTCCAAATTGTTGGCTTACCTTGACGTGGCAAGAGATTTATCCCTCATATTTGTAGCCTTTTCAGTCAGCCAAATTCCGAAGGACCAATATGCAGAAGTAGATGCCCTAGCCACCTTAGGGGGTAACATTCAAGCCTGGAGCAGTCTCCACCATACCTATTATCCACGTCCTGGAGCCAGCAACCCAGAAGAATCAAGAAGCATCTGGAGGAGGCAAAGACAGGACCCGATGGCTGCAAGAGGCAGGAATATTCAACATCACAGCCAGTCAGGGAGAGACACCAAACTAGAGGAAATCCTACCAGGACTAGCTATAGGATGACATGTTGCCAACAGACAAGAAGGAAGTCATAGGTTTCAAAATGAAAGCATCCAAATTTACCCTCATTGATGGCATCCTGTTCAGAGGATCACTTACTGGACCATACTTAAGGTGTCTGGGTCAGGAGGAGGCAGAAACTGTTTTGCATGACCTCCACAATGGTGAATGTGGAAATCATGCAGGGGGCAGGGGCCTATCCAACAAGGCACTTCGCCAAGGCTACTTCTGGGCAACAATGCGCAGAGATGCTGTTGAATACGTCAAGAAATGTGACGCCTGCCAGAGGCACGCACCAGTCAACCACCAACCTGCAGAGCCTCTACATCCATTAATTTTGCCTTGGCCTTTTATGAAGTGGGGAATGGACATTGTTGGCAAGCTACCTAGAGCCGCAGGAAACAAAGTCTTTATGTTGGCTATGACAGACTACTTTTCCAAGTGGATAGAAGTAGAAGCATTCCCACAGGTAACTGAGAGACAGGTTATATCCTTTATAAAATGTAACATTATCTACAGGTTTGGCATTCCCTCATAAATCATATGCGACAATGGATCCGAATTTATTGGCAACAAGATGGAGGCCTATTGCGCTAGGTGGAATGTCACGCTAAGCAAGTTTACCTCTAGAAATCCTCAGTCTAATGGACAGGTAGAGTCTAGCAACAAAATTATGACAGACAACCTGAAAAGAAGGCTATAGGAGGTAGGGGCAGATGGGCAGAAGAAATCCCCTTGGTGCTATGGTCTGACAGAACTACGCCTAAAGTGGCTACAAGACAAACACCATTCAGTTTGGTCTTTGTTGCTGAGGCGGTCATTCCCTCTAAAGTTAGAGTACCTACCCATAGGTATGGCTGCATAACAGAAGACAGAAATTAGGTGGAGATGACAAGCAGTCTGGACACCATAGACGAACTCAGAACTGACGCTCAAATCACAATGGCCTCTTACAGGGAAACGGTGGCCAAGAGTTACAACAAGAATGTCAAAGTCAGAATCCTTCAGGAGGGAGTCCTGGTTCTCATAAAAGTCTTCTAGAACACCAGAAATCAGCAGGCAGGAAAGTTTGCCTACAATTGGGAAGGATCATACCAAGTGGAGAAGGCAGTAGGAAACGGGGCCTACCGACTCATGACAATGGAAGGGGAAATCATTCGGAAACCTTGGAATATCATACACTTGAAGAAATACTTCTTCTAGATGGCCAATGTCGCCAAAAACAAGGCATCCATTCTGCTAGACGTGCCTCCACCAGAAGACAAGTTTTGCCTCATCAAATACTTCTCAACATACATTCACTTTTTGATTGCTTTACTAAATAAATAAAGCGTTTACAATTGTTTTTTGAATGATTTATTTGATTTACATAAAGTTTTTTTTATCTAATTTACATAAAACTTTCTATTTTTTGAGTGCTTTTACATAAAGTTTTTTTGTTAACTTACATAAATTATTTTTGGAACAATTTACTCATTTTCTGATGGCATTACAAAAGAAAATCTGGTGGAGTGCATATTTTTCTACAGAAGGCATGCGTATGTGACTAAGTGCCTACAACCGGGACATTACAGTCTCCCGCGCCACTTAGCACCCACGCAAAGCGTGGCACCTATGACTGAGTGGGCGAACCAAATCCCAGGCCACCATCTCAAAAGGTCGACCATAAAAACACAAGGCATGCACACAACAAAAGGTAGTAAGATAAAACTACGACAAACAATTACAATCAAAGTTAGTCACAAGAGTGCGACGAAACATTAACACACTTTGCTCCCCTCAGAAAAGGCAAAGGTACTACAGAATTTTTTTTGCAAACACTAACAGATCAGAAGTTCACACCACGTAGGATTTACAAGCCGAAAACAAAGTACAACAAAAGAGGAGTAACATCACTCCAGCAGAACTTGGTCCACAGCCTGGACATCTTCCTCTGGTGGAGGTGGAAGTGTACTGTAGCAGATCCTCCTGCAGGAACCCAGGTATCTGGATAATTAAGATGAACAGCAGCGGAACCTCTCCCAAGATCATCAGCGGTGTCCTCCTGGTCCACAACCTCTTGCCCATCAACCTCCTGGTCAGCAATAGGAGAATCAATAGACTCCTCCAGATCCTCCGCCTCCACATCAAAGAGAGCATCCGAGTTAGGCGCCACAAGAAATTCCTCGTACAATCGCTTCTTCTCTACAACCAGGTCCCAACCTTTGTGCTTCTCCGCCAGATATTCCTTGATCATCTCAACCTTGGTATACTGGTCCGACCAAGCAAGAGCATCCCTCAGAGTCTTCTTCACCTCAGCATTCTTCCCCTACAGGGAAGAATTGACATCCAGGGCCTGGGCAAGCTCACTCCTTGCCTCCACCAGATATGCACTAAGCTTTTGTCTTTTGCCAGATTCCTCCGCCAGCAATCTCCAAACCAAGTCCGACTCCGATCCTTCAGAGAACCTTTTTCTAGCACAGACTTGGGACCAGGAATTAGCATATGATCCAGAAGAGCCATGTCCTCTGCTGACTTGGACGTACCGAAGACGTCAGGAAATTTGAGCACCACTCCAGCAGGAACATCATCAACGGATCTGGGGGCAGAATAAGAGTGAATATCGGAAAGATCTACCATTGGTGGTTCACTTTCTGCAGGAGTAATTTCTGAGAGAGGGGACGAGTTACGCCTTCTCCTAGAACCAGCAAAGCCAGCAGAAGCAGGACCAACTTTCCACTTGGAGGACACCCTAGTAGCAACGACCCGCCCTCTAGAAGCCGCAACTTGCTCTAGGGTCACACGAGGCTTAGCGGATCCTGGAGAAGGGGGAAAGCAAAAATAAGTACCATGGAAATCTAAGGTCAGGCAAACTTAGCTAAGCATGGACGTATCTTACCCGAAGACGTATTCTCACCAGACTCTTCTTTTTTTCTTCTAGGGGAGGAGAGGAAGGATCACATGTAGAAGGTTAGAGCAAATTGGAAAACGTCCTCTGCTCCGGGTCTAGGCCAAATAGTGGAGTCAAAGAATCAATCGTCACACAAACCGTCTACAATCCAAGCAAATGGAAATTCCCGCCTAAGATGAACTTACCCGTGAATTTGGAGGCATTTGTTTGGGATAAAATCCACATCCTTAAAGCGCGACGTGTCATATTACAAATGGAAGGTCAAAAGGTCAAGGGTCAAAAAGTCAAAGGTCAAAGATCGAAAGGTCAAAAGACGAGATTCGGTAGTTGAAAGTCGAAGTCAAAAGTCAACACAATTAAAAATCATTGAGCCATTCGAGACCCAAAACAACGGGCCAATTAGAATTAGGGCAATAGTATTTAGCCCACGAAAGACAGCAGCCCATTGAGAAGCATGATGCATGTGCAGGAAGAAAGGGTCAATGAACAACCCCCTATCTTCAAGAGATTCCCCCTGAAAGAAAGAGTCTTTAAAAGGAGGGCAACACTTGAACAGAAATAATTCAACGCACCTTCAACATATCAACTCTAAGCAAATTCATAGCATAATACTCCATAGTTAATTATCATTAGAATATCGATACTTGTATTTCCTTACATTCCCTGTTCTTTTCAGTCATAGCAAAATATTGGCTGGATTCCGACTCCCCTCGCGGTTTTTCCCACATCGGGTTTCCACGTCACCAAAACATTGCGTGTCATTCTCTTTCTTTTGTTGTTTTTCGTTTACTAGATTCGATACTATTTCGTCAACCCATAGTTATAGGACGATCTCTTTAACCCGCAACCGAAATCGTTGATCCGGTAAATTTTTACCAAACGGATTGTTTGCTTGGAAACAACAGATTAACCATGACGGGTAGTTTTTTTTCATTAAAGTTAAGTATATACGAGTATTATTTAACCATGAATATATATTCTGCTCATATTTTTTTACAAGTATAATATTTGTGCTTTACAGAATCCTCGCAACCTAACTCTCCAGTCACTTCTCCTTCAACTAATAGAGTGGGGGAATATTTTTTGAATGCAAATGATGAGATGGAAGTTTAGGAAGAAATTGAGATACATGACATTGATGATCATGAGCCACATGTTGATTGATGATCATGAGCCCCATGCTGATTCTAATCAAGAGGTGATTACGGAGGAAAATCCTCTTCATCCTCTTAAACGAGGAAGAAAAGCTGAAGTATGGAAGATTTTTGCTGATTCTCAAATGGATAAAGGAGTATGGAGATCTAAGTGTAAGCATTGTGGTCAAGCTATATCTCACATAAAGTCTGGGTCGACAAGTCATTTTAATAGACACGCACAAAAATGTTTGAAAAAGGCATAGTTTTCTAATAAGAGACAAAGGTACTGAACTTTTTACCATCCAACTCGAGTACGGGTGCATCGCAATATTCTTTTGTTAGTGCTTTACATGATGGCCAACTTGACATGTCATATTTCACACTGGCTACTTATGCACGAGCATCCGTTTTCAATCGTTGAGGAAGAGGGTTTTAATTTGATGTTAAAACGTGGAATGCCACAATATAAAAGTGTTTCACGTCAGACCATACGAAGAGACTGTTTTAAAGTGTATGAGAGTGAGAAGAAGAAGCTGCAGACACTTCTTAAAGGTGTACACAGAATTTCTTTGACCACAGATCTATGGAAATCGAAACCTCAGAAGATTGAGTGGAAGCTCCAAAAACCGGTCTTGAGTTTTGTTCACTTGCCTCCTCCCCGAAAAGGAAGAGATATAGCCAACTCCATATTCAAATGCCTAAAGGAGTGGGATATAGAGAGCAAAGTAAGTGGAACTTTGCTATGTTTTCATGTTTAAATAAATTTGAACAATGTTTTTTATGCTTTGAGTATTAAATGTCCATTTTTTGTGTTTTAGGTATTCTCTATCTCAGTTGACAATGCCAGTGCTAATGATACTTGCATACAAGTTTTGAAGGACACTTTCTCACTGACTAAGAGGTTGGTTTGTGAAGGACGCTATCTCACTGACTAATAAGTTGGTTTGTGAGGGTAAATTGTTTCATGTTCGTTGTTGTGCTCATATTCTGAATGTCATGGTACAACATGGTCTTAAATGTGTGAACCACATTATAAAGTGACGTTCATGATAGTGTTGATTACATCAACCAGAGTGATCTAAGACGTCAAACTTTTACTGACATTGTACAACAATTTAACATTCAATATAGAAAATTGGTTCTAGAATGCAAGACTCGCTGGAATTCTACCTATGAGATGCTAGCTTGTGCAATCAAGTTTAAAAATATATTTGCAAGACTAGCACAAGAAGACAAGAACTATATGCATTGTCCTAGTGCTGAAGATTAGGATAAAACCGAAAAGTTACTTGTGATATTAGAAGTTTTCAATGATACAACCGAGATTATATCTGGATATGAATACCCGACTTCTAATTTGAATTAAAGTGTTGTTGGATGAGCAGGCGGAGTCTTCCGATGATTTTTGTTAAGAAGTTGGTTAAGAACATGAAAGAAAGGTTTGATAAGTATTGGGGTGAATGCAACTTGCTTATGGCAGTTGGAGCTGTTTTAGATCCTCGGTTGAAAATGAAGGTTGTAGAGATTACTTTTCCGAAGATGTTCCCATCAGAAGTAGTTAGTGAAAATTTTCGTAAAGTCAAAGATGTATTGCACGAGCTATATTACGAATATGCATGTTGGCATTTATGCTGATAATCCGGGACAAACTAATGAAGGTAGAGGTAGTACTTCTCATAATGAAACTAGCACTCCCGGACTGTCCACCTTTCTAAGGGCAGTGAGAAGTACAGATACAGTTGAGTGTAGGAAATCTGAAGTTGATGATTATCTTGATGAAGGATGTTATGTTCCTCTAGAGGACGAGTGTTTTGATGTCTTGCAATGGTGGAAAGATAAATCAATGAAGTTTCGTATTTTATCCAAGTTAACATCTGACATCTTAGTTGTTCCCATTACCATTGTTGCCTCTGAAGCCACATTTAGTGCTGGTAGTAGAGTTATTGATCCTTACCGTGCTTCATTGAGCCCGGATACAGTTCAAATGTTGTTATGCACAAGCGATTGGTGTCGATCATTCCATGGATTGAAACGGAAGAATAAGGTAATGTTACAAATTAAATTTTCATTACTTAATTAACTTTTATTCAACTTCTACTCATCTATTAAATATTCTTTATATTTTTTTAGAACAAAAGGGAGGATCAACCAAAAGAAATTTGCCTTCAACTTCCATAAAGAAAATGACGGTATTTTATTTAAACTTTTTATACTAACAATTTAAGTTGTATAATAGTATACTACTATACTCAACTTTTTCCGTTCTTAATGATTTTTTTTGTTGCATAATGATTTTATTTAAATGATTTTTTATGTAATGTACAAAGTATATGTCTTTGTTGTAGGTACTCCAAATAATCTCGTGATGTATACCATTTAGAAGATAACGAGGAGATTGAAGAAGCGAAATATTCATCCTATTATTTTGTCTTTCATAGTTAATTTAGTTTCGAAATGTTTGGTATATCATATACGCCTCTTATTAAGACGATTTTTATTTTATTACTATAATGTTGCAAATTGGAATATTCAAGACATCGATTCTTATCTTCCATCATTACAATTTGTATTTTTTTTCTCTTTTCCTCGTAAGTCAATAATGTCTTCATTTAATTTTCTTTTCATTAGTCAAAAACTCAAATAAGTTAAGCACTTAAGCCGAGCCCAACCCATCTTGCGAGTCGAGCTCAACTCGAGCCCACGAGTCGAGCTCGAGCCAAGGTTTCGTTATCGAGCTCGAGCTCGAGACATTGTTTCTGAGGCTCGACGAGCTCGAGCTCGATATGAGGCTCACAATTTTCTTTTCGAGCTCGATCCGAGCAGCCCCAGGCTCGCTCTCAACTCGACTCGTTTGCACCTCTAGGTAAAACGGTACATCTTAGACTGTATTACTCTAATTCCACACTTATCCTTATTCCATAACTCCAAAACATGTCATTATCGACATTCAAAAGAGATAATCATTATAAATAATATGGAGATAAAAGAAATAAACATTTTTTATTAAAAGAAAACTTTTTATAAATAGAAACTTACTAATTTTAGAAACTTGCTTAAAATACAAATATTCTCAGGGAAAATACGTAAATAGTTAAATTAAGTGAAATATACTAAAGTAGCATTTCTCATTAGATTAACATTGTATTAATACCGTCGTTATCGTGACTTAAAATATTTCTAGATTCGTTATTAAAAATTTAAATCAAATATATATATATATATATATATAGTAATTTATAAATATTTAGAGGAATTGAGTTAAAACAATAAAATTTAGAAAAGATACGGTTTAGAAAAATCATATTAAAATCCAATGAGTCGAGGGGTTTTATAAATGAAACGAGATTCTACAAAGCTTTCAAATTATTTTTAACAAATAAATTTTATTAATAAATAATACGGATTTTATTAAAAATAATCAATCGTAAAGAAATAAGAAATGATTAGTGAAAATAATCTTGACTAAAATTTATTCCAAACAAAAACGACTATTCTCTAGTTTATTAATACAAGTCGTAAAGCAAAATTATTTTATTAAACAAGTTTACAAATCTTGATTTTAATATAAAAATACGATTTTGAGTTAAAATTATAAATTAACGAAATATTACGAAAATATGTGTAGACACCCACATTTTACTGCCAGGTGTCTATAGACGTTTCCGACAAACACCCGATGATGATCGGACGCAAACGTGCTTTAATATATTCGGAAACGGGCTCAAATCATTGGCATTTGGCTTGGGATTTTTACGGAGTACATATCTCACAAAACTAACCTCAAAATCAGGCCTAGTGGGTCGTTTCGAGTCAAATAAGACTAATTTGGGTCGAATCCGGCACCAGGGGCAAAATCGTCTTTTAGCGACCGAGTCAAAACCCGGTCAAAGATATTCTCGAGACACACGGACCAGCCGTGACACCTCACGAGTCCGGTTTGAACTCAAACGCTACAAAAAATCAGCTACGCAAAATATTAAACAAATCCGTTTAAGGATAGAATTCCATCTCTAGTAAGAATTCTATCCGAATACCGAATCAAACACTCAACCGAGCATCAAATACTCGGACGAGCAGCCCCATTTCAGCCGAGGTACGTTTCTTCTCTGCAAGTAAACGGAATTCTCGTTCTTCTCAGCTTCTTACGTTTCCTATCCTAAGCGGTAGTTCTCACCCAAACACTTCTCCTAACCAAGGTCCGGAATTTTCCTATAAATAAGCCCCTTGCACATCACAAATACACACATCAATTATCATCATCAACTTTCTTATTCATACACATCGACATTCATAAATAATCATACACTTAGCATCGAGAAACCGATACAACCCGAGACCACGCCGAGCTCACTCGACGAAACCGGCCACCTCGCCCCACCTTACACGTCCAAACCAAACCACCATAACTCACCGACATTATCTCGACGCTCCTGTGCCCTAGCCACATTCCGACGAGCCCTGATCCGAGTACACAAAGCATGTAGGTTGAGGGTGCAAAATCAAACCCGATTTCTCTCTTCTCTTTTCTCCTCCTCCTCCTCGTCTTTTCTTCTTTTTTCGTCATCGGTCGATTTTTTTTCTTACGGGTCGTTCGTCGCATTTTTTTATTTTATTTCTAATATCGATACTACAAAACTATTTTTATAAAACAAAACGTTCTTAAAATACGATACCGATTCTCTAATCGAATATCGTATCTAACAAGAACTAAATTAAATCTCGTTGATGCTAAAAAAAATCGTTACATCTTTTTTTTACAAAATACGACGATTTTAACGCGAAGAGAATTAACATTTTTCTCTTTTTCGTTTAATTTCTTCTCAAAACGATTTTATAAAACTTTTTCTAAAAATCATTCCGAATATTTGATATCGATTTCATAATCGAATATCGGATACGACGAATATCGAAAATATAAATCGAGTATAAATTAATCCATATTTGCACGCGATTTATTAACGATTTTCGAAAAAACCCGAACCGAGACAGCTATCCACACGAGTCGCGCCCCCTCCCGGGCGACTCACGCGGGAGCCTGAAACCGCGACCCGTTTTTTCGTTTCTCTTTTTTTTTTACATCGTTTCTTACATAAAAACAACGGCTTTCTCGGCATATTTTCAGATTTCGACTAATATTTTTCGACCTCGGTCAAACACGTGTTTAATCCATCACGTATCATAAAAACTTTTTCAAAATCATGCATATTATCATATTTACGTTTTTTATTCACAAATCGATACTAACTCGTTTGTTCATCCTTTGTAGCGAATTCATTTTTTTCGTTTGTTTTATTATACTAAAACGAATCTCACATGCTAAATTCAACTTTGACGTTAATTTTCATGCATTAAACCGACTTAGCAACCCATTCAATTCCTCGCATGTTTAGGGAAAACAATGTTTGCATATCATTCATCGTATCACTAACGCGCGTATTCAAAAATCAAACGATATCCTAGTAGAGGCCGCTAATGTGCGGGCGGGGTCGGGTGTTCTTTGTGAACTTCCCAACACGTACCCTCACCCCTTACTCAGAACCTCGGTTTCCGGATGTTCGAAACCATTGGCAACGAGAGTCATTCAATACACGATATCCGTTCAAGTCGGTATCGGTATCAAATGCAAAGGGACAAACCCGATAAACTCTGACATCGGAAATGGGCCGTATTTTGTACACGGCCCACTACGACATAGAGTGGGTTCGAACGGGCCCGAACTCCCACAAAGTTCGGTGGCGACTCCAACTTCGATTTAAATTTCAATTAGATCCATTCTCAATGGAGATTCATTCGCTTCCCCAAACCCGCGCGTGGCCGCGTCGGGGTGGACCTATGTCATGTCCACAATTTGGCGACTCCGCTGGGGATTAACTGATGCGTGACTTACCATCAGGATCCTCAGGGTGGGACTCGAATAGAAATCGTTTGACTAGTACAATACGCGTTTTAGTTTTACGGTTCATGCATAACCCCATATTTTCCCGGGCCGGTACTATTGACCGACGTCCCACTATACTATTGATGTAGTCCAAATTGGATATGTCAAAGGTGTCCATTAGCCGATTCGTATGGGTTTTACGGCATGTTCTAAGCTCAACTCGACTTAGGAAGTCCGCCCCGATTATCGATAGGCTATGCACACTGGTATAAACCCTTACAGACTAACCGAGACTTAGAATTAGAGCATACATGGCGTCGTTATACTGCTTCCATGACTACGTGCTACCTGATTTACGAGTCGTTTTTCAAAAACCGTCATTTTCAAAATTGCATCCTTTTCAAAATATCCAATTTCAAAACCCGGGACATATACCGAATTTAGGATTTATGATTTTACTCAAAATAGCCTATTTTTAGCCGGTATTATGCCCATTTCAAAACTCGAAAATATTTTCGAACTTTCAAAACCATCCCCCGGTCCGCCTTTCCGTTTTCTTTCTCGAAAAAAAAGGGCCGGTTCTCCCCGAATCTTTCGGGCTTTTCAAAAAATCAATTTTGCAAACTTCCTTTTTTTAGGGCTTCCCGTATTTAGCAGTGTCGGGTCGAGACGTAAGTCATCAAGGTCTTTTAGCGTCGAAACTCCGTCGATCTTATATCACAAGTTTCCTCCCTATCCCAGTCCGCCTTATTAGACTAAGGCAAGGCCCACCTACGTAGGACATACTCCTACAAAGGTTGGCGCATCTACACAAATCGAGTCCAAAGTCTGGGGAATGTCTCACGTGGACCTCCTTTCGAATAGGGCCCAGCCCACACGGCTGGATCCTAAAGGAGGCCCACCTTTTACAGGTCACCCGTCTAAGTGTCCTTCTCCGAGTCGTTTCCTTCCTAGTCTCCTTTCTTCCCTTGCTCGGGATGTACTTTTGTTCTAGGATTTGGGTTAGTTGCTGATTACGCGGTGTTCTTACAGACAGGCCGCCCTTCACCCGAACCATGTCGAAAGAAGCCATTGACGAGTTGACCGCTTCGTTGGCCAAGCTACAAGACCATTTGACGAAGATGAGGGAGGACCAGATAGCCATTCTCACTCGGGTAAGCGCCGTGGAACAAGGAACTCCTAACAATGGAGTTGATGATGACGGGCCGTTAGCTGAACTGGCCAGCGCGGTCCACAAACTGCGAGAACAGGTCCACACGTCCACCATCAACACCATCCACACGGAGAACGCTCAGACTTATTCGCCCCTAACTGATGAATTGGCCGCTTATCTCAACTTGACGGGCCTACCCATGTTTGATGGGACCGAAGACCCGGTACTCTATATCCGGGCTTTCAAGGAGTTTATGGCAGTTAAGGGGGTCAAATCGACCATGTTCAGGCATCTCTTTGCTTCATCCTTGGACAAGCACCCAAGAGCCTGGTACTACAAGCTTGATTCCAAGAAATACAAAACTTGGGACGATGTCGCAACGGAGTTCGCCCGAAACTATGCGGACAACACCGAGATCCAGACTACCATGCGTACTCTGGAGATCATGGCCCAAGAGCCTAAAGAGGGTTTCACGAAATACCTTCAATGGTGGAGGGCAGAAAGTGTCAAGTTGGTGGACAAGCCCAGCGAAAAGGTGCTAGTGGAGGCCTTTGTGAAAAATCTCCTCCCATCTTACCGGATCCATCTCCGGTACGCCATCATACCCAATTTCGCCACCTTGACCGAAATGGGTACCAGAATCGAAGACGATTTGAGGTTAGAGAGCCTTACTAAGGCCTCTACTAAGGGCCGGGATATCAAGGAGCCAGTTCGTCCTCCGGCAAGCCCGCAACTACAACTGCGGCTCGAAGCATCTTTGACGAGGTCAATCTACTAGACACCTCGACCAAAAAGAATACTCCGGCCCGAGTATTCACCGACATAGGGACTACTTATGCTAACGCCTTACAAAGGCTATCTTCTAAGGGCATGATCCAGCCGATAGGCCCGATGCCGGAAGTTCCCGTCGAAAAACGGTCCAAAAGCTACAACATCCAAGCCTATTGCCACTATCATCGAGGCAACGGGCACGACACTGAAAAATGCTGGAAGTTGAAGCATCTCATTCAAGATCTGATCGAAAGTGGGAAGATACCGCTACTCAGCGATAAGCCGAGTAACAAAAATAATCCTCTTGCTACTCACGCCATTTTTACTGGGGAAGTAATCGACTGTACTCATCTCATTTCCCCTTTCCTTCCCCAAATCAACGGGATATGGAATGATGATGAAGATGACGTTTACCTAGTTAAGGAGGAAGCTGTCCCCATCACCGTCGAAGAAATCCGGAGAGCCAAAACCAAGGCCCTGGCCGGCACACACGTCATCACAGCCGGACCTTCGGCCCCGGGAGCCGTCACTGAACCTGCCAGGACGGAATCTACACCTGAGGAATCAAATGCTGACACGGCCCGAGTTAAACAACTAAAGAGGGTCCGAACCGATCTTACTATATGACAGCTTTTGGTGAGTTCTCAAGAACATCGGGCAGAACTTACTAAGGCTCTCGATGAGATCAAGGTTGACTCGTTGGTTACCCCCACTGAAATGGTAGCCAATATTCTGCCTCACCTTAAGGGCAAGTCCAAAGGAGAAGGCCCACTTATCACCTTCTCCGAGTCCGATCTGCCACCGTTTGGGGCCGCCCCTAACTTGGCCCTATATATCACGGTAATCTGTCGGGGCAAGTATCTATCTATGACCCTAATTGATGACAGGTCCGCTATAAACGTCCTTCCCTTAAGGACCGCTAAGGCTCTCGGCATTACCGAGGTTGACTACCTTCCTACTGCACAAACTATCCAGGCTTTCGATGGAAGCCCAAAATCAGTTGCTGGGGCCGTTAAGCTAACCATTATAACAGGCCCGATCGAGAAAGAGCTCGAATTCCAAGTGATCGATGTCACCTCATCTTTCAATCTGCTACTTGGAAGGCCCTGGATCCACGCGGTCAAAGCCGTATCCTCCACTCTCCACAGGAAGGTCAAGTTACCTTTACAAGACGGGGTCATCACTCTCAAAGCTACTCCCATAGCCGTGTCAAGCTGCAACACGGCAGGCTCAATAGACCCGCGAGGTTTCAATTTCGTCGGGAAGATCGATGAAGAATATCTTTTTCAGCCCTACTTCACTACTAGCATCGACATGATGCTGCAAAACTTGGGCTACCTACCGGGAGCTACCTCAATGCCCAATCTCCCGGCTGGCAAGATCATCGAGGTCCTGAACGACGGAGAGTCTCGATTCGGCTTGGGCTACACCATGACCCAGGGAGATATGGACCGAACAAACGCAACCAAGTTTGTCACTCCCGTGTTCGGAGCTATTCAAGTGGGCCTCTACCAGCCCACCATCTCATATCCCGAGACCAAGTTGGCTCGGGAATGCAATTTCATCCCGGATGATATCTTTGCTCTCATCCAGGCCGAATCAAAGGAAGGTGCAAATAACACCGAGCCTATGCTGGGGCTCTTGTTCGGTGAAGATAAGATCATTCCGACGCCCAAGAAAGAGCTGGTAAGCCTGATCCTTCGCAGCAGCAAGTTTGATCCAACCATGCTGATCTCTGAAGTCGGTCCCAATACCGGAAAAAGGGCTTGGAGGAAGACGATCAAGTGGACCGACAGCGAGGGTCGAGTCTACAAGCTTACTACTGGTGCAGGGGACATGCAAGACGCTGAGTCCGAATCCGAGTCAGAGTCAAAGTCAGAGTCGGAGTCTGAGTGCAAGTCTAGAGGGTCCAGTACTAGAGTCGAGTCTGTAACCCCCTTCATTTAGTCACACCATTGGGAGTCTCGGAGTCTGTCCCGAGAGCACTCCCGATCCCGCCTCTGACCAACGATCAGATGGCTGCTCTCTTTGAGCTATTTTCAAAATTCTCTATCAATAATAACGATAACCGTTCTGCTTACGACTTATCTTATTTTCAAAACATTTTCAAAAATTTTACTTGCAATGACATTGAGAAACCCGACGAACAGGTACCACTACCTCCGCATCTAGTCGATCAACTCGAACAAAGGGAATCCCGAAATTCGGTAATTGAGGAAACTGACTCCATCAATGTAGGAACCCTTTTAGAGCCTCAGATGCTTAAGTTAGGTTTATCCTCAGATCCCGAGGAAAAACAACGATTCACGGATCTCCTCCATGAATTCAAAGACGTCTTCGCATGGTCCTACAAAGACATGCCGGGAATAGACCGGTAGACAGCCGAACACCGTATACCCATCAAAGACGGGTGTACGCCGGTAAAGCAAAAACTCCGAAGAATGAGGCCCGAAGGGTCTCTCAAAGTCAACGAAGAAGTCGACAAGCAATTCAAAGCGGGATTTATTCAAGTGTCTGAATATCCAGACTGGGTCGCAAATATCGTACCAGTACCCAAGAAAGACGGAAAGGTACGAGTTTGTGTAGATTTCCGGGACCTTAATAAGGCCAGCCCGAAAGACGATTTCCCGTTGCCACACATCGATATACTGGTAGAAAACACGGCCAATCATGCCCTTCTATCGGGTGTGGGCCCATGGGTCAGGTAGCCTAGCCCTTGTGGCACAATGATTTGGCTGGGCGGTGACAGTTCCAAATCCAGCCTGGTGACCAGCTCTTGGGGAATCGCCCTGGAGGTTTGCCCACTGGTGACGGGTTCTCTGTGGAAGCTTGATTCTCCTCCAGATATCATAGGCAAGATTTCTGGTGATGGTTGAACTGGCGCGGATGGTGGTCTTGATGCCGCCTTTGTCTGAGCCCTGATGTCTCGGTTGTCCTTCTGCAAGGTCTTCACCGCTTGGTGCAGAGTGTTGATCCCCTGGAGTATCTCCATCATGGGGTCTGGTGCTGATGGAATTCTGGAGACATCTCCAAGCAACCCTCCATGGGTCGGCATTTTGGATGACGCGCCCTCTTTACTAGTTCTGAAAGGGTTGAGCGTTTTTGATGTTGGGGGCCCTTAAGGTGGTCTGGAGGTTGTTGGTGCATGCCCTGCCGCCAGGCTGGTAAGAGTTGCCTGGGTGGATGATGCGGCGAGAGGGCTTGCTGCCCCAGAAGATGGCGTTCCTCATACAGGCTGGGTGGAGGCACCTTGGCTGCTGATGAGGTCTTGACCGGATCCAGACATGGCGGTATGCAGGTTGCTTCACCGTAGGATTTGGCTAGTAAACGATCACTTTGCCCCTCGGTGGGCGCCAAATTGTTTTGGTAAAAATTTACCGGGTTACGATTCAAGTTGCGGGTTAAAGTGATCGGACTAACGCTTACGAATTAATGGAGGGAATTGAATCTACGAATGCAAAAACAAGGAAAGAAAACAAGGAGACACGAGAATTGGTGACGCGGAAACCCAACGTGGGAAAAACCGCGGGGGGAGTCGGAATCCCGCCAAATATCTACTATGAATGATGAGAACGAATAATTAATACAAGTACAGGCTTCGGAATATCGGAGAATATATTTGCTAGTATGCTCTTTCTGATTTTGAGTTTGCTGAAAGTGAGTGAATGATCCCCTTGTTGTCGTTGTTGCGCTTATATTTGCGTTCTTCCCCCTTAGTCGTTCCCAACTTCTTCCCCCTCTTTCTCCTTGTTTCTCTCCTCCTCTGGTGGAACCATTCCTAGAATTTAGGGGATTGTTGGTTGACTGGGTCTATTGCTTGGGATAGGGTTTCTTTAGCGTTGGGTTGTACTCGGCCCATCTCCGGATTTGATTGCTGCTCGGCCCATTATCATTACTAGGTCTCGTCTTCGGGTTGACTTGTTGATTCTCTTTTGTGTCGGACTTACAACTTTCACGACTTTTGCCTTTTGACTTTTGAGTGCTATTCCGTAGTTTCTCCGTATTTAATCCTTTGACTTTTTGACTGAAGGTACGCCACGTCATCTCTTGAGGATGCGAAATTTATCCCAAACAGTTAGAATTGAAGGCAAGAGAAGATTGGATAATAAGCATTGATTAAAGACGATGATAGGAGGCTGATTGTTGAGGGTTGTAGAATGAAAATGAGGATGGCTGATGGAGCGTTAAACAAGGAAGAAAAAGTGAGGGGATGAATCATATAGTGAATAAGGGAAAAGGGGGAGTAAAGGAACGTTAAACAAAAGGTAAGAAAAGGATGACGAATCTGGTCAAAAGTCGAATCACGAGTAATCGGGTTAATATCGACTAAGGGAAAAAGTAATTAGGCATTAAATAACGTATTAATTAAATATTTCTCGAGTCTAAAATAAATATCCGGGACAACGACAAAGTTCGAAAATATAAATAGTTCGAGAAAATATTGAAAACGTATCTCGAGATTTATTAAAAATAAGCATTTGCGAAGAAAAAAAGTTTTTCGGAGAAATAATAATAACAGTTTTCGACAGGAAAAAATTAAATTGATTTCTCAAGAAGAAATAATAAATGTTTTGATGAATGATATTAAGACGAGTCCGAGTTGAAAAATAGAAATTCGAACTTAAATCGAAAGAGTTTAGAGTTCCAATCATCAAAATAGAAGTTTAATAGAAATTAAATGAATAACCAAATGGAAACAAAAATAAAAATATATTTTAAACATATGAAGACTTTCCGAGACAAATAAAATTTTAGCAGTTCAAATGATTAATAAATAAATTCTTTTTATAATAATTTTAAGAATTGCGAGTTAAATCGTAAAGAAAATAAAATATGAATAAAATTTAATATATAAAAATCAGGGGTGTTACATACTTGCATCATCTCCATGACATCATTTTCATATGTGTGGACATGACATAGGTCCACCTCGACGCGGCACGCGCGGGTTTGGGCGGCGAAATGTTTCCCATGTGAGATGGTTCTCGGGATGAAATTTAAATCGAAGTTGGAGTCCCACCGAACTTTGTGGGAGTTCGGGCCCATTCGAACCCACTCTATATTTTGGTGGACCGTGCACAAAGTACGGCCCACTTTAACACTAGAGCTTGTGGGGTTCGTCCCTTTGCATTATGATACCGATGCCGATGTTATCGTGTACCGTATATCGAATGACTCTCGTGCGCCAATGGTTTCAGACATCCGGAAATCGAGGTTCTGAGTAAAGGGTGAGGATACGTGTTGGGAAGCCCACAAAGGACACCCAACCCCGTTCGCACTTAGCGGCCTCTACTAAGATATCATTCGAGTTTTTAATACGCGCGCTAGTGATTCAGTTTTAAGACCAAACAAAAATTTGTGAAATCAAACTTTGTAGTTAGTAAATAAAAAACGCACCACACGTCAAATATTTTCAATAACAGATTTAAAGTCTAACGACAATAAAACAAAAATTTAGACTTACGACGTTTTTCGAAAATGTTAAACCGTTTTACATAATGATCTCGTAGAAATCAAAATATTAGCGATTATGAAAGTTTTCGTAAAATTCAAACGCTTCAAAATTGAAATTTGAAACAATTTCGAAATACTTTACAATAAATTATTAAGACATTCTGAAACAGGACTAAACATATGTTATCAACCAAAAACGAAAACAAAAACAAAATTTAAAATTTTGAAATTTACAACTCAAAATGTTAAAATTTCATGAAAATCAAAATTCGTAGATTAGTCAAACTTTTCATAACACAAGTTTGGGGAAAATAATAAACAGAGTCAAAGTCAACGACAAATCGAAACAAAAGTTATCAAACCCGATAAAAAAGTCGAAGGGAAAGGCCGACGAAGAAGAAGTAGGACTTAAGAAAGGCTAAGGTAAGGACGAAATTGAGAGTCAAACGGAGCTCTCAAGGAATGACAGAAGAAATTAACCATCTCGAGATTCCCGGCACGACTCCCACAACACGGGTTCCTAATTTCCATCAAATAACGTTAAGTCCAATATTAGACGCTAGGTGGTACTATTCAGTCACAATCTCCAAAAATGTCCTACGTGATTATCCAATCGTTCAATCGACACGATACCAATCCACAATTGTTTTACAATCTAATCTCATCAATTAAAATTCCAACAGTCATCAAAACACATCCAAACTCGCAGCCAATAAGATTCCTAACTTCTAAGCTCTTAAAGTTTGAACTCGAGGTATACTCCAAATTTCTCGAGTAAGGGACACTAGATAAGTTCCACCAAATTAACAAGGCTCGGGTACGAAATCCTCAAAAATGATCACCAACATGTTTATAATACCACAAATATAGAAGTTGGGAAAGGTACAATAAATCCTCGAACAAGCTCAAACCTATAGGTAAAGGCGCAAACATTCACATCTTCGAACACGTCATTGGGCTAAGGTTTCTGAGAATTCCATCAAATTTTATATCGTATCAGCGAAACCACCAAAATATTTATTAACTCCACGAAGCCACAATCTCGTAGGTGTAAGAGTTCTGAACTAAAAATCGATCAAGAAGATTCACATTAAGTATTCCTCAAAACAACGCGATCAATCCAACCTTTAGTGCAACATGTTTCTCTTCTTCAAGGTTAACCACAATTTATCCAAGTTAGATCACTCAATTTCCAAAGTTCATAGATTACCACCTTAAACAACGATTGACGATATAATCCTCAAGAAATCCGAGAAATTTATCAGTTACCCTTAGTTCGGTTCTAGGTTAGGTACTAGGTATCTATCAAACATGACATACTCTTACTACTCCAAAATATATTCAATTGTCAGTACTCCAAAATAATCAAAGTAACCTATAACCCAAGGTTCAATGTCTAAAGTATCATCCTAATTTCATCAATCAACAAATACCATTCAACTCAATCCTCAAAAATTTCTTACTTTCATAGAAAATAGGGTAGAATCACAATCCTCAAATAAGGTAACAAGGGTTTACTAAACCTCAAACATCTATAACTCGGGGTTCACTAAGATAGAATCCGGTCTAACCAAAGAATCTCAAGAGAAAGATGGTAGAATAGAAGAATAGAACAAGGATTCACCAAGAGAAAGAAGATGAGAATACAAAGGAGAAGAATTGGAAGAAGCAGAAGCCGGAAGGAAGGAATCAATGATCCTATACTACTAGGGTTCAAAAGGATCTTCGGGCCTTCAGAGTTCACACAGGAACTCAAAGACGTTTTCTTCATCTTCTAATAGAGACACGAACACACTAGTCTTGGTCGCTCCAATTGGATCCAAAGTGAAGTGAAGTCGCATCTCGGTCTACTGCACCATCGAGGACTGAAAACTACTATTGATCGTCTAACCTGTAGCTTGAGCAAACTAAATTTGGGCTGAAGAGTCACCATGTATCTTCCTGGTAGCACCAAGTTGTCCACTCGAGTCGGTGTTGAGAGTTATACGTAGGTCTTGTCCCGATCTAGAGTAGTATCATATCGGCATCTTGTTCATTCATCTTCGTCTTGAGAAAAGTGAAACAAATATTTAATGCTAATCATTGAGTTACAAGAACAAGTAAAATCTAACAGTTAAGTCCTTAATTTGATTTCTACCCATCTCTCACTAATATTTTATTAATGTTCATATTATTTACTGGTATTTTTCCTAAAATCAGGTGTAAGCGTCGGGAGCAACGATGCTCTGATACCAACTGTAATCCCCTATAAATTCTAATGCAATACAGTGGCGGAAACACTGTAGGTTGGGATTAAAACACATCGACAAACTATATTCTATTTAAAAGAAAGGTCAGTCGATACAAAGACCACTTTTTACAAAAGTGCTAAAATAAACATCCTTAAAAGGGTTTACAAAAATCCAGAAGTAACATAATTGGTAGAGTAGGATCCATGCTACTCGCTAGCTCACACCCAAACCTAGCAGCGAAAACCTGTCATGTTATAAACATAACAGCCACATCAGTTGGGAGTAACTCGGACGTTCTCTCAGCCATATTATATCATATGAAAAATAATAGTATTACTATATCAAAATAGATAAAATGGGAAACGATTAAAACAATATAGTAACATAAGTTTTTAGCAAAACTTAAAGCGACTACCAACCTGCAAGTCAAAACCAATCGATAATTATAAAATTCAAAATGACGTTATGGAAATCAATTAGTGCAACGAAATAGACTTTCACTGGGATCATACTAAACTAGCTTCGAGAACTTAGTCCAAACATATCAGACTTTGGTCTCTAACTAGGCAACTCAACTATAACAGGACTGCGTGCAGCGAGGTCCTTGCTAAAGTAATGTACACCCCTCCTGGACACCAACCGTAATCCAGTTCAACCCGGCGGCGACTTACACGATGCGATATCTAAGTTTAAGGTCAAAATATACACAATTCTAAACACAAACCATGCTCAGTTCAACGACCAATGCGTCTCATATAGACACACCAGCTTTATAGTTGATGACAAAAATTATACCTCGACTATATTACTCTACCCGTACACTTGTCATCATTCCATAACTCCAAAACCAAGTCATTATCGATATTCAAAATAGAATGTTCAAAGTGAATAATATGAAGGTAAAAGAGATAAACATTTTATGTTAAAAGGAAACATCCTATTTATAGAAATTTACTATTTTTAGAAACTTACTTAAACTAGAAATATTCTTATAGAAATACATAAAGTGTTCAAATAAGTTAAATGTACCAAAATAACATTTATGATAAATAAACATTTTATAAATATCGTTGTTATCGTAACTTAATATATTTCTAAGATCGTTATCGAAGGTACAAATCAAATGTAATAAGTGAAAACATAATACTTTATAAATATATAATAAAATCGAGTTAAAATGATAAAATTTAGAAAATATACGATTTAGAAACAAAATGGTAAATATAAATAATGTATAAATAGCGTAGGAGTTTTAGAACCGAAACGAGATTGAAAACCTTTCAAATGTCTTTAGAAATTAAATTAAATTTATTAATAAGCAATACCAGTTTTGATAAAAATAATAAATTGTAACGATAAGAAGTTATTTAGTGAAAATAGCCTTGGGAAAAATGTATTTCAAACAAAACGACTATTTTCTAATTTATTAACATAAGAAGTAAAACAAAAATAATTTATTAAACCAGTATACAAATCTCGGTTATAATATAAAAGTACAATTTTAAGTTAAAATAATAACTTAATGAGATATGACAAAATTATGAAACTGATACTATTTAGTTACTAGTGTCACGATAACCAACAAAATATTATAATGATCATTAATAATAAAATTTAATGACGATTTATAAAACGATATCGAAAAGTTATAAAATGTTTATAAGACGCACGATTTGAAATACCATTTTTAGCAAATAATATGTAGCTAAAAATAAAAACGAAGGTAAAGTATCTACTACATACTACTACTTAACACACGACATAATATCGAATAATGTCCTAAAGTTACCTTGTTAATCCTCCAATATACTTGTCCCACTAGTGTAGTCCAATCTCTAAAACTCGAATGGTAACGTCTTTAAGCTCCAATTTGTAGAATCGGTAGTCTTCTAAGCATGCTCCTCTTCACGAATGAGAGTTGACAAAACAAAAGAAAGAGACAAAGATTGGATTCAGGCACAACCGGAAAACTAAAATAATGAGGGGGCTGAAACGAATACAAATGGATTGGAATAAGAGGGTACTCAAGGATCGAGACAAGGGGAAAATGAAGAGAAAAGAGTAATCGTCATAAGACGGAAGAAGGGGATTATGTGCCAAATAGAAATCCGTCGATACGACCAACACATCAAACAGCCCCGAGAAAGCATCAGCATACAAACAATGGTGAGCAGCGAGGCGAAGACAACAATGATGACAGTAGCATCAGTAACAGACATTGACATCAAAAGGACGACAAGAACGGAGGCGATATCGAACATCAACAAAGACGAGAGTACAAAACAAACTGTAGCAGACCAATAGAACAGCAGCTAACAACATGGATAGTTCAACCCCAAAAATAGCAACAACATCACGACGATAGTGGAACGGACGTGCAACATATCAACAACGATAACGTGACAGCAGCAGTACAACAAAGTCGACTCCAAAACTGAGTGAGACAGAGGCATAAAAAGGTACAAACGAAATTGAACACATCGGAGATGTGCAGAGCACAACCAAAACAAGAAGAAGAATAAGAAGTATAGCAACAGAAATAGCCATAACTGTAGCAGCACACAGAGACCAACGAGGACAGAAGCAGTCTGACAAACAACGACAACATCACGCACTAGCAGCATCAAGCACGGACAAAGACAACAACAAAAGCGACAAGACGAGGAAGGAGAGGACGAAGATGAGAAACAAGAAGGTAGCAGCAACAGGAATTGAAAGGAGAAACTGCTAACAACTGGAACACAAGCAGAAATAGGGAAGAGAGGGGCTACCTTTCATCGATTTGAGGCAGTAGCGACGACGGAGGTACATCGGAGCCCGAAGCAAGAGGCGGCGTGAAGGTTGAATGAAGAAGGTAAATGAAGGAGGAGATTAGGGTGAGCGAAGAAGGGGATGAATAATGGGGAAGAGCGATTGATACAGCAAAACAAAAGAGGTTTTCAAATTAGGTTAAAGACAATAGGATTTGTCTACTCGGTTTAAGAATTGACGGGCTAGGTGAACGGGCTTGATAAATAAAGCATTACGATATGAGTAGACATCAAGTAAAAGTCAGCCCAAGTCAGGAATCAGATTAAAATCGACTAAGAAGGATAAGTAACTGGGTCAATTAAAACGACGTATTAGTAAAATATTTCCCGAGAAAAAAAATAATAATAAATGTTTTAACGAGGCTTAATAGAAAGAATGAGCTTCGAGTTTAAAATAAAATTCAAGTTTTTATGAAAATGAACTTAGAAGTTAAAACCGTTAAAACAAAAACTCAAATATGAATAAAATGAATGAGTAGGACGAAATGAAAGTAAAATGACTTTTTGAGGCAAATAAGATTTTAGGATTCGCTTGAAACATAAACTCGTTTTATAATAATTTTAATTTAATTTAATTTAATTTATAAAATCAGGGGTGTTACATCCTTGTTCGAGCTGCTGCTCAATTTTCGTAAAGGGTGGTAATTACGAATTTAGTGACTTTAAAATCGATAGCTAACCGAGCCAAATAAAAATGTGACATCATTTATATTCAACTCGGTTTTTGGTACTCGTAACATGTACTTTATGATTACCAGACCGGTATCGGGAATTTTGAAAAAGCATTGTGAAATCGTTTTGAATTTGATTAGGACGAAATTAATTCCCTCCGCGTCACGACATCGTTACTAATCCTTACGGATTACGTGATGTTCGATTTCGCGTCAACGAGTTTTGTACTATCCATTAAAATGGCATCGGACGTGTTTAACTACGTATTACCACGATCGCGTTACGCCTTTAAGTGTTTAGGGCGGTGCTTCTCGAAAGGGCGCCACCACTGTTACGACTTGTAAAGGGATTAAACGGACTTGAAGCAGGAATCGTAGTTAAACATGTTCGATCCGAAAATGGTTTATATATTTATATATACGCGGTATTATTTAATAGCAACGATGATAAAAATGCTAGACTAGATTAACAATGCGATGATAAAACGAAATAAAAAAACGTTCTTTTAGGGGTTGATTCGCTTCAACAACCAAATATTCGGGGTAATAGGATAAGCGACCGGTAACATCGAGTGCAATACTCTCGTATTCGTGTTTCCTTATCCCATCATCCCTCGTATTCGATACGTATAGGCGAATATTTTATAGCATTACGATAATATAATACTAGTGATGCGGGTGTCTAGACTAGGATAAACTAAAAAAGCAAAAAAAAAACGGAATGGAGAAGAGAGAAAAGTAGTGTGGGGATTTTGAATTAACACCCTCAACCTACATGCTTTGGCTTCTCGGAAATCGGCTCGTCTAGTAGTAGCTTTGGCACGGGAGCGTCGAGATATATAGGAGAGTTATGGCGTGTATGATTTGTAGAGATGGATTTGACGAGTTTTGATCTCGGGATTAGGGACGTATGTGTGTGTGTATGTTGGTGTCGAGATGATGATGATTGTGGCAGAAAATATGAAGGGTTGAAGGTAGGAGAAAAGTTGTAAAAAAAAAGTTCTCAAATGAATTGGCATTGACGGAGTATTTAATTTATATGGAAGACCCCGGTTTAGGGTCACTCGATGGAGTGGTGTAAGTGCACTCGATCGAGTGCCTGGTTCAGGGGCGGTTCAACCGGTTCACAGGCTTACTCGACCGAGTGGGCTCGAACCACTCGATCGAATGGAGCAAAACGGACGGAGAGAATTTAGGAAAGAATTTTGATATTATTTTGAAAAGATTTGGTTGTTGGGCTTGCTTATAGAAGCGCACTTGGCTTGTTTTTGCATCGGATTCGACTTTGACCGAGTTTTGACCCGGTCGCTAAAAGACGATTTTATTTCCGGTGTCGGTTTTGGCTCAAATTAGTCTTATTTGATTGGAAACAGCCCACTAGGCCTGGATTTGAGGTCGGTTTTGTGAGATTTGTACTCCGCTAAAAGCCCATGCCAAATACTAATGATTTCGAGCCCATGTCCGATCGCACTAAAGCACGTTTACGTCCGATCATCATCGGGTGTTTCGTTGGAGACCGCTATAGACACTAGCAGTCAAATGCGGGTGTCTACAGAGCCCCCACTCTGACTGAACCTTGGACAAGGCGAAATTTAGAGTAGCTACCAGGCCAATCGAGGATTGCTACCTGGCAGCCTTCCGGTTGGGTCGTTTATAATCCATTAGACTCGCGTTAAGGGCTCGCCAGCCATAAGTGAAAGGGTCATACCTGTTTTGGTGATAATAGCTTCGTGGGGAGTGAGACTTGCCTTTGAAGTCCTAGGTGTACCTGTATATAGTCACAACATTTCCATGTAACACTTAAGTGAAACACCGACTCGCGCGGGGGAGTAAAATTTTTTTGAAGATTTGAAAGGTTTTTGAAAATTCTCGAGACTTCTGAATTTTTGAGAATTTGTACAATTAGGAATGCTCGGGATGACTCTATCCCTGTACTGGTATGAGGGAACTGAGATCGGGCCTGTATGCTTAGGCCCACTTGAGCCAAAGAGGCATAGTAATTAGGGAACTGCAAGGGTTTTGTATTATAAGTACACAATCCCTGCTTCAACTCTTCTTTTCTTTTAAAAAAACCTATCTCTTTTTTTTTTTTTTTTTTTTTGAGCGAATAGATCATTTCATTAATAAAAAGTCATATGACATCTGCAACTTACATCAAAATTGAATGGATACAATACTATAAAATTTGAGTAAAATAAATTCTCTTTAAAACAAAGATCTCTCACTAAGATTTTGATCTCCGCTTCTGCACATCCTCTTTCAACATATCGCTGTTTAATGATACAGCTTTTCACAAGAGGGTCTTCGGATCTTATAAGGTTTTGAAGAGAATCGATTTCATCAAACCTGATAGATTGTAGCCGCCAGTCTGACATAAATTGAGATACCACATGTTGAACGATTGTGGTACTGATCTTTCGCGTCCTCTCTACTTTAATAGAATCAACACCCCTCCTAAAAGAGAGAGCGAAACCCATCAATTGATGGGGGCAAAACTCTCCAAAAGGAGAGGACTTATTATAATTATAATATTAATAATACTAATAAAAAACGGTATAATTAATTAAAATTGGGGGCTTACCACCATTAAAGGTGGTAGCCCCAAGTTTTTTTTTTGAAAGGAGGGGGGGGGGGGGGGGCTAGGGCTTTTTCGGAGGAGAGGTAATGTGTTATACTAGTTCTTATTAACCTTTTTTTACCTATCTCTTTTTTCTTAAGAAAGTCAGTTATGGGTATTGAACGTTTGTCTGCAAGACTCCAAGCTTGGTCCCGAAACTTCAGGGACGCAGAGAAGGTTGCTCTGATTCAGACGGGGATCTCTAAGCTATTCACGGTCCGTCAGATGCAGGTAGACCTTCATTTTCTTGATGCTTGTTTGTCCTATTGGGACGACATATATCATGTTTTAGCCTTTCCCCGGGACGAGATCTGTCCTTTACCCGAGGAATTTGATGCTGTAGGAGGGTGGAATCCTTTGCCCCGCCTTGCTGTCCCGTTTTTAGTTTATGATCCAAGGAGGAAACTACAGGAATTTCTGGGTCTTTCCCACATGGAGGTGTCCCGTATGCTAGTCGGGGATACCATGTCATTGTTCTCTTTAGCCGACAAATTTATGAACCCGCATGACGTCCGGGTCATGCCAGTCCACAGCCGCAGAGCTTTTGCTTTTTGTATGCTCCACGTCTACGCTTTCGAGGGTCACATGGATTTGTTGTCGTGCATAGGCGACGTTCGACTTTTTACCATTGTTGACCTGATGGAGACGGAACACAGTCCGACGTGGCTGATTACGGGGGAAATTATCCAGGGGTTGGACAACCGCAAGAGATACCCTTCAGCTCGTTTAACTGGGAGTACCCGCCTATTACAGGCATACCGTTTTTTCTTTTTTTCTTTTTTTGTTTTTTTTTTCCGCGATAACCTGTTACAGAGGCACTCGATCGAGTGCCTTCATCAAAAATCTGTTGCCCAGTTTTAGGGGTGTCACTCGGTCGAGTGACCCCTAGGCACTCGATCGAGTGCCCCTAGGCAGACGTCAGAATTGTCTCGTGAGCTTATAATCTTTGCTTTTTTTGGTTTGGTCTGGCTACTTAAGGGGCTATCGATCATAGAGCCTCCCCTGGACCCGAGTCGGTATCGGCCCAACCAAGTGATGACAAGGAGACGAGTTATCAATTCATCTTGTCTTATTAACCGGAAGTACTGGGATGAAGAGCTGTCATTCCATCGTGGTCCATTGATCCGATGGGTTGTCCCTTGGTGGCTTAGCTTATTTATGTCTGGACTGGTTTGGCACAGAGGGATAAGGCCCGTTATCAGGTGATTTTGTCCCTTAGTCAGACAGTTCTCCACTATCCCGACCGCATACTTAGGCAGTATAGTTGGTCTTAGAGGATCCCGGAAAATGAAGCCGTTGTGAGTGACCCTACCCAGCTGACTGATGTGATGTCTGACACCTGGATGCAGCGGTGGTACACCCGGGTTATCTGGTCCTTTCTTAAGTCTCTTCACTTAATCTGGGTATCAGATTCTTATGAGAAGTGGACGAAAGCCGACTCTGCTGAGGCCCGAGCTGCTTTGAAGGTGGATGAAGCTTTTGACTTGCTTCGACGAGAGCAGGCGAAAGACAACCGCGGCTTCTTTGATGAGGGTGAGACTCCGGCCACCTTAATTCGCCTAATGTAAGATCAGAGAGGGAGGGCTAAGAATTAAGCTGAAGGGTCTAGTGCTAAAGGTGCTCGAGGCAAAGTGAACCCCCAGACGGACTTAGAGAAGAGACTTGGTCCGAAATTGGCAGTCCAGGACCGACTTGGTCCTTGGGACAGGCTACCAGAGCACGTGAGGGCTCGACTCGGACCAGTTACTATAGCAAAAGACCCACTGTCGATAAAACGGTTCGAGCTAAAGAGGTTCCCATTGTGATTCGGGAACGCTCGCCCCTGCCCCGGCGACAACGGGCCCCACGCGACCCAAAGGACAAGGGCAAGGGCAAGATGCCCTAAACATCAGTCTCCTTGGTTTTTATTATTTGCATATTATTACTATTTTTTTTAGTGTTTTTTTGTCGCCCCTTTTTTTTTTAATTTGAGTGATGTAATTTGAAATTCCCGAGTTTATCGAGTTTTTTGGTTAATAATAAAAGTATTTTATTAGTGAAACCGTTTCTGTCTTGTCGTTATTGCGGTTGTTGTGCCCTTTGGAGGGGCTGCCTACGTATCCACAATTAGTGGAATCAAACCAGACGTAGTTAAAAATAAAATTTTGCAATTTCTAAATTCAGCAAGACCAGTAGTTCGAGGTGCGTGCGACAGTAGGATAAATAATCCTAACTTACTGACTTGCTTATAATTTTGAAAGTTTATTTATAAAAAGACAGATTTTTATAAACTTTTGCAAATGACATTGAGATAAGGCTTAGGGGTAGTAGCGCTTCAGCTGGTCTAGGTTGGTCGGGTTGACGAATTCATTCCCGTCCAAGTCTGTCAGCATCACTGCTCCTCCTGATAGAACCTTCTTTATCAGAAATGGCCTGGCCCAATTGGGTTTGAATTTTCCCCTGGGTCAACTGGTAGTAACGCTCGGACAGATTTGAGGACCAAATCCCCTTCTTTGATATTTCTGGGCCTAACTCTTTTATTGAAGGCCCGTTGTATTCTTTTTTGGTATATTTGAATGTTGTTGAGGGCCCGGGATCACCGTTCGTCCAAAAGAACTAGAGAGTCGTATCGAGCTTGCACCCATCAGCTTCAGGCACTTGGCTTTCTAGCAAAATCCTGAGAGACAGTATTTCCAACTCGACTGGTTGAACTGCATCCATCCCGTACGTCAAATAATATGGGGTCGCACCGGTTGCGGTGCGGATAATTATCCTCACAGGGCAAAAGGTCTCTTGTCAGGCCTGTCCCGATAATTATCAGCCATCTTTTTAGGTATGGTGACAATTGTTTTATTAGCTGCCTCCACCGCTCCATTCGTTTGGGGACGGTAAGGTGAAGATGTATGCATTTGGATTTTATATTTGGCTAGCAAACTAGAGGTTTCGGCTTGAAAGTGCGTCCCGTGATCACTGATAAACTCGTGTGGGACCCCGTACCGGCATATAATCTTGTTTTGGATGAATTTGGCAACATGATTAGCATTCAAGATCCGATATGAATCCGCTTCGACGCATTTGGTGAAATAGTCGATAACCACCAAAATAAAACAGTGACCTCCCGTCCCGGAAGGGTTTACTTTCCCGATTATGTCGATTCCCCATGTCAAAAATGGCCATGGTGACGTCATGGTGTATAATTGGGATGATGGCATATGCTGAACGTTGGCAAAAATCTGGCAGTTATGAAAGTGTTTGACATATAACTGGCACTTGGTTTCCATATTGTTCCAGTAGTATCTGAGTCTCATGATTTTTCGGACCAACATCTGGGCGTTCATATGTGGACCACATTCGTCGTGTACTTCAGCCATAACCTTCTCGACCTTATTTTGTCGACACATAGGAGGAGAGCCCCTTGTACCGTCATTTTGTATAATTGTCCGTCGTCTGTACGGACGAACTGGGTAGCTAACCTTTGCAGGGCTTTCTTGGCTCGGTTTTCGGTTCCCGGAGAATATTCTCCCGTTGTCATGTAGGTTAGAACAGCCTGATACCAAGGTTCCGGATCGGTTATCTCAATGTCTTGAATGGCATGAATATATGCCTGCTCGGATCGTCTTTCGAAGCATATCGGCATGCTGGTTAGGTGATCCGGGATATTTAGTAAGGATGCTAATTTGGAAAGTGCATCCGCGAACTGGTTTTCTTCCCGAGGTAGATAAATGTATTCTACTTTTTGGAATTGTTTTTCGAGAACGCTTACTCGCGCCTGATAGGCCACGAGGTTGGCGTTCCGAGTTTTCCATTTTTGGAGAGCTTGGTTGATGACTAGAGATGAGACTCCGTGGCCCCGAAGGTTTGTGATCCCTAAATCAACGGCGGCTTACATCCCGTGAATGCATGCTTCATATTCGGCTGCGTTATTAGTCACGTCGAAATCCAGTTTAATGGATAACGGAGTGTGCTCCTCTTTTGGTGATATTAGGAGGATGCCGACTCCGAACCCTCGGAAATTATATGCCCCATCAAAATATAAATCTCATGTTTCCGTATCGGTATGGAATATATCTTCGTCAGGGAAGGACCAAGTATCGGTGTGTCCTTCTTCGGTTACGGGACTATCAGCGAGAAATCTCATTTTATCTGGATCGACCTCGATACCACGTTGGCTAACGATATGACCCATTAATTTGCCAGATGTTACCCCGAAACAGCATTTTTGAGGATTCAGTCTCATGTTGTACTTGCGTAATCGGGTGAAGAACTTCCTTTGGGCCGTAATGTGCCAGTCTCGATCTTTGGATTTGACGATTATGTCGTCTACATAAACTTCCACTTCTTATGCATCATATCGTGTAATAAGGTCGTGGCGATTCGTTGATAGGCCCCGGCATTGATGAGACCGAACGTCATGACGGTGTGGCAGTAAGTACCCCAAGGTGTAATGAAGGTGGTCTTACTCATATCTTCTTCTGCCATTTTGATCTGATTATACTCGGCATACCCGTCCATAACTGATAAAAGGGCATGAGCGGCCGTGTTGTCCACCAGTATATCGATGTGTGGCAATGGAAAGTCATCTTTCGGGCTTGCCTTGTTGAGATCCCGAAAGTCTACACATACGCGCACCCTACTGTACTTTTTAGGTACCGGCACGATGTTCGCAACCCAGTCCGGATATTCGGACACTTGTATGAAGCCGGCTTTGAACTGTTTGTCGACTTCTTCTTTGACCTTGAGAGACCATTCAGGCCTCATTCTGCGGAGTTTCTGTTTTACCGGCTTACACCCGTCTTTATTGGGTATACGGTTAATGCGCGTCAGATTGTCGTCTATCTAACACGATCAAACAAATTTATTATAAACTCCAACTAACTACTACGTAGTAGCGGTAAGTCGGGGATCGATCCTCAGGGACGGTCTATGGGAAGTCGGTCAAGTCAAAGTCTAAGCACGTTTGGTCGTTCGGGGTCTATTTTTGGGGGTTTTGGGTTAAGTCTACACTAGTCTATACTAAAAAGCTATGCACTACGAGAAGCTAGTCTAATAAGGAGAAGGTGTTAGGGGAAGTAGGAAATCGGAAGTCGGGTTCTATGAGCCTCGGAATCGGGTTTTTGTCACAACGTCGATAAGGGAGAATGCCACCTTTTGGTTTCTTCACCCAACCCACCTATACCCGCTTTCGCGGCGAAAGGGTAAGTCTCAAGTAAGGTAACTTCTACCCCGAGTTTACCCATATTGGTAGAAATGAGTCAAGGTCGACCTAGTCGTGATTCTAAGTCAACAAAGACACAAAAACCTCAAAATTGATAAATCAACAAGCAAACAACCCACCAACATCCCTCAATTCAAATAATCCAAGTTCTTCCTTTCTTAACCCCTAACAAAAAATCTACTAAAAATTCATAATGGAAACTACTAAAATAATAACTAAGGAGAAATCAACTAAAACATGCATAATAACTAAATCTAGAAAAAAAACAACAACTAAATTAAATCTAGACGAGAGACTAAATCTAGAATGAAATTAAATCTAACTAGAGATTAGGGAGAGGAAGAGAAGTATACCGACTATGGAGGAAAACGACAATAATAATAAAATAAGGAAAAGCTTGATAAAGATGACAATGGATTTGTCACTAACCCTTTGTAAATCTCCAAAAGAACTTCAATAAAAACTTGAATATAATAAAAATGAAGTCTTTAGACTAATTAATTAGATCTAGAATAAGTGAAGATTTTTGGATTGTCACCCTCCAAAAATCCAAAAATCTCCCTACTAATCAATCTACTAGTAAACTAATAATAATCTACTAATAATAATTTACTGCTAATCTACTAGCTTAGGTAGTGTTGTGGTGGTGTTGTAGAATTGTGCCTCCTTCCTCAAGAATGAGGAGTTACATATATATAGAGGAGAGAAAAGAGGGATCAAAACCCTAGTCTTCTAAGCCTAATATCAGAAGCCCAAATGCCCATAAACTAAACTTCACCCTATCATTCCCATCCGGTGAAATTTCGCCCTGCGGCATGACGAATTAATCTCACCGGGTGAAATTTCACCCGGTGAAATTTTCTTCTCATTTTACGGTTTTTGGCGCTTTTCTCCACCGGGCGAAATTTCACCCGGTGGGCGAAATTTCGCCCTGTCATTTTCTCCCGGTGAACTTCTTCGGGTGAAATTTCGCCCGGTCAAATCTCATCGGGTGAAATTTCGCCCTGTGACTTCAGAGGGCTATAACTCTCTTGTTTGAACTATGATTAGGGCGTGTGATATGTCCTTGGAAAGCTAAGAAGATAATCTTTCACCTCCAACTAGAATCGCTTCGATCCGAGGTCTAGAACTCTAGATATATTCATATGAAGTTCGACCTCTTCGGTGAAGATGCCCAATGGACTATTGTTTTTCCTTTTCGCTCAAGGTTTCACCTCTAGGGTTTGGACATGGGGTTTGACTCGATCTCTTGACTTTCTCCTCTAGCTTCAATTCGCCTCTTTATCCACGAACACGTACCTAAAAGACAAAAACACACAAAAGCAGTACGAAATTCTACGAAAAAGACGATAAATACGAAAAAACCAATTTCAAATTAGAAAATACGAAATATAGTCAAAAATGAGTTATATTGACGTTAAAGCACACAAAATCGAGTCAAATACGAGTGAAAATAGGGGGTAAAACGGTCCAAATTTGCGTGTTATCAATTCCCCCACACTTAAACTTTACTCGTCCTCGATTAACTCATTAGACTAATCTACGACCCATAAATAAATAACACGCAAAAACAAAACACAAGAACGAAAAACAAACAACAAAGCAAATCACAAGTTTTCAAATCAAAAGTCACGATTCTAAAATCCAACTAAAATATAGAATATGAATACTAAAATTACTAAATCGGTTGTAAAAATAATTATTACATATTTCTTGGCCTCGGTCCAAGCTATGTCGGGATGTGTGGCGGAGATGGAAGGAGTACTCCCATGAGGTTATCGACGAAAGTATACAAGTCTCGGCCACTTGCGAAAACAAGGGCTAGGGTCGTCCTAATGGCCCAAGTGACATAAGAACCGATCCAAAATGGAAGATGGATATCAAAAATACTCGGGGGAGGAATCATCTTTCTTTTTCTTTTTCTTTCTTCATTTTCATTTTCTTTTTCTTTTCATTCTTTCTTTCATTTTTCTTTTCTTTTCTTTTCTTCTCCCTCTTATTCTTTTGTTTTTGAGTTTTTGAGATTTTTTTTTCTTTGTAAGCACATATTTGATGTTTGAGTTCTTTTTGATAGGAAAAGGAATGCAAAACTCAATATCAATCATAACCGAACTCTTATTTGTGGAGTATTTTTGTGGAATAATGGATGGTAATGGATAGAAGTCACTTGGGTTATAGTCACCTAGACAAGCATACAATGTCGAAATCACAACATGGGAGGTGGAAGGTGGACATAAGTGAGGTACACACCCGAGCGACTTACAGTAGGAGGACAGTCAATATATAATATTTGAAATCAACCCAAAAGTAATAGAAAAATCCATTTCTTTAAAGAAGTTGAGAGTTAGAAAAATGATTTTATCAAGGAAAACAAGTGAAACACGAAAACAAAAATCTTTTTGGAATTTTTAAATTTTTAGGATTTTTTAAGTTTTATCAAATGAAAACACAAAACTAGACGAGACACAAAGACGACAAACAAAACACAAGGCTACAATCCATAACAACCACAAATGAACAACATGTATACTCCACCAAAGTATCCTCCAACAATAACATCGACCACAATCCTAAAGCAACGATGAATCGTCAATATAAACACACTCCCCCCACACTTAAACCGAACATTGTCCTCAATGTTCAAAATTAGGGAGAGGAAGGAAGGGTGGGTAAGAAATTACCGTTTAAAGCATAAGTTGTCCCCCACACTTGAACGATTGCGTGCTTTTTATCCATTTTCATCCATTGTCGTTATTTGTTGGAGGTACCTACAAGGAAAAACACACAAACACGCACATACATAAAAAGAACACAACAAAAGCTATTAGAATAAAAGCTACTATTAAACTAAACCAAGCCGGCCGATACGGGGCAATTAACGGGCCCGCTCCGTCCCTTCAACTCACATCGAAATACCTATGAGGTAAGGTACTCCCATGCAAGGCAAGTTGGGTCTTGCTCAAAATTGCGGACGCAACTAAACTCACACAAAACAAAAATGAACAAACACACAAACAAACGAACAAACAGACAAACAAACAAATAAACAAACAAGAATAGTTGCATCCAAACATGAAAACACTGAATCCCTCATCGAGACGGCGGGAAAGACATCAATCGTTTACTCGAGACAAGTATAAACATTCCAAAATTAGTTGCTCAAAATGAAGTGAACTAAAGTCTAATAGGATGACATTAAATCACTTAAAAACATTGATAATTTATCTAGGTCCTCTTAATCAACTAAAAAGCGTACAACGGGATGTTAAACGGAATGGAAATGAGTGAACCATGGGGTTAGTCGACACTGGAGGTAAGTGTAATCCCGACCTTTTCGCAAAATCAAAGAGGATCGTCCCAAACATAAAGATATCTTCAAGTAAGGTCACCTATAGGCACGGGATTCGATAACCAAAGGCCTTATCACTCCATGGAGGGTCAAGGTGGTCAAATGCAAACCCCGATGTAAACATCCTTGTAAAAAAGTGGACTCAAGCTAAAGGATCAATGAAATTTTTGTTTTAGTGTCATTCTAGTAGAATAGAGGCCAAAATCAAAATGTGTCACTAACAAGGGAAGGTGAGCACTCGTAAGCAAGTCTCACAATCGGGTTTTCGAAAACATTTACCTAAACACATTAAACAAAACACAAAAGAACACAACAAAATAATAAAAAAAAACAACTACAAGTAAAGCCAAGTACTCCAATCTTCTTCAAATACTCAACACAACCACAACCAACAATTCCAAAATGTTCACCAAGTGAACCTCCAAAGCATACAAGCCCATACTCCCATGTGAATAGGGGAAGGGGAGAAAAATAAGGGTAAAAAGGGATTACCAAAAGGTCTTCACTTTTAAATACCTCAAGTCTTTATGCTATGAAGTGGGTGGTATTCCTGCAAGAAAGGAGATAACAAGGCAATACAAGAAAGACACTAACTACAATCCCACAATAACTACTAAAAAACAACACAATTACACCACAATTACAAATACACCACCAATCCTCCAACAAGATACAAGCAGGCAACACAATCCACAATCTCAAATGGAACAATCAAGTAGAATCTCTTCCACACTTTGATCGCTTCCAAATTCTTCTTCATCTATCCATGTTGGCTTCTTGTTGGAGATTCCTACAAACAAAACACAAAAAGCGTAAATATGCACAAAAAAGCTTGGGTTGCCTACCAAGAAGCGTGGTTTTGGCTAGGACCGCCAAACCTTAAAGTTTATTTGTCTTCAAAGTGTAATCCCCACCATACCCATCAAGGGCTCGGAGGAGTAAGTCAAAGGCTCTAGAAGAGTCTTTAGAAGGGCTCATGTAGCCGAGCCAAGCTATCATGAGAAGCTTCCAAGTCAGAAGCGAGAAGCAGTCTTCAAATCCACGATGCCCAGGTTTATAGTGGTCTCCCGGGTCTTTCCATCTTACTAGTCCAAGCGACCATTTCTTCCCAAAATACCTTCTAGCTTTCCAAAGCTTCACAATTACACCACTCAACATGAAAGGCGGTTTACGCTTTAATTCCCCATTGAACATCCCCATATCTTCTTCAAGTTGCGGGCCCATATCCCTAAATCTCAAGACATCACTTGTCCCCATATCATCGTGAAGGAGAGATTCGAAACTTTTGCCGGCGGTTTCAATTTCTCCTAAACCAAAGTTTAGCTCACTAGCAAAGGACTCGTGATGTTCTTCAACATTCTTGCACAAGGGCAACATGATTTCATCATCATTCCAAGACTTAACAAGGCCTATAACATCATTCAACTCATCCCAAAGACTCGTATCCTCTACATTCTCGATTGCATTTTCCATGTGGCAATTTTAGGATTCGAGTTCCTTGTTGGGAGTAAAAGTGGTGATCTCTATCCTTGATGACAAGATGTTGCCATTCTCATCGATATCTTCAATGATCACTACTTCACCTTGAGTCGCTTTCTTGGATTGCATTGTGGGGTAAGGAAACTTGATGTCCATAGACCTTTCACCATTTTTCATTCCATCAATGATGGTTGATTTTTCTTGAACGACCTTGGTGAATGACAAGGAGACTTTCACCTTTTCGACCATGTCCACAAATTGGCTACAATTGATATTACCTTTGTGAACTTTAGCTTGTTGCGGAAATGGTAAAGTTGGCGCATAGATCGATGGAGGTGGAACATTGGATTCCTTCTCCTCAACTGCTTGCTCGGTCACTTGCCTTCTAGCTTCCTTCAATTTTCGTTGTTTTTCTTCGGCCTTTGCAACTAACTCAAACTCTTCTCGAATTCCCCGGTTTTGTTTGGGAGAATCAGGAGTAGTGGCATGTGGTGCTTTTTGTTGTTGCAAATTTGGGGTTGCCTCGGTACTCAAGTGATTGTGAGGGTTTTCAAGCTCTTTTCCTTCTTTTTCGATAACGACATGGGTTTGGCATGGTGGATCTTTTGGGTGTTGACGTTGAACGGGAAAGTCATGAGGTGGGTGCATGGGAGTAGCTAAGGCTTTGGATGCTCGTTGAGATTTCAAAAGTTCGACCCTTGCCTTATCTTTCGTAATCTCATTCATCAAATAATCTATTATTCTTCGCAATTCATTTAATGAATTGTCCCAAGGACTGATTCCTTGACTTTGTTGATAATTACCTTGATTGCCAAAGAATTGAGAGGGTTTGTTGTAGCTTTGAGAGTGTAATCCTTTGTAACCTTGATTACCTTGGTAATTCGGGTTTCCTTGATACACTTTATTGACTAAAGACTTTCTCATATCAATGGTCGAACCATACCCTTGACCACTACCTTGACCATGTTGATAATTACCTTGATTTCCATAAAAAGGAGAGGGTTGGTTATGTCTTTGAAAATTGAACCCTTGGTACCCTTGATTTGGCCCTTGGTTACCTTGATAATTGCATTGATACCCTTGATTGAATCCTTGATTCCGATAATTACTTCCTTGGTTATGGTAATTGTTGCCTTGATTTGTACTTTGATTATGGAAGTCCCTTTGAACATGATAGTTTCTTCCTTGATTGTTGAAGTTCTCCCTTTGATAAGGAGGCATATGTGGAGGCACTTTGACAGACCCTTGGTTGGAAAATGTTTGTTGATTGGAATTGAAGGCCTTTGCTTTGGAGTACGCTTTGCATTCATAGCCTCAAGTTTTTTGGTTAGCTCTTTCTTTTCCAATTGGAGTTTCATTTCATTGGTCATAGGAGAATTTTCATTTCCGATCTTCTTAATAAGCTCGGCTTCAACTAACTTCTCTTTGGAAGAGCATACATGTTCAAAAGCATCTTCTTGAGGGAGCCCATGGAAGGTGTCTAGTTTTTCTTCATTGATCAAGGAATCTTTAAGCTCAAACTCATTCGGAATGGTTCCATATGAAATGGATGAAGAAAAATCCTCATGAGTGAGTTGTGAATGTGAATCAAGAGTTGTCATGTTTGCTTTTTGAGGGCTTTTTGGTGATGGAGGTGATTTGGGAGGTGAATGGGTTGGAGAATTTTCTTGTGGAGACGGTGTTTCTTGTGATTTGGAGTGATGAGAGGAGTTGTAGAAGGTGAATTTTGTGGAATGAAAGGTGTAAGTGGTGTGGATGTTGGTGATATGAATGGATTTGGAAGGGATGGAAGGTTAGTATGTATGGTTTTTGGTGTGAGGTACGGATGTGGAATCACTCTAGTTGAGATATTTATCGGGAATCTCAAGGCTTGAAATGCCATCTTTGGCTCGGGATCGAACCGAAGAGGCAATAACCTGTTCCTGGCAAACACACTCAAATAGAAGGTGAGTCTCCTAGCACCAAGTGGCACTAGGGTAGAGAGAGAACAACAACCAAACACAAAAAAGATTAAAACTCAACTAACTAATCGCCGTCCCCGGCAACGGCGCCATTTTGATGCACGTCAGATTGTCGTCTATCTAACACGATCAAACAAATTTATAAACTCCAACTAACTACTACGTAGTACTGGTAAGTCGGGGATCGATCCTCAGGGACGGTCTATGGGAAGTCGGTCAAGTCAAAGTTTTAGCACGTTTGGACGTTCGGGGTCTATTTTTGGGATTTTTGGGTTAAGTCTACACTAGTCTATACTAAAAAGCTATGCACTACGAGAAGCTAGTCTAATAAGGAGGAGGTGTTAGGGAAAGTAGGAAATCAGAAGTCGGGTTCTATGAGCCTCGGAATCGGGTTTTAGTCACAACGTCGATAATGGAGAATGCCACCTTTCGGTTTCTTCACCCAACCCACCTATACCCGCTTTCGCGGCGAAAGGGTAAGTCTCAAGTTAAGGTAACTTCTACCCCGAGTTTTCCCATATTGGTAGAAATGAGTCAAGGTCGACCTAGTCGCGATTCTAAGTCAACAAAGACACAAAAACCTCAAAATTGATAAATCAACAAGAAAACAACCCACCAACATCCCTCAATTCAAATAATCCAAGTTCTTCCCCCCTTAACCCCTAACAAGAAATCTACTCAAAATTCATAATGGAAACTACTAAAATAATAACTAAGGAGAAATCAACTAAAACATGCATAATAACTAAATCTAGAGAAAAACAACAACTAAATTAAATCTACACGAGAGATTAAATCTAGAATGAAATTAAATCTAACTAGAGATTAGGGAGAGGAAGAGAAGTATACCGACTATGGAGGAAAACGACAATAATAATAAAATAAGGAGAAGCTTGATGAAGATGACAATGGATTTGTCACTAACCCTTTGAAAATCTCCAAAAGAACTTCAATAAAAACTTGAATATAACAAAAATGAAGTCTTTAGACTAATTAATTAGATCTAGAATAAGTGCAGATTTTTGGATTGTCACCCTCCAAAAATCTCCCTACTAATTAATCTATTAGTAAACAAATAATAATCTACTAATAATAATTTACTACTAATCTACTAGCTTAGGTAGTGTTGTGGTGGTGTTGTAGAATTGTGTCTCCTTCCTCAAGAATGAGAAGTTACATATATATAGAGGAGAGAAAAGAGGGATCAAAACCCTAGTCTTCTAATCCCAATAACAGAAGCCCAAATGCCCATCAACTAAACTTCACCCTATCATTCCCATCCGGTGAAATTTCGCCCTGCGGCATGACGAATTAATCCCACCGGGTGAAATTTTCTTCTAATTTTACGGTTTTTAGCGCTTTTCTCCACCGGAAGAAATTTCACCCGGTGGGCGAAATTTCGCCCAGTCATTTTCGCCCGGTGAACTTCATCGGGTGAAATTTCGCCCGGTCAAATCTTATCGGGTGAAATTTCGCTCTGTGACTTCAGAGGGCTTTAACTCTCTCGTTTGAACTTCGATTGGGGCGTGTGATATGTCATTGGAAAGCTAAGAAGATAAGCTTTCACCTCGAACTAGAATCGTTTCGATCCGAGGTCTATAAGTTTAGATATATTCATTTGAAGTTCGACCTCTCCGTGAAGATGCCCAATGGACTATTGTTTTTCCTTTTCGCTCAAGGTTTCACCTCTAGGGTTTGGACTTGGGGTTTGACTCGATCTATTGACTTTCTCCTCTAGCTTCAATTCACCTCTTTATCCTCTAGACAAAAACACAAAAAAGCAGTACGAAATTCTACGAAAAAGACGATAAATACGAAAAAACCAAATTCAAAAAAGAAAATACGAAATATAGTCAAAAATGAGTTATATTGACGTTAAAGCACACAAAATGGAGTCAAATACGATTGAAAATAGGGAGTAAAACGGTCGAAATTTGCGTGTTATCAACGGTGTTCAGCTATTTCCCGATCTACCCCTGGCATGTCCTTGTACGACCATGCGAAGACGTCTTTAAATTCTTGGAGGAGGTTTGTGAATTGTTGTCTCTCCTCGGGATCTAAAGATAACCCTAACTTAAGCACCTGGGGCTCTAAAGTGGTTCCTACATTGATGGACTCAGTTTCTTCGATCACCGGATCCTGGGATTCCCTTTGTTCTAGTTGCTTGATCAGATGCGGGGGTAAGGATACCTGTTCGTTGGGTTTCTCAATCTCATTGCATATAATATTTTTGAAATTGAAAGCATTTTGAAAATAAGACAATTCGTAAGCAGAACGGTTATCATTATTATCGATAGCAAATTTAGAAAATAGCTCAAAGAGAGCGGCCATCTGATCATTGGTCAAAGGCGGGATTGGGAGTGCACTCGGGACAGACCCCGAGGCTCCAGTGGAAGTGACTACAGGGAGAGGGCTTACAAACTGGACTCTAGCACCAGACCCTCTAGACTCGAATCTAACTCAGACTCAGACTCGGAATCAGTGTCCGGTATGTCTCCTTCACCGGTGGTCAGCTTGTAGACTCGGCCTTGGCTGTCGGTCCACTTGATGGTCTTCCTCCATGCCCTATTCCCGGTATCAGAGCCAACTTCAGAGATTAGCTTCGTGAGATCGAACCTATTGCTTCAGAGGATCGGGTTCACTAGGTCTTTCTTAGGAGTCAGGATAGCCTTGTCCTCTCCAAATAGTAGCCCCAGCACGGGCTCAGCATTATCAGCACCCTCCTTGGATTCTGACTGGATAAGGGCAAATATGTCATCCGGAGTGTAGTTGCATTCCCGAGCCAATTTGGTCTCGGAATACATAAGGGTGGGTTGGTACAGACCAACTTGGACAGCCCCGAATACTAGAGTAACAAAGTAGTCAGTCAGTCTTGGGCAATATGGGCCTAAGTAGATACCCTTGATGATATTGCAGGCCTTTTCGATGCTTGCCCGGACGATGTTACCCGGGGTCACAGCATACCCTAGACCGAAGCGTGATTCCCCGTCGTTCAGGACTTTAATGATCTTCCCAGCTGGAAGATATGGCCTCGAGGTAGCCCCCGGAAAGTACCCCAAATTTTGTAGCATCACATCGATGCTAGTGGTAAATAAGGCCTGAAGAGATATTCCTCCTTGATCATCCCTACAAAGTCGAACCCTCGGAGGTCCGTACGGCCCGTGGCGTTGCAGCTAACCACGGTTATGGGGGTTGCCTCCAAAGTAATGACACTATCTTGCAGGGGCAGCTTGACTTTTCGGTGGAGGGTAGAGGATACTGCTTTGACAGCACGGATCCATGGCCTCCCGAGAAGTAGTTTGAAAGAGGAGGTGACATCTATCACCTGGAATTCTAACTTCTTTTCAACTGGGCCCGTTATGATTGTGACCTTAACGGCCCCAGCTACCGACTTTGGGCTCCCATCAAAAGCCTAGATGGTTTACGCAGTTGGAAGGTAATCGGCCTCGATAATGCCGAGGGCTTTAGCGGTCCTTTAAGGAAGGACATTCACAGCAAACCCATCGTCAATCAGGGTCATTGGGAGATATTTCCCTCGGCAAATCACCATGATGTACAAAGCCAAGTTGTGAGAGGCCCCGAACGGTGGTAGGTCGGACTCAGAGAAGGTGATTAATGGACCTTCTTCCTTAGACTTCCCTTTGAGGTAGGGCATGATGGTGGCTACCATTTCAGCAGGGGTAACCAGGGAGTCGACCTTAACTTGATCGAGAGCCTTAGTAAGTACCTCTCTAGTGCGAGCTAACCAAGAGTTGCCATATGGTGAGGTCAACTCGAGCCATCTTCAGCTGTTTGACAAGAGTCGTGTCAGTGCTTGGCTCTTCAAGGGCAGCTTCCGTCCTGGCAGGTTCAGTAACGGTTGTCAGGATGGGGGTGTCCCTAGAGCTAGTAGCCTGATAGGGACGATCGGCGTTGGTGAGGTGGTAACTGGCTAAGGCCTTGGACTTAGCCTTTCAGACCTCTTCAGGGGTAATGGGGACAGCTTCCCCTTTAGCAAGGTACACATCATCCTCATCGTCGAACCAGATCCCGTTTATTTGAGGGATGAAAGGAGAGATAAGGTGAGAACAGTCGATTATCTCCCCGGTAAAGATAGCATGGGTGCTGAAAGGATTCTCTTTGTTACTCGGTTTGTCCCCGGGCAACGATATCTTCCCACTCTCGATCAGGTCCTGAATCAGATGCTTCAGCTTCCAACATTTTTCAGTATCGTGCCCATTGCCTCGGTGACACTGGCAATAGGCTTGAGCATTGTAGCTTTTGGAACATTTTTCGACCGGGACCTCAGAAGTTGGGCCTATCGGTTGGATCAGGCCCTTGGAAGATAGCCTTTGTAAGGCATATGTATAGGTAGTAACTATAGCGGTGAATACCCGAGGTGAGGTATTCTTCTTGGACGGGGTATTTAGTAGATTAACCGCGTCAAACATCCTGCGAGTTGCAGCTGGGGGCTTAGTAGTGGAAAAGGTAGCCCCTTGGTATCTCTTGCTAGAGGCCTTAGTAAGGCCCTCTAGCCTCAAATCGTCTTCGATCCTCATACCCATTTCAGTAAGAGTGGTGAAATTGGGTATGACAGCATACCGGAGATGGACCCGGTAGGAGAGGAGGAGGTTCTTGACAAAGGCCTCCACTAAAGTTTTCTCACTGGGCTTATCGAGCAGTTTCACGCTCTCGGCCCTCCATCGTTGAAGGTATTTGGTAAAACCTTCCTTTGGCTCCTGGGCCATAACCTCCAGGGAACGCATCGTGGTCCAAATCTCGGTATTATCAGTATAATTCCGAGCAAATTCCTTAGCCACGTCATCCCAAGTTGGATATTTCTTGGGGTTTAGCCTGTAGTAACAGGCTTTTCGGTGTTTCTCGAGAGAGGCAGCGAACAAATTTTTGAGCATGCCATAAATTCCTTGAAGGCCCGAATATGGAGTAACGGGTCTTCAGTCCCTTCGAACATCGGTAGGCCCGTGAGGTTCAGATTGGCGGGCAACTTGTCGTTCATAGGAGAATATGTTCTGGAGTTCTCCGTGTGGATGCTATTACCCCCGGACAGGTGGACCTGTTCCCCTAGACGGCGCACCGCGCCAATCAGTTCAGCCATGGGCCCAGTGGTTTCAGACCCAGTGATAGGAGTCCCTTGCTCTACAACAGTCAGACGGGCCGCGATAACTGTTTGGTCGGCCCTTATAGTTGTCAGTTGGACCTTGATTTCAGTCTGCTTGAAGACCATAGTGTCCATTGAGGCCGTCAAATTGTTCAAAGCTTCTTCCATATTGTGCCTAGTTAGTGGTGGCCTGTCTATAAGAACATCGCGTAATCAGAGATTGGACCCGGACTTTGGAACCAAAATAGTACATCCCGAGCAAGGAAAGGACTAAATGGGAAGTGACTCGAGAAAGATACCTAGACGGGTGACTCGTGGGTGGTGCGACTTCCATAGGATTCAGCTATGTGGGTCTAGTCCCGTTCGAAGGAAGGTCCACGTGAGATTTTCCCCAGACTTTGGACTCGAGTAATTATATGGACTTTCCTTTGTAGGGGTATGCCCTATGTAGGTCGGTCGTGCCTTTGACAAGTAAAGGCGAACCGGGATGAGGAGGAAACTTGTGATGTACGATCGACGGAGTTTCAACGCTATAGACCTTCGACGACTTATGAAAAGACCCGACACACGGATTACGGTAGGTCCTTTAATAAGGAAGGTGTTTGAAAAGAGGTTGAATTCCGAAAAATTCGGAGGATGGTCCTGACTTTTGAAATTGGCAGCATGCCAACAGGACCAATCATTTGAAATGTTGGAATGGTTACGAATAAATTCGCATTTTGAAAAATTGGGAGACGGTCCCGTCTTTTGAAATTTGCAGCATGCCGACAGGACCGATTTTTGAAAAGTTGAAAATTGGAAAATTTAAATTCCGAAAATGAATTTCCGAAAATTTGAAAATCAAAAACGGGATCCCGAAGATTTGAAAATCGAAAATGGCATCTTGAAGATTTGAAAATCGAAATAGATTCTCGAAGGTTTGAAAATCGAAATGGAATCTCGATGATTTGAAAATCGAAATGGAATTTTGAAAATTCGAAAATCGAAATGGAATCTTGAAAATTCGAAAATCGAATAGGGATCGGAAATTCGAATATTGAAATAGGTAGCATGCCGGCTAGAAAATAGGCTTGTTTTGAGTCAAATCTTAAGTCTAAATTTCGACAGCATTCCGATTTTTTGAAAATTGAATATTTTTTAAAGGATGCATTTTTTTTAAAATGACGGTTTTTGAAAGACGACACGGAAACCAAGCAGCACATAGTCACGCAAGCATTATGATGACACCATGTATGCTTTACGCTAAGTCTCGGTCGGTCGAAATAGGGTCTATACCAGTGCACATGGCCTTTTCGAGAATCGGGACGGACTCCCTTACCAATTTGGACAAGGAAATACCGCGAAACCCATACAAATTAGCCATGAACACCTTGACGTAACCAATTTGGAATACATCACGGTATAGTGGGACGTCGGTCACCAGTATCGGCCCGGGTAAAAATGGGGTTATGCATGAACCGTAAAACTAACGCACGTATTGTACTAACCGAACGATTTCTCCTTCTCACCCTGAGGATCCCGATAACAAGTTGTACATCAGTTTTCCCAGCGGAGTCGCCAAATTGTGGACATGACATAGGTCCACCCCGACGCGGCCACGCACGGCTTTGGGCGGCGAAATGTTTCCCATGTCAGATGGTTCTCGGGTTGAAATTTAAATCGAAGTTGGAGTTGCCACTGAACTTTGTGGGAGTTTGGGCCCATTCGAACCCACTCTATATTTTGGTGGACCGTGCACAAAGTACGGCCCACTTTAACACTAGAGCTTGTGGGGTTCGTCCCTTTGCATTACGATACCGATGCCGATGTTATCAGGTACCGTATATCGAATGAATCTCGTGCGCCAACGGTTTTCGACATCCGGAAACCGAGGTTCTAAGTAAGGGGTGAGGGTACGTGTTGGGAAGCCCACAAAGGACACCCAACCCCGCCCGCACTTAGCGGCCTCTACTAAGATATCGTTCGAGTTTTAATACGCGCGCTAGTGATTCGGTGGAATGTTATGCAAACAACATTTTATGATATATGAAAAATTGAATAAGTTGCTACGTCATTTTAATGCATTTAAGTCACGTCAAAGTAATTTAGCATGCGAGGTTCATTTGTAAAACGATAAATCGCAAACAAATAAAAGCAAAACAAGACGAGAATAAGTTACAAGTTACACGGGTGAAAATACAACCCAGACAAAACAAAATAACGAGCGAAGTCGAAATAATGATATAGTAACGGTTATATGGACGAACAAAAAAATGCAATGTATATCTTTGAAGAAAGTAACCACGTGATGGACTTCACACGTGACAACCAAAGTCGTAAAAACTTTTGACGAGGCTCAAACGATGTGAAAAGCTCACGTTATAATGTAAACGAGACCACTCGATCATGTCATGGAAAGGACTCGATCGAGTGACCTTTCTACTGACCCCTTGCCTCTGTTTTGGGGGGTTACTCGATCGAGTGGGCTATGGCACTCGATCGAGTGCTCCCTGTTCGAGCTGCTGCTCAATTTTCGTAAAGGGTGGTAATTACGAATTTAGTGATTTTAAAATCGATAGCTAACCGAGCCAAATTAAAATATGACATAATTTATATTCAAATCGGTTTTCGGTACTCGTAACATGTACTTTATGATTACGAGACCGGTATCGGGAATTTTGAAAAAGCGTTACGAAATCGTTTTGAATTTGATTAGAACAAAATTAATTCCCTCCACGTCACGACATCGTTACTAATCCTTACAGATTACGTGATGTTCGATTTCGCGTCAACGGGTTTCGTACTATCCTTGAAAATGGCATCGGACGTGTTTAACTACGTATTACCACGATCGCGTTACGCCCTTAAGTGTTTAGGGCGGTGCTTCTCGAAAGGGCGCCACCACTGTTACGACTTGTAAAGGGATTAAACGGACTTGAAGCGGGAATTGTAGTTAAACATGTTCGATCCGAAAATGGTTTATATATTTATATATACGCGGTATTATTTAATAGCAACGATGATAAAAATGCTAGACTAGATTAACAATGCGATGATAAAACGAAATAAAAAAAACGTTCTTTTAGGGGTTGATTAGCTTCAACAACCAAATATTCGGAGTAATAGGATAAGCGACCGGCAACATCGAGTGCAATATTCTCGTATTCGTGTTTCCTTATCCCATCATCCCTCGTATTCGATACGTATAGGCGAATATTTTATAGCGTTACGATAATACAATACTAGTGACGAAAAGGATAAAATAAAAAAGCAAAAAAAAAACGGAATGGAGAAGAGAGAAAAGGAGATGTCGGGATTTTGAATTAACACCCAGAACCTACATGCTTTGGCTTCTCGGAAATCGGCTCGTCTAGTAGTGGCTTTGGCACGGCAGCGTCGAGATATATAGGAAAGTTATGGCGTGTATGATTTTTAGAGATGGATTTGACGAGTTTTGATCTCAGGATTAGGGACGTATGTGTGTGTGTGTATGTTGGTGTCGAGATGATAATGATTGTGGCAGAAAATATGAAGGGTTGATGGTAGGAGAAAAGTTGTAAAAAAAAAGTTCTCAAATGAATTGGCATTGACGGGGTATTTAATTTATATGGAAGACCCCGGTTTAGGGTCACTCGATGGAGTGGTGTAAGTGCACTCGATCGAGTGCCTGGTTCAGGAGCGGTTCAACCGGTTCACAGGCTTACTCGACCGAGTGGGCCTGAACCACTCGATCGAGTGGAGCAAAACGGACGGAGAGAATTTAGGAAAGAATTTTGATATTATTTTGAAAAGATTTGGTTGTTGGGCTTGCTTCTAGAAGCGCACTTGGCTGGTTTTTGCATCGGATTCGACTTTGACCGGGTTTTGACTCGGTCGCTAAAAGACGATTTTATTTCCGGTGTCGGTTTTGGCTCAAATTAGTCTTATTTGATTGGAAATGGCCCACTAGGCCTGGATTTGAAGTCGGTTTTGTGAGATTTGTACTCCGCTAAAAGCCCATGCCAAATACTAATGATTTCGAGCCCATGTCTGAGCGCACTAAACCACGTTTACGTCTGATCATCATTGGGTGTTTCGTTGGAGACCGCTATAGACACTAGCAGTCAAATGCGGGTGTCTACAATATATTATACCATGACATCCATGGTGTTGTGTTATGCTTGGTGGCCAAGGAGAAGTGCTTGGAGACCAAGTATTTGGTTCTATAAATGACGGAAGTGTTTGTCGTCTATCCCACCGGTCAAATAATAACCAACGAACCTAAGCTGGGTAGCTAGGGTAAGTCGAGTCGATCCACAGGGACGGGGTGTCGGACTAAGGTATGCTACGGTCAAAGACTAGGTTCAAGACAAGCTATTCTAGGGGATAGACTAATGACTAAGCTAAGGTCTAAAACACGAACTAACAAGGCTAAACAAGTAACTAATGACAAAAGGAAACAAATAAATCAATAAGAAGAAACTAGGGTTAGGTCGGGTTCATGGATGTCAAGGAGATAAAAAGAAGGAAACGGGGTTACTAGCATGCTTTCGTAGCCTAGGTTCCGATCGGGCTCTCGCTACTTAAACGGCCTAGGGGTCATCCTCACCACGCTCTCGCTACTAGTGAGGGAACCAAACCAACCAACCAACCAAACACACACATACAAGAGAAGAGGCAAGAAAAACAAGGATTGATCATCTCTAGTCTCACAAGCATTTCATCAAACATGTGGAGTGCAAGGTAAATGGGAAACAACAAAAACAACATCTAATACCACCCATCTCACCCTAATCATCCCTAATCACATCCAATCCTCCTTATAACCGTAGCAAGAGTCTACTCAAACATATCTAATGGAAAACTAACAAGAATAAGAGAAACTAACACAAAAACAAGAACATCCATAATGGGAACTCACAAGGATGAACAATGAACAAAAACAATGAACAATGAACAAAGAATGAAACTTTAATGATAAAACAAGATTAAGAGAAGGGAAAAGAGAGATTATACCAAACAGGAGAAGATGAAAAGAAGAAATCTTGCATATATAGAAGAAAACCCAAATAAATCAACCAAGGTTGTCAATCATGGTGGAGATCTTCAAGAATTCCCATAATACAAGAGTTAAACTAAGATTAAGGACTAATTAAAGACTAATCTACACTAATCTAAGCTAATCTAACCTAAAGTAGTCTAGGGTTTAGTGGGTAATGAAGAACATAACATAAGATTATAAGAGGGGGGTATATATAGGGTTACAATGAATAAGGAGAAGAAAAGAAGTGAAGTGGAGCTTCAGGTGCTTAGTCTCGGCCGAGATGGGACTCATCTTGGCCGAGATGAGTTGGTCTCGCCCGAGATGGGAGGTCAGTGGCCGTGCTTCGCTTGTACTCTTCATCTCGGCCGGGATGGCCCTTATCTCGGCCGGGATGGGTCTTGTAGGCCTCAAATATGATCTCAAAGGTCCCTACTTGCTTCTCATGGGCTTCTCATCGATTCTCGGTGCTCGGGATCGAGTCGAAGGGGCTCGGGAATGGGTCCCAAGGGCTCGGGATCGAGTCTAAGCTACCAAGTGATTGTCGCTTCTCCTAGTTGGCTCCAAATGCGTAAGAAACGAGTCGGAATCGTTCCAAATCTCCATGATTGATCTTAGGAACCTAAAACAAACTAGAAGAAGAATAAGTAGCCTCGAAACTGCTCCAAAGAGCGATTTCACAAGAGAAATCGGGACCAAAAACACAAGGAATAAGCACTACAAAACACACTTATTAACTCCCCCACACTTAACCCTTACTCGCCCCCGAGTAAGCACAAACTAACTACCAAACTAGCCGAGCGGGTATTAGCGCACCCTACGCCCTTTCAAATCACACGAGAACACTTTAGAGGATAAGTGCTCTCCGCAAGGCAAGTGGGGTCTTGCGACAAAACTGTGGATGCAACCGGACACAAAAACACATAAACAAACACTCACACATACAAATAAGCAATCGGTTGCACCCAAAAAGAAATAAATACCGCTTCCCTCTACAAAGTGGTGAAAGAAGCACCGGTTAAAGACTCAAGGCAAGTGACAACGTTCTCAAACTGATAACACAAATCGATATGAACAAAACCCTAATAGTATGACAACAAAGCAATACAAACGTTGGTAACTTACCTAGGTTCCTCCTAACCTTCTAAGTACGTACTACGGGACGATCGGCGGGATGGAAAAAGGATGAACCACGGTGTTAGTCGACACTGTAGGTAAGTGAGACCCCGCCCCCTTTAGCGATAAGCCAAGAGGGTCGTCCCATGCTCAAAACCGCAAAACTAGTCCAAGTACAAAGGCGGATAAGGTTGCAAAGTGAGGGAAGACCGACTATTTAACGCTATCATCCTTCCTAGGGACTCGGTCCATTGGTAGGCTCTTCACGGTAATAGTCGGCAAAAGGCTTATTTTGAGGGGTGAGAATTCTTTTTGTGAGATGATTTTCTTTGGCATTTTACTTTTGCATTTGGCTTTTGAGTTTCTATGCCATTTCTTTTTCTTCTTTTGTATTTTGTTTTTCATTTATTGTGCCTTTTTCTTTTTCTTCTTTCTTTCCTTTCTTTCTTTTTTCTTTCTTTTTCTTTCTTCTTCTTGGTTTGCCTTTTTGGCCAAATTTTTGTTTTGTAGGCATTCATCGCAACTGATAAGTGTCATTTGTAGTGCCTATTTCGTAGTGTTTTGGTCCCATTTTCCTTGTAGAATCGCTCCTTGGGAGCGGTTTAGGGGCTTCTTATGCTTCCTTTAGTTCGTTTCAGGTTCCCGAGACCGATTTGGAAGAGTTGGAGCAATTCCGACTCAATACATGCACATTTTGGAGCCAACGAAACTAAGGAACGATGACTCGATGCCTTGGAGTCGACCCCGAGACCTTGGGACCCAATCCCGAGCCTCCGAGACCCGATCTCGAGTCCCGAGAATCGGTGAGAAGCCCATGAGAAGCAAGGAGGGACCAAAAAGATCATAATGGAGGCCTACAAGGCTCATCCCGTTCGGGATAAGCTCATCCCGTTCGGGATGAAGGAGCAAAAAGAGAAGCTGCTGACCTGGGCCCATCCCGATCGGGATGGAGGCGTCCCGACCGGGACTGACCTCGTCCCGACCGGGACCAACCCGTCTCGGCCGGGACGGGCCACTGCTACTCCGCTTTGTTTTCTTTTCTTCTCCCTTTCATTTGTAACCCTATATATACTCTTCCCTTGTTATGTTAAGCTTATGCCTTTGATTAGAGACTAAAACCTAGATAGATTAGCATAGATTAGAGTAGATTAGTCTTTAGATTATCGTTAATCATAGATTAGTACTTGTAATTTGGGAATTCTTCAAGATCTTCACCAAGCTTGACAAACTTGGATGTTTGTTTTGGGTTCTTCCATTTATGCAAGTTTCTTTCTTCTTTTCATCTTCTAGTTTGGTATTATCTCTTTTCCTTTCTCTTGTTCATTGTTTTATTAATCAAGTTTGAATCTTTAGTTCTTGTTAGTGTTTAGTTCTTCATTCTTGATAGTTTCATTATGTTAGTTCTGTTGTTTGGTTTGATTCCTCTTGTTAGTGATAGTTTTAGTTTAAATATGTTAGAGTAGTGTTCTTGCTAGGGTTAGTAAGGTGATTAGGGTGTTAATTGGATGATTAAGGGATTTTTGGAGTTGTTGGTGGAAGATTTGGGTTTCCTCTTGTATGATGCACATCACATGTTTGTTGAATTGCTTGAATGACTAAGCATGTACGAATGCTTGTTTTCTTGCCTTTCTTTGTGGGTATTAGTTGTTTGTGGGTTCGGTCCCCTCATTAAGTTGCGAGAGCCCGGTGAGAACGACCTCTAGGTCGGTCTAAGTCGCGAGAGCCCGGATTCGACCTAGGCCTATAGCGTGCTAGAACCCCGTTTGTGTTGTGTATCGCTGAGATGGGTTCTAGGTGGAACCTCTAGGTGAGTCTAAGTTGCGAGAGCCCGGGCATCACCTAGATCACCCTACTACCTCATTCACCTCTAGTTCTTCCTTGACCATTCCGTTACCCCTTTGACCCAGACCTAATCCTAGCCCGTTTCCTTTGATAGTTCTCTTGCTTTAGACCTAGATTAGCCTTAGTCTCCCCCTCCTTAGAATAGCTCGTCTCGAACATAGTCCTAGACCGTAGCATACCTTAGTCCAACCTCCCGTCCCTGTGGATTCGACCCGACTTACCCTAGCTACCCACTAGGTATAGCCGGTTTTGTTTGACGGTTGGGATTCACGACAAATATTACCCATCAAATTGGCGCCGTTGCCGGGGACGGCGTAGTTTAGACTTTTGTTTGCTTAGTTTTGGACTTTGTTCTTGATTTTTGTGTTCTCTTCTCCTTGTGTATCTCCGTTTTTCTTCTTGTGTGTTACTCTCCCTTCCTATTGCCTCAAAAGCACTAGGATACTAACGTTTGCTCAAGTGCTTCTAGCTCATCCTAGGTACCAAAGCAACGTTATGGACATGACGCGTCCAAGCTACCATCAATCATCACGGGACAACTTTGGGGCAAATGGCCAAGTCCCGAGATTTCACCAACCATATCAACCTCATCAAAAATCTTATGAACGCCCTCCTTATGGTTACCAAGAAAGTTGTCAAGGATCATTCCAACATCCTAACAACTACCAAACACCCTCACATAATCCACAACCAAATATCCTTGAAACTTGTCAAATGATGTCTCAATTGCTTAAGAGTCAACATGAGGAGATAGCTCTATTACAAAAGACTCAACAAGTGATGATGACTCACATGCAAGGGATTGAAAGGGAGCTCAAGGCCCAAATAGAGGTGCAAGATGCTCGCATCAATGCATTCATGGCCCATATCACGATGTCGGCCACTCGAGCTCCATTACATGTTGAGGAAGGTTCATTTGGGCATGAAGGTCGGGTATCTCAACCCAATCTTGAAGCTACAAATGAAGAAGAGAGGGTCGATCAAGAGGTCATTGTTGAGTGTTGCTTAGGCGGTGAAGATGAGGGAAGAATAGAGGAAGTTAAGGCTTCAAGGGTCGACAATGAGGAGGGAGTTGAACATAATTATCAAGATAACTCTTGAGGAGCCAATGTATTGGCTATAAAGTTGGATTTGTTTGATTTTCTTCGTGATGAACCGAATGGTGACAATCCAAACCCAAGTGAAGAGATCACCCCTCATGACCATTTTGACAAGGTGAGTGAAAAGGAGCGCAATACTTGGGAAAAAGAAGTAGATGCCTTGGAACTTGCTTTGTATGGGAATTTGGAGGATCCTAAAGCCTCCAATGAAGAAAACTTGACGCCTTCTCCTCCTCTACCGCACTCGATGTCTAGCCCTTTGTCTTGTGAGACGGTTGGTGAAGAGGATCCTTGTCGGGCGGTGGAAAAGAGTTCCACTCTCGACCCCGTAGAAGAAGCGACACCCCTAGGGTGTCATCTCCCACATCATGACACCGAGCACGACTCTAGACCACTATACTTACCGGATGGTCATAAGAGTCGTAGCTATGTTGGTTCCGAAGACCCGGAAGATCACAATAACCCCGAGCATAATAAAGATGATCGCTTTTTCCCTCCGACTTGGAAACTTTTGGGAGTGGCTAGGCTCGGCCATGTGAGCTTAATTGAAGATGTTGCTAGAGCATTTGACTTACTCCTCCGAGCTCTTGATGGCTATGGAGGCGTTGTTGGCGAGAGTAATTAGTGTAAATATCTTTTCCCTTTCTTTTGTGCTTGTATTTGTGTTTATGTTTGTATAGTTTGGTTTCTAGGATTGTTAGCCTTTGTGGAACTCTTGTTCATTTGGATTTTTGATGAGCGATGTGAGGGAGGGAATTTGATGTTGTATTTGAGTTCATTGTGATAGGTGTGAAGGAAAGGTGATTCCTAGAGGAGAGTAGATAATGATAGAGCTTGGATCGTGAGTATGGAAGTCGGTTTTTGAAGCTTCGGTGAAGTTTTTGGGGTTTCGGAGGTCAAGAAGACCCATCCCGGGCGGGAAGGGAGCTTTCCGACCGGGAAGGGTGTGACATCCCGACCGGGAAGAAGCCGTCCCGATCGGGATGGAGGTGCAAAAATTGGAGCATTCTGGAGTGTCGTCCCGACCGGGACGAGGGCTTCCCGATCGGGACGGGTGTGTCATCCCGATCGGGACCATCCATCCCGACCGGGATGGCCTCTTTTCTCGTCTTTCGGCCTCTTCTTTGACATTTGAGCCCACCCAACCATTGTATACCCCCACCCAACCTCCCTACCCATCCTTGCTCATGTCATATGACCATTACACTTCATTCACATACCCTCACCTCATTTCTCTTCCCTTTCCACCGAATTTCACATCAAATCCTACCCCCCCTCACACCATTACTACCTTTACCATGCGTTTCATCGAGAATGAAGCCGGATAGCAATGATGAAGACAAGCAAGTGCATATATTGATCTATGAGACGATGGTGAGAGTGAGTTGCTAACCTATGGTACGGCAACTATCCTTTCTTTTCCGTCTTTTATTGCTTGTTTTCCTTTGTTTACTCCCCTTCCCCTTGTACACTTTTGTGTCATGACGTCATGGTGGCCCTCGGGGCCGTGGTATATGTCGCTCCCGACTCTCGATGATGTGACTACATCGAGAGTCATTTTCAAAATCCAAATTTTTCAAGTTTTTCACCCTTTTTATGTTGGATTTAGTCGGATTTAGGCGGAATCCGGGCTAGGTGACTTGATTACACCTAGCCCTCCCCTCCCATTTCCTTTTATTTCCTTCTTTTTATTTCTTCTCTCATCCATATCTTTTCTTGTCTCGGCCCATGGTGACTTGACTACACCCCGGCCGGACACCTTCTACCCTTTTCTCCACTTTTCTTTTTGACTTTTAGCTTTATTTTCGTAGTTTCTTTTCTTTTTCTTATGTCTCTCCGCACACTACGATTGAGCACATGAGGACATTGCTCGGCTTAAGTGTGGGGGAGCGATATTCTAGTATAGTTTAGTTTATTTTCGTAGTTTTTCCGAAAAAATCTTAAAAACCCTAAAAATTTGAAAATTTTCACAAAAATTAAAAAAGATTTTCTTTTTGTGTGTTTTCCTTTTTGTGTCGTTATGTCGTATTTTTGTTTTGTTGTGCGTGTTTTGCCCCCTTTTTCCTTATAGGTTGCCTAATCGCCATTGACTTTGGAAAGCTTGCAAGACTTCCGGTAACATCTCTTCACCCCTCTTCTTCTTTATTCCTTGTGGAGTTTGGAGAAGGTTTGTGATGTTGTGTGCTCGGGCGGAGCTTTGTAAAGATTGTGGTGGGTTTGGAGACTTGTTTGAAGATCGGGGTGGTGTTTGTGTTGTGTTTGTGTTTGTTTTATCTTGTTTTGTTTTGTTGCCTTTGTTTCTTTTTCTTCCATCTTCGTCATGTCTTTGTTTTGTGTTGTGTTGTGTGTCATGTGTGTAAAACATTTTGCGAAAACCCGGTTTAGAGACTAGTTTGTGAGAGTTTACTTTCCCTTCCTAGTTGTATAAATCAAGTCTTCGACTTTAATCTAGTAGAATGACCCTAAATCAATGATTTCGTTGGTCCTTTACCTTGAGTCCACCTAGCTTACTAGGGATTTACTACGGGATTTGCATTTTGACCATTATGACCACCCACGGTGTGAAAAGGCCTTGGTTACCGAGTCTCGTCCCTTAGGTGACCGTGTTTGGGATTGTTTGATTAGTCCAAGTTCTCCCCTTTTTGTGAGTATGAAGGGAAGACGTCGTCCCGACATACCCATTTCCCTACTTCCTACACAAATCCACACAATTAAAATGCAATTTGTTGATCTCTCTTTCTTATTACTAAGGAATGCCAAAAAGCCGAATCAAGCCAAAAAGGGCTAAGAAAAGAAAAAAAATGAAAGAAAATGAAAGAAATAAAATAATGAAGAAAAAGAAAAGCCAAAAGCCAAAAAAAAAGAAAATAGAAAAGAAGAAAAAGAATGGCATGGCAAAACAAAGCAAAAATGCAAAAGAAAAGAGAAAATGCCAAAAGAAAATCGTATCACAAAAAGATATCCTCTCAAAATAAGCCTTTTTCCGACTTTTGCCGTGAAGAGCCTACCAAAGGACCGAGTCCCTAGGAAGGATGATAGCGGCATTAGTCGGTCTTCCCTCATTTTGCATGTCTTCCACCTTTTTACTTGGACTAGTTAGGCGGTCTTGGACACGGGACGACCCTCTTGGCTCACGCTAAAGGGGGCGGGGTCTCACTTACCTACAGTGTCGACTAACACCGTGGTTCTTCACTTTTCCACTCCGCCGATCGTCCCGTAGTACGTTTTTAGAAAGTTAGGAGGACCTAGGTAAGTTACCAACAATTTTGTTGCTTTATCGTCATACTATTAGGGTTAAGTCCACCTTGGTTTGTATTGCTAGCTTGGGAACGTTGTCACTTACCTCGAGTCCTAAACCGGTGTTTCTTTCACCGCTTTTAGAGGGAAGCGGTATTTCTTTGGTTTTAGGTGCAACCGATTATGTGTTTGTTTGTGTGTTTGTTTGTTTGTGTGTTTTGTGTCCGGTTGCATCCACAGTTTTGTCGCAAGACCCAACTTGCCTTGCAGAGTGCACTTGTCCTCTAAGTGCACTCGCGTGAGTTGAAGGGGCGTAGGGTGCGCTAATACCCACTCGGATAGTTTAGTAGTTAGTTTGTGCTTACTCGAGGGCGAGTAAGGGTTAAGTGTGGGGGAGTTGATAAGTGTCATTTGTAGTGCCTATTTCGTAGTGTTTTGGTCCCATTTTCCTTGTAGAATCGCTCCTTGGGAGCGGTTTAGGGGCTTCTTATGCTTCCTTTAGTTCGTTTCAGGTTCCCAAGACCGATTTGGAAGAGTTGGAGCAATTCCGACTCAATACATGCACATTTTGGAGCCAACGAAACTAAGGAACGATGACTCGATGCCTTGGAGTCGACCCCGAAACCTTGGGACCCAATCCCGAGCCTCCGAGACCCGATCCCGAGTCCCGAGAATCGGTGAGAAGCCCATGAGAAGCAAGGAGGGACCAAAAAGATCATAATGGAGGCCTACAAGGCTCATCCCGTTCAGGATAAGCTCATCCCGTTCGGGATGAAGGAGCAAAAAGAGAAGCTGCTGACCTGGGCCCATCCCGATCGGGATGGAGGCGTCCCGACCGGGACCGACCTCATCCCGACCGGGACCAACCCGTCTCGGCCGGGACGGGCTACTGCTACTCCGCTTTGTTTTCTTTTCTTCTCCCTTTCATTTGTAACCCTATATATACTCTTCCCTTGTTATGTTAAGCTTATGCCTTTGATTAGAGACTAAACCCTAGATAGATTAGCATAGATTAGTGTAGATTAGTCTTTAGATTATCGTTAATCATAGATTAGTACTTGTAATTTGGTTATTCTTCAAGATCTTCACCAAGCTTGACAAACTTGGATGTTTGTTTTGGGTTCTTCCATTTATGCAAGTTTCTTTCTTCTTTTCATCTTCTAATTTGGTATTATCTCTTTTCCTTTCTCTTGTTCATTGTTTTATTAATCAAGTTTGAATCTTTAGTTCTTGTTAGTGTTTAGTTCTTCATTCTTGATAGTTTCATTATGTTAGTTTTGTTGTTTGGTTTGATTCCTCTTGTTAGTGATAGTTTTAGTTTAAATATGTTAGAGTAGTGTTCTTGCTAGGGTTAGTAAGGTGATTAGGGTGTTAATTGGATGATTAAGGGATTTTTGGAGTTGTTGGTGGAAGATTTGGGTTTCCTCTTGTATGATGCACATCACATGTTTGTTGAATTGCTTGAATGACTAAGCATGTACGAATGCTTGTTTTCTTGCCTTTCTTTGTGGGTATTAGTTGTTTGTGGGTTCGGTCCCCTCATTAAGTTGCGAGAGCCCGGTGAGGACGACCCCTAGGTCGATCTAAGTCGCGAGAGCCCGGATTCGACCTAGGCCTATAGCGTACTAGAACCCCGTTTGTGTTGTGTATCGCCGAGATGGGTTCTAGGTGGAACCTCTAGGTGAGTCTAAGTTGCGAGAGCCCGGGCATCACCTAGATCACCCTACTACCTCCTTCACCTCTAGTTCTTCCTTGACCATTCCGTTACCCCTTTGACCCCGACCTAATCCTAGCCTGTTTCCTTTGATAGTTCTCTTGCTTTAGACCTAGATTAGCCTTAGTCTCCCCCTCCTTAGAATAGCTCGTCTCGAACATAGTCCTAGACCGTAGCATACCTTAGTCCGACCTCCTGTCCCTGTAGATTCGACCCGACTTACCCTAGCTACCCACTAGGTATAGCCGGTTTTGTTTGACGGTTGGGATTCACGACAAATCTTACGCATCACCAAGTAAGAAGTTTGACAATTTGCAACTTATTATGTGGACATGTGTAGGAGGTAGGGGAATGGGTATGTCGGCCGACGTCTTCCCTTCAATCCCACAAAAAGGTGGAAAACTTGGACTAATCAAACAATTCCGAACACGGTCACCTAAGGAACGGGACTCGGCAACCAAGGCCTTTTCACACCATGGGTGGTCATAATGGTCAAAATGCAAATCACGTAGTAAATCCCTAGTAGACTAGGTGGAATCAAGGTAAAGGACCAACGAAACTATTGATTTAGGGTCATTCTACTAGACTAAAGTCCAAGACTCGGTTTATACCACTAGAAAGGGAAAGTAAATACTTGCGCACTAGCCTCAAAACCGGGTTTTCGAAAACCTTTCGTTACAGACTAGACACAACTAAACAAGACAAAACAAAGACACAACAAAAACGAAAGGAAAAGAGACAAACACAACAAAACAAAACAAGACAAACAAACAAACAAACACACAAAATAAACAATCACCACCCCGAAACTTCCAAAGAAGCAACCACATCAACCACAAACTTCAAAAATCTCCGCCCGAGCACACACCATCATAAGACATCCTCCAAACTCCACAAACGGAAAAAGGAGAAAGAAATGAAGGGATATTACCGGATGTCTTGAGCTTTTCGAAACTTGACGACGATCGCGGAACCTACAAGGAAATGGTGAGGCAAAACACACAACACAACAAATATACGGCACAAGGACACAAAAGAAAAAGACATGAAAAGAAAATCTTTTGATTTTTTTATGAAATTTTTCAAATTTTCAGGTTTTTTAAGATTTTTCGAAAAAAACTACTAAAATAAAACTAAACTACACTAAGATATCGCTCCCCCACACCTAAACCGAGCAATGTCCTCATGCTCGATCGGTAGTATGTGCGGAGACACTAAAAAGAAAAAAAACTACGAAAATAAAGCTAAAAAAATCAAAAAGAAAAGTGAAGAAAGGGTAGAACGTGTCCGGTCGGGGTGTAGTCAAGTCACCATGGGCCGAGACAAGAAAAGATATGGATGGGGGAAGAAATAAAAAGAAAATAAAAAGGAAATGGGAGGGGAGGAGTAGGTGTAATCAAGTCACCTAGCCCGGATTCCGCCTAAATCCAACTAAATCCTACTAAAAAGTGAAAAAGCTTGTAAATTTGGATTTTTCAAATGACTCTCGATGTAGTCACGTCATCGAGAGTCGGGAGCAATGACCACCAAGGCCCTGAGGGCTACCATGACACAAATGATAAGGGGAAGGGGAACATACAAAGGGAGGCAAGCAATAAAAGACGGAAAAGAAAGGAGAGTCGCCCTACCAATCGGTTGGCAACTCACGAACTCCATCGTCTCAATAATCAATATCGGCACTTTGCTTGTCTTCTTCATTGTCATCCCACTTCTTACTTGATAAGATCGCATTGTTGAAGTACAAAGGTATAAGGAGGTGGGATTTGATGTGAAACTCGGTGTAAAGTGAAGAGAAAATGAGATGAATGTATGTCTATGAAGTGTAGGGGTCATATGATAGGTGCAAGGGTAGGTTGGGAGGTTGGGAGGGGGTATAAAGTGGTTGGGTGGGCTCGAGTGTCGAAGAGGAAGCAAAAGATGGAGCAGTGCATCGTCCCGGTCGGGATGGATGGTCCCGGTTGGGACGACACACCTTTCCCGGTCGGGAAGCTCCCTTCCCGGTCGGGATGACACAACAGTAAACCCCATTTTTGGTACCCTCATCCCGATCGGGACGACTCCTTCCCGGTCGGGATGGTTCATCCTTCCCGGTCGGGAAGCCTTCTTCTCGGTCGGGAAGAGTCCTCTAGCCCTTCCTAATCTTGATAGCTTCACCACATGGCCACCAATACATCGAGACCTAGAATCTCGTCCCCAAAAGCTTGTAAAAAGCTTCAAAAACCGACTCCCATGCCCAAATCCAAGCTTCTATCATCAACTACTCTCTCAAGACTTCATCTTCACTATAACCTATAAATGAACTCAATAAACACCATCAAAATCCCTCCCTCACATCGCTCATCAAAATACCGAATTACAAGAATTCCACAAAACTAACAAATCCTAGAAACCAAATTAACCAAACAAACATAAACAAATACAAAAGCTCAAAAGAAAAGGAAGAATATATTTACACTAAGATACTCTCACCATCTACGCCTCCATAGCCATCAAGAGCTCGAAGGAGTAAATCAAATGCCCTAGCAACATCTTCATTAACGCTCATGTGGCCGATCGTAGCCATCAACAAGAGTTTCCATGTCGGAGTCGAGAAGCAATCATCTAATCCATTACGCTCGGGTTTCTTGTGATCGTCCGGGTCTTCCGAACCACGCTTGGCGTTTTAATTTGGGAGATCACACCCTAAGGGTGTTGCTTCTTCTACGGGGTCGAGAGTGGAACCCTTTTCCATCGCCCGACAAGGATCCTCTTCATCAACCGTCTCACAAGAGAAGGGACTAGAAATCGAGTGTGACAGAGGAGGAGAAGGCATCATGTTTTATTCATTGGAGGCAATTGGCTCCTCCAATTTCCCATTCAAGGCAAGTTCCAAGGCATCTACCTCTTTCTCCCAAGTATTACGTTCCTTTTCACCCGCCCTGTCAATATGGCATATAGGAGGTATGTCTTCACTTGGCTTTGGATTGTCAAGATCCAGTTCATCACGAAGAAAATCATACAAGTCCAATTTAATAGCCAATACATTGGCTCCCCAAGAGTTACCTTGAGAATCATGTTCACTTCCCTCCTCATTGTTGACCCTTGAAGCTTCAACTTCCTCTATTCTTCCCATATCTTCACCATCCAAGCAACACTCAACAATGATCTCTTGATTGGCCCTCTCTTCTTCATTCATGGCTTCATGATCGGGTTGACTTTCTTTTGGACACACCCGGCCTTCTTGCCCAAATGAACCTTCCTCAACAAGTTGTGGAGCTCGGGTGGCCAACATCGTGATACGAGCCATGAGTGCATTGATTCGAGTATCTTGCACCTCTATTTGAGCCTTGAGCTCCTCTTTATCCCTTTGCATTTTGATCATCATCTCTTGTTGACTCTTTTGCAATTGAATCATCATCTCTTGTTGACTCTTTTGCATTTGAATCATCATTTGACAAAGGTCAAAGTTGGGGGTTTTTGGTTGTGGGTCGTGTGAGGGTATTTGGTAGTTGTTAGGATGTTGGAATGATCCTTGACAACTTTCATGGTAACCATATGGAAGGGGTTCATAATATTGTTGATGAGGTTGATATGGTTGGTAAAGTTGTGGGTCTTGGTAAATTGCCCCATGATTGTCCCATGATGATTGATGGTAGCTTGGATGCCACATTTCCATAACGTTGCCTTGATACATTGGATGAACTAGAAACACTTGAGCAAACGTTAGTAGCCTAGTGCTTTTGAGGCACTAGGAGGAGAGAATAGCACACAAGAAGTAGAAACGAAGATACACAAGGAGAAGAAAACACAAAAATCAAGAACAAAGTCTAAAACTAAGCACACAAGAGTCCCAACTACGCCGTCCCCGGCAACGACGCCAATTTGACGGTAGTGTTTGTCGTCTATCCTACCGGTCAAATAATAACCAACGAACCTAAGCTGGGTAGCTAGGGTAAGTCGAGTCGATCCACAGGGACGGGGTGTCGGACTAAGGTATGCTACGGTCAAAGACTAGGTTCAAGACAAGCTAATCTAGGGGATAGACTAATGACTAAGCTAAGGTCTAAAACACTAACTAACAAGGCTAAACAAGTAACTAATGACAAAAGGAAACAAATAAATCAATAAGAAGAAACTAGGGTTAGGTCGGGTTCATGGATGTCAAGGAGATAAAAAGAAGGAAACGGGGTTACTAGCATGCTTTCGTAGCCTAGGTTCCGATCGGGCTCTCGCTACTTAAACGACCTAGGGGTCATCCTCACCACGCTCTCGCTACTAGTTAGGGAACCAAACCAACCAACCAAACACACACATACAAGAGAAGAGGCAAGAAAAACAAGGATTCATCGTCTCTAGTCTCACAAGCATTTCATCAAACATGTGGAGTGCAAGGTAAATGGGAAACAACAAAAACAACATCTAATACCACCCATCTCACCCTAATCATCCCTAATCACATCCAATCCCCCTAATAACCTTAGCAAGAGTCTACTCAAACATATCTAATGGAAAACTAACAAGAACAAGAGAAAGTAACACAAAAACAAGAACATCCATAATGGGAACTAACAAGGATGAACAATGAACAAAAACAATGAACAAAGAATGAAACTTTAATGACAAAACAAGATTAAGAGAAGAAAAAAAAAAGATTATATCAAACAAGAGAAGATGAAAAGAAGAAATCTTGCATATATAGAAGAAAACCGAAATAAATCAACCAAGCTTGTCAATCTTGGTGGAGATCTTCAAGAATTCCCATAATACAAGAGTTAAACTAAGATTAAGGACTAATTAAAGACTAATCTACACTAAGCTAATCTAAGCTAATCTAACCTAAAGTAGTCTAGGGTTTAGTGGGTAATGAATAACATAACATAAGATTACAAGAGGGGGGTATATATAGGGTTACAATGAATAAGGAGAAGAAAAGAAGTGAAGCGGAGCTGCAGATGCTCAGTCTCGGCCGAGATGAGATGGTCTCGCCCGAGATGGGACTCATCTCGGCCGAGATGAGTTGGTCTCGCCCGAGATGGGAGGTCAGTGGCCGTGCTTCGTTTGTACTCTTCATCTCGGCCGATATGGCCCTTATCTCGGCTGGGATGGGTCTTGTAGGCCTCAAATATGATCTCAAAGGTCCCTACTTGCTTCTCATGGGCTTCTCATCGATTCTCGGTGCTCGAGATCGAGTCTAAGGGGCTCGGGAATGGCTCTCAAGGGCTCGGGATCGAGTCTAAGCTACCAAGTGATCGTCGCTTCTCCTAGTTGGCTCCAAATGCGTAAGAAACGAGTCGGAATCGTTCCAAATCTCCATGATTGAACTTAGGAACCTAAAACAAACTAAAAGAAGCATAAGTAGCCTCGAAACCGCTCCAAAGAGCGATTTCACAAGAGAAATCGGGAGCAAAACACAAGGAATAAGCACTACAAAACACACTTATCAATAAATAGACCTCAAAATCTCAGCATTTCAATCATCCAAAATTCCATCATCTTTTTTGGGAAAATGTAAGCTTTATATTAATTAGTGATAGAAAGAATTACAATCATTTCCCTACAAGCAATTTAATGAAACCATACTATCAGACCACATCAATTACCCACATTCACAACTCAATTACATATAACTAGATATCTCACGAAGCTTTCCTTGCTCAATCAGGAAACGATGTCTAGTTCATAGTTCCTCTTGTATCCTCCTTACAGCCTGTTCTGGTCTTGGCACCCAATACTCATGTTTTATAATGTTACGAGCCCACCAAATATAGAATATCAGTGCCACTATAGCACTCCCAACCAATTGTTTATGCCCATGATTCTCAAAATGTCTGCTACTCCACCACTGCCCCATGTTAGCATCAGGAATTCTAATGTTCAGCCACTTCGAAACCAATCCCCTAACCTGCTTGCTATAAATACAGCAGCAAAAGAGGTGATGTTGATCCTCCTTCTCAAAACCGCACAACCAGCAATCCAATTTAACATTCAATCCCCATCTTGCTATTCTATCATTTGTTTGTAGCCTTTTATGCATCATAAGCCAAGCAATAAAGGAGTGCTTAGAAACTACAAGCTTATGCTAAACTAACCCACACCATTCCTCTTCCTGTTCCGTCCCACGTAACCACTCATACCCCATTTGAACAGTATAGACCCCTCCTAAATGCTGCCACCCATCCTTAACAAAGCCCTCTTTGAATTTCCCGTACACCTTGCATATTCTTTTCTAGGACCAACTTGAAGTATCAGTACTTAACATTAGCTGGCAATCTTGTCCTTTTAAGAAAACAGTGTTAATCCAACGCACCCACAACCGGTCTTTTTTCGCAGCCAGCCACCATACATACTTAGCAATACTAGCTAAATTCCAATCCAAAGCTCCCTTGATCCCCAAACCTCCTTTCTTTTTAGGGCTACAAACTTGATTCCAACCAATAAGAGGTGCTGAAATGTAGTTATAGTTACCTTTCCACAAAAAATTTCTACATATACTCTCGACCTTCTTAATCACAGTCTTAGGAAGGATAAAGACCCTAGCCCAATAATTATGCAAATTCTGGAGAACCGACTTAACTAAATTTAATCGACCTCCGTAAGATAAATGTCTTGATCCCCAACCTCGAATACGATCCACTATCTTCTCCGTAAGAATAGCACTATCAAGCACACTCATCTTCTTATACGAGATGGAGATTCCTAAATACTTAAACGGTAAAGTCCCTCTCCTCATCCCCGTAATCTGCAACAACTCATTCTCCTTCCAAACACCATTCATATAAATTTCACATTTCTCTTTGTTCATAAACAAACCAGAGGCTTCAGAAAACGTCAAAAACGCTCTCATTACAATAGTCACCGACTCTTTATTCCCATAAGAGAATAGGAGTAAATCATCGGCGAAACAAAGATGAGAAAGCTTCATTTGTTTACACAAAGAATGATACTTAAACCCATGGAACCTTTGAACCTCATGTAATATTCTTGACAAGTATTCCATACAAATTGCAAATAACAATGGGTACATAGGATCCCCTTGCCTAAGTCCCCTCTTCCTATTAAAATAACCAAAGCTACACCCATTAAGCACGAGTGTGTAGCTTGTAGTCATCACGCATTCCATCACCAAATTAACAAATTGCTTAGGGAAGTTCAACGCCTCCATCATATCTTGTAGGAACTTCCACTCAATCGAATCGTAGGCCTTCCTCATATCGATCTTCATTAGGCATCTAGGAGAACACATCATCCTCCCATAAAGACGTACTAGATCTTGACAAATTAAGATATTCTCCATAATTTCTCGACCTTGAATAAATCCACTTTGATTCTGACTTATTATATCAGGAAGAACTCCACCCAATCTTTGACGTAAAATCTTTGTGATACACTTATACAATGTATTACAACAAGCTATAGAGCAAAATTGGGTGACATTCTCAGGCATAGGAACCTTAGGAATTAAAGTTATAAGCGTATGGTTAACTTGCCTAAGAAGCTTCCCACTTCTCCAAAAGTTCTGAATAGCTTCCACCATACTTGTGCCCACTATACCCCAAGCATCCAAAAAGAATTGGCTCGAATAACCATCTGGACCTGCACTCTTATCTCCCAGAATATCAAACATACTGTTCTTGATCTCCTCAACTGTCAATGGTTTCATCATGAACTTAACTTGTTCATCTGTGATAATTTTCCCTTTTCGAACAACTGACTTAGCCACACCCCTAACAGCAGTACTAGAGCCAAGAATACGCTTAAAATACTCTTTAAACGCCCCATTGATTTCAGCCGGTTCAGTCTTCAAGTTACCCTCTACATTTTTGATACTAGCCACTTTATTTATAGCCCTTCTCTTTTTAATACTAGAGTGGAAATAAGAGGTATTATCGTCACCCTCCTCCACCCAATGAGCCTTCGCTTTCTGTCGAAGGTAAGAATGTGCAGCCTTTTCAAGCTTCAGAGCTTCCTTAGCAGCCACCCTTTCAGCTCGACATAGCTCACCATTCTGAGGATCACTCTGCAATTTCTCCTGTGCATCTTCAAGAATTAACTTAGCAATATGCCAAGCTTTCTCAATTTCCGAGAACTGAGCCCTGTTCAACTTTTTATGTTCCTTCTTAGCTAGTTTGAGTTTTATCACTAGTCTAAACATAGGATTCCCATCAATTCTCCTTCTCCACACCCTTTCAACAATATCATTAAAGTTATCATCAAGAGACCACATGTTGTAATATCTAAAACTCGGCTTGCCAATACAAGGACAATGATCATAAAGTCCCTCAGGAAGGAATTTCCCACCCATATCAGGGAAAGTCTCCAACCATTCTTCATTGTATAACACTCTATCAATTCTACTAAAAACTCTCGGACCTTCCTCATGCTTATTATTCCAGGTAAAGAATGACCCCGAAGTTTGTAGCTCACTTAACTCACACTCATGAACACAATTTTGAAACCTTCTTATTTCCGCCCATGTAGTAGGAGCACCAATTCTTTCCCCTTGATGAAGGATATTATTGAAATCACCCCCAAACTACCCAAGCTCCCTCAACTTCCCCCTTGTATTTCTTAATAATGTTCCATAAGCAATTCTTCTCTGCAGGTTTATTAAACCCATAGACAGCTGTAACATAGAATTTCAGATTCCTCACTTTATCCCAAACCTTAACAAAGATAGTTTGAGCCGTCACATCCACTACAAAAACATCATACCTAATAGGTTGCCACAAAAGCCAAATTCTCCCTCCTTTATGCAAGGAATTATTAGTAGTAATAGCTCACCCACTACAAATATTATTCATTACCTTCAACCAATTACTACTAGCCACTCTAGTTTCTAAGAGGCTAAATAATCCAAATTTATTCGTATGAAGGAACCATTTTAAATCCTTATGTTTAGTTAGACTATTTAACCCTCTAATATTCCAAAAACCGAGATTATCCATTTTCTGGAGGCAAATTCTCCCTTCCTCCCCTACTTCCCTTACTAGAGCTTAACAAGGCCTAAAGAAATGACAACCCCTCCGGATTGAATCTCCTGGGATTTTCCCCTTCTGTCCTACCACGAATTAACCGAGGTGAAACAGCTTCCTGATGAGTAATCACAGGTGTAATTAGCCCCCCCTGATCCACCACCATCACCGTTGGAGATTTATGTTCTGGAACAATTTCTTTCGGTCTACATACAATCAGTTTTTCCTGAGCTTTCTGAACCGGCTCAAAATTCCATCATCTACTTCTCTTTCTATCACAAAAATATTCTCTAAAAAATATTACTATTAATTTATAGTTTGAGTTGGAAGTTTGATTGCAACGATTTTGGTAGTTACTCATCTACGGTCATGCTTACACAAAGATCATAGCGATTGTGCAATCCTGAGTCGAATGCCAAGGAGTTCGTGTGTAGTAGACGGAGCATAATCGACTTTAGGACAGTGACCTCAAGTCACATCACATCACAACCTTTTCTCTCAGATAATATTATTTCTCTTTTTCATCTTATTTATTTATTCACTACTCGTCTAACAACAATCATCCTAATTAGGGTTTAATTAGAAAAAACTAATCAATAAATGGGTCCAATACAACCACCCTAATGAGGGGTTAATTAGAAAATAACATCTGATTTGGGATGTTAGAAACAAGAAATCAATTGTCAAGATCAAATTAGGGTTTAGATAGAAATTAAACAAAAAAATTAATCAATGTCAAGGTTTAATTCGAAATTAAACAAAAATTTAAGATAACATCCAATAAATATATTAAAAAGTGAAAATATTAATAAAAACAAGAAAATTACTTGTCTCATGTACAAATTGTTATAGTTATCAAAGAATTTAGTTAGGTTTCGATGGATTATAAAAGAGAAATTTTGTTAGGTTCAAAGGGGATTGGGAAAGGGATTTTTCTATGAGAAAGGGTACTGATGGAAAAAAATAATGAAAAGTTGGATATGAAATAGTAAAATATGGGTATAATTTAGCAACTACGTTATTCCAAAATTTCGGAACTTATCTAAACAAATATTTTATCACAAAGCTTGCCCATAATTTTGCCAATTAAACAAGAGGTATAGATTTGGACTCAAAGAGAAAGATCATTCAGACTCGGAGGGAGTACCTTGTTCTCCCTCTGATTTCGAGTGATTTGCTTTCTTAATCGAGGTGAGACACTCTTCTTCCCTATGTCTATTTTAGGCATTTACTTTTTTGCAACTTTACTCTTTTACCCTCACTATTTTCCTTATATTACATTTACACCATTTTTTCTCATCCTTTATTTATTAAAAGAATCACCATACATGTGTAGGATGACATCATCATCTAGAGTAAATTTGACATTGAGTGATGTCATGATGACTTTACCATCAGAAAACTGATTTGCAATACTATTTTCTATTTATCTATTCAATTTAGTCATCAACAATTTATCTAAAGCATATTTAATAATAATAATAATAATAATAATAATTACCTACACCAAATTTGTACATTAATATTTAATATCGATAAACTAAAATAAACTATATATATAGGACGAGAGTTTGAAAAATTAATGTAACGTAATTTCAAATACAAAAAAATTACAAAGGTAAATAAAAATGAAAATATAATTATTAAAGAAAACGTAAAAGTGATAAAAATTGATTCTCTCAGATCTGGAAAGATACCAATCATCACCGAGAAATTCAAGATTGTTAAATTATAACTCAACAACAGTTACGGCTGCCACGTTTTCGGATATTTTAGGGTGGCAACACGTACCAGACGCTATAGATTAACAATTTTTTTCGCTTATGAGTTGTCGTCGTTCCGAATTTATTAGGGTGACATAAAGGTAACTCATCTATTATTTACTGATGATTACACTAAATGCCGCCAAACTAATAATGTCGGGGTGGCAAAATGTAAGTAGAAAGTAATTCTGTGTCAAACTGTATAAATTGATATTCATCATCGTCAATCCAAATCCATATTTGCATGAAAAAAACAACATTTAACAACAGCGGGGGTTAAAAACATTAACAGAAACATAATAACAAAAATAAAATAAAAAACATGTAGATAAGTTAACTTCTAAAAACTACCCATTAAAGCTACCCATGACCCATGACCTCACAAATATCAATAACTTCTCAAAAAAAACTAACATCATAACTACCCATGTCCCCCACCCAAAAAACTGACTTTCGTAGCTTATAAATACGAGATTTTACAGCAGTAAATCTCATTCAAATCACCAAGAAATTAGTAACAAAATGTTTCCGGAAACAAAAAAAATACTCCCTCCCATTTTCTGGAATCCTGCCATTTGATTAAAATATACCTCACATATATTCAATCTTTGGTAGGTTTCCAGTGAATGGGAAGTAGTACTAATTAGTAAACTGAAAAGAGAAATCTTTGGCGTCCATTTGAAAGGAAGAGTTGTTCGAAAATGGAAGATGGAGAACTTAAGCAACAAGGGAGTAAACGACTATATATCTCTTGAGATATTATTAGTTGACGAAGAGGTATTGCATGGATTTATGCAATTGATTTTACTTTATATAGAAATATCAACTTTAAGTACATGCCATTCATTTTGTTATATACCACAATATATTAATGAAATTTATTACCTTAAAATCTTTTGCAGGGAGTCGTTCAAATCACAGCAACAAAAGCATTATTTAGAGCCTTTGACGGAAAAGTTGATGAAGGCAAATACTACAACATAGGCAGATTTCAAATCACAGTCAACAATGGATACTATATAGCAACACCACACCCATGCCGTTTGAGATTAGGGTCAACATCAATTGTTGAAGAGATTAAGGATGATAGTTTGCCACAACAAGGACTCAATTTAGTGAATTTCGATGACATCGTAACTAATCAACTTGGCGACAGGTTTTTAATAGGTATACCAAGAACAGATGCATTAAATTTACAAGTTTTACGCACAATAAATTTATTTTGTATCCACATTAAATTGTAGATGTCATAGCTGAAGTTGAGAATAATGACCTCATATATGAAGTTAATGATAACAAAAGAACAAGACTATTTCTCGAGGATCCCAAGTAAGTTGACACATCTTCTAATTAAATCCACACACCAACTATTTTCCAACTTCAATACTAATAGAACAACAATGCAAACAGTGGGGAGCACTTACAGCTTTGGCTTTGGGGAAGCCATCCACAGCATGTCATTCAAATAGCAATTCAAATAGCAAGTGAGCCAAGATATAAAGTAGAGAAACCGGTGGTGATTTTACAATGTGTGCAAAGAACAATCCATAGAGACGAAATAAGGCTCACTACTACCGATGCGACAAAGATACTCATCGATCCTTATATCCCACAAGTCAAGGAATACAGAGTCAGGTTAACAACAATTTCACTTTTTAAAACATGATACGTATTATTCCACATCATCAAAGATATGAAAAATATTTAGAATCCCACAACTAATAATATATGAATAAAATTACAGAATTCCGAAAAGGCCCACAGCTAACAGAGGAATAGTTGCATTTAGATCAAGCGATCTAATTGTTGGAAATTTAAAGTCCTTAACCGATGTATTATCATGTGTAAAGGTTCGTACATAATGTTCATGTCTATTACTTTAATATTCACGTTACCAATGAAATGCATTATATGAAAAAATGACGTTCGCTTCGTTTATGAAATAACAGGCTGGAACATATGTCATACGCGCAACCATAACAGAAATTGACGATTCATAAAAATGGTATTACAACTCATTAAAGTATGCAAGTCAAGGGCTTGGATTAAAGATGGACAATGGTATTGCTCAAAAGAGTAATGCAGAGCATATGATGTTGGTGATATTGATTGTGTGCCAAGGTTTAAAAAATACCATATCCAATATCTTTCTCAATAAACACGCCAATACATATATAGACAGCTTACATATGTATTGATTATTTCAAATTTCAAGCAAAATTCATAATAGAAGACGGAAATGGAGGACAAGCAACCGTATTAAAATGTTTGAAAACTTGATTCAAAGAAAAATCAACAGAAGTACAAATGAATGTATTGAAAGCTTAAAGCAGGTCCCAACAAATATATCTATTTTAGTAATTAAAAATGATTATCAAGAATACTATTCTGATTCATTAACGAAAATAGATCGGCAACGAGCATGGGATTCCGAGTGATTTTCAATGCTTCCTAGGAAATGAATACAATATTGATATGAACTCCACATGCTACACTGTCTACGATTTTTCGGATGACAAGGAAACTTTTGCAAGATGGAAAGACAAGTACGCTAGAATGGAGGTACATACAATGTAAATTTTAAAATTTTAATCTTTTCTTTAATGAAGTTTAGAAGCATTGATTAAGTTCATTTAAAATATACAAGAAGCAAGCACTTTGAGCAGCACTATATCTACCAATCACACATCTCATTGACTCAGCAACGGTATAAAAGTAATTTCTATATTTTAAAGTCCAAAATTATGCAAATGGTCGCCAAAAACTGAAACTTTACAGGAAAAAACACCACAGAGGAAGCGCAAATACAGTCAAATTATCAGCGCAAATACAGTCACGTTTAAAAGCATTGATTAAGTTCCTTAAAAATATACAGGAAGCAAGCACTTTGAGCAGCACTATATCTACCAATCATACATCAACTTCAATGGACTCAGCAATGGTATACAAGTAATTTCTATTTTTTAAAGTCCAAAATTATGCAAATGGTCGCCTAAAACTGAAACTTTATAGGAAAAAACACCATAAAGGAAGCGCAAATACAGTCAAATTATCAGCGATGTTGATGAACCAATGTCAGGGGGGGAAAGTTGAAGACAAGGCATCATTAGGGATGGCAACGGGGCGGGTATGGGTCGGATCCGGCCGGACCCGGACTCGATGGGTACGGGTAGGGTCCGGGTCCTTCACGAGTCCAATGTTCGATAAATTTTAACCTCTAAAATCAATGTCCAACCGGTGCATATAAAAGATTTGTCATTCTAAAATCACTAAACTATTAAAAAAAAGGACAAAGCTTTGAAAATCAACAGGGGAGAAGAGTGGAGAACTATAAAAAGTTTATCATGTTATCTGTTGTCAAGTGTACCCGAGAGTATTCACTAAATTTTTATATTTTGTTTAATTTAAAGGGTCCAAGGGTCGGGTCCGGGTCTAATTTCTAGAACCCGGACCCGGACCCGAAATATTATTGTAAGACTCATACCCGACCCGTACCCGCAAGGTCTAAAAAAAAGAGGACCCATACCCGACCCATTAGGGTAAGACCCGGCGGGTCCGGGGAGGGTCCCGGACCCATTGCCATCCTTAGGCATCATCCTCAAAAATGCTCAAACCAGTAAAGATGAAGAAAGACAACAATTCTGTTGTCTAAATCGTTTAATACCTTGCATTTTGTTAATGTTATTTTCAGATTGGATTTAATTTGGACTTTTGATAGCCTTTAATTTCCATGGACAGACAATTTTCTTATGTAGAGCACGTTTTACATTTGGAACTACGTAGTAGAAAAGTTCGTGTTTTATTTAAATTACTTAACAATAGATTCAATAGCAAATCAGTGTAGGAAAGAGCACGCCAAGGAACCTAAGAAGAATGCAACCGTATGAAGCAGATGGGATATGAACAACAATGAAGGGAAAATTGCAAACCAACAAAAGAAACAAAAGGGATCGAAAAGCACTAAAATACAAACAATTAACTACAAGGAATGTATAAAACTTTGTGGAGTTATAATGTATAGCTGTACACTTAGCATTTATAATGTATGGATCTTCAAGTGGTAATAATCCTTTATTTATAACAATTAAGACATTTATACAATTTTTAATGGCAGTTGTGTACTATGTTGACCCAAAACACATAATTATCATTTGACAAAGGTATGCTGATATACAAATAATTAGAATAAGTACTAAAAACCAAGACATAATAACATAATTAAAACACAATAATAACCAAGATATACACATAATAACACAATTAAAACTCAATAACACATGGCAACTTAAACATAATCGAGTGACGTGTTGACAACAAAAACGTCATTTAAGTTGAAAATAATGATTGATTAAGATATAAATAACATATAATTACTGTCAGTGGTGGAAATATAAATATGACAATGACAATAAATATAAGTATTAAAGAAAAAAGGTAAATGTGATATGAAGAAATTCTCTTAGATCTGAAGAGAGATCAATCATCACTGAGAAATTCAAAATCGTTAAATTATAACTCGACAACAGTTACGGCTACCACCTTTTTTTACTGTCTTAAGGTGGTAACACGTAAGCTACCAGACATTATAAATTAACAATTTTTTCCTTACGAGTTGCCGCCATTCCGAATTTATTAGGGTGACATAAAAATAACTTATCTATTATTCGACGATTACACTAAATGCCGCGAAACCAATAACGTCGGGGTGGCAAAACGTAAGTACAAAATCATTTTTGGTCAAAATACAGTAAATAAAATTTATAATACCCAACCAGCCTGAATTTATAATGTCATATACATAAGTTCTCTCAAATCTGGAAAGATACCAATCGTCACCGAGGTTTTCGTAAACGTAACGTAACAAATCAATTATTTATTGCCGAGAATTTGATTAGGGAGACATAAACATAAATTCTGGTCAGCACTTAGTTTATTTAGTTTATGATTCTGGTCAGCATTCACAATCACTTAATCACTTAATAACTAAACTAAATACCGTTAATCCAATAACATCGGGATGACAGTACTTAAGTATAAAATAAATTTTGGTTAGCATTCACAAGTAAATAAAGGATTCACAAGTCACTAAATACATGATTTCAGTAAAAGAATTAACACCCCAACTAACCAACTACCTCACACACTAACCACAACCATTAAAACTCCCCACAACATATTAAACCTCCCACAACTAGACACTAACTACAATTGCAAAACTGCCAAATTATTAGGATCAGAACAGTTTATAAATACAGCACCTTCAAACTCAAAATAAGAAGCACAACCAACACATAAAGCAATACAAGAAAAAATGGAAGACAAAACAAAAGTTCCAAAATTTTCAACTTTTATTGAAGGTCGGGTAGTTCGATTTTGGAAAGGATTGAAATAAACGAATCCGGAAAAGGAAGGTTTGCATCGTTTGAAATCCAATTTGTTGATAAAAATGTAAGATTAAACTATGTCAATTCTAAGCTATACAATTTACTGTATTATATATATACATTATTTCTAATTTATTTTCATAATATGTAGGGGATTGTGTTTCAAGCAACTGTTTTTATTAATGCACACCACTTGACACAACGAATATCAAGGAGGATCTGTGAAGGTCAAGCATACCGAACGGACAAGTATCAACTACTACCAAATTACGGTAGAGAAGCAGCCACACCTCACAAGTGGCGATATAGAATTCGCTCTACCATATTTATTGAAGAAACAAAGGATGACAATATACCATCCTTGGGTTTTAAATTTTTAAGCTTTCAAGCCATAATAGACAACAACTTGGGTCCACGTTGCTATATAGGAAACTTTAAAATCTTTTAGAAAATATGTATAATTTAATTACATATATAGATATGAAAGAATGCTTAATCATAAACAATCAACAAATGTAGCTGGTCAAGTGGAAGAGTATAATGTTATACTTCAAAGTGGCCCCTTAAGATGTTCAATTTTGGAGGTACAAGACATTCGGGGAACAAACCTGCCAATATGGATATGGGAGAGACTTACAGAAAAATTCAAAACAATTGCATCAGACCCAAAATTTGTATCAGAAAATCCCATAATAGTATTTCAATGTGTGCATAGGGCACCATATCAAGGTATAGTACTTCAATTTTAATAAAATTAAATTTCTTACTCTTTGTACATAATGTCAAAACATGTCAGGTGAAATGAGGCTAACAACTACTGATGCAACAAAAATTTACTTCAAACAAGACATAGCACATGTGAACGCCATCATAGCTAGGTGAGTGACATTTTAATAACAAAATTTCAGAATCTACCGATGCAACAAAAAAGTTTATTTCTTGACAAATATAACCACAATTTCAGCAATGCAAATCGTGGACCAGCAATAAGAGATATCGTCAAGACTACTTGGAAGCACATTAATACAAAGGACGACAACGCAGAAGTTACAAATTTGGGGCAAAAGAGGATTAAGTTTGAACTGATCGGCATCAGTGACAACAGTGACAATCCAGAAGATGCAAACTAATTAAATAAACATTATGTTGAACTTTATTTTTATGCTTCATGTTGTTAAGTCAGACTCCTTGGACTATATTTCCTTTGATTTTCTCCGCATACTTTTAGACAATTTCTTTATTTCACGCTTAGATTTTATTTCTCTTCGTTTTCTTTTTCAAAACTATTAGACTATTACGTTATTTTACAATGCTTGGCAACTATTAGACTCCTTGGGGCGTTTGGTTCGCGAGAAGGTATAGGAATGGAATCAGGAATCAAACCAAGGTGGTATGAGGTTGAAATTTGATTCCTCATACCCGGTGTTTGGTTCGTTTTTTAGATGATTAGGAATCAAATTAGAAATTATAGTTTTGTAAAGTATTCCGTATTTAATAATCTAATTTTAAATATATAAAGATTTATACGGTAGTGTTATACTACAAAATAAAATAAAAATCACTTAAAAAAAGTAAAATAAATTTCATTAAAAAACTAGTTATTGGGAATATGAAACCTCAATTATATTTAATACGGAGTACTAATTTTCATGATATTTTTTTTAAATATTTTTTTTTATTAATTTTCACAATAAAATATTTTAATTAAGACATTTTACAAAAAAAAGAGAACAGGAAAATAATTTCGGAAAAATCAAATACAAGTACAAGTAGCTTGATTCCAAGGTATGGGTTTCTCATACCCGAGGGGTGAGTATGAGAAACCCATACCTTGGAAGTTTGAGGTATGGGTATCAAACCCATAATTTTGGCAACCAAACAAGAGGTATAGGTTTGGTTCATTCTAAACCTATACCTTATACCTCTTTTTGGTGAACCAAACGCCTTAGTATTAACTAGTCGTCATACCTGTGCACCGCACGGGACTATATTGTTTTATGCCTTTTGTAATTCGCAGTTCAATCTTTTTGCCTCCTTATCCAATATATATTTAATTATTTATACATTTTTTTTATGGGTTATGTTAAATACAACCCGTTGTGTTTAAGCATTAAATATCTTTCAAAATTGATATAAACATCGAAATTACAGAACAAATTGCACATACATCAATACAATTATTGTAAGTATTAAGAATTTGTTTCCTCTTTTAGGCTCTTACATACAACTCTGACCTTAGGGTTGTATTTATCATTTCTCTTTTTTATTTCATGTCTTTGTAACTTTATTTACTTTCTCAGTCATTCGTAATATCATAAGCAGTAAATGGACTAATGCAATATTTGACGTTAAGGCGATAGGCGCCTAGTTCTTTCTTCTTTTTTAATTAATTGTTTTTTTAATTAAAAAAATTATTAATTGACTGCTTATGGGGTTTATCAGTTGGTTTAGTTGTTTTGCCCAATCAGAACATAACAGGTGGCCTTATTAGAAGAAGATATTAGATAAATAATGGATGGAGGATGATTTGTTTGGGTTTTAATAGGGTATATAGATATAGATAGATTAGTTGATATAACTTTTCATTTGCTATATTTCAATTCATTATATTTATTTGATTTTGCAACGCTAAATAGAAAGTTCAATGCATGGAAAAGGAAAAAAAACTAAAACATTACATTAAACAAATGAAAAACTGTCAATATCATCCTTAAGGTTGAAACTTTATTGCCGAGGGTGAAGTATGAAATGAAACGATACTTGGAGAGATAAGATGAAGCGTCATATTACTTCTAAGTTAATAATATATGACTTGATTGAGATTATGTTTAATAGATGAAGTCTAATTGTATTTTGAGACTTACTTTTATTCAAATATGAGATGTTAGATAAGCTAAATTATGCATGAGGGAGTACTCGTATGTTGTATGTTGTATCTTGTATCTTGTATTCCGTTGAACCTTGCGGGAACGTTGTTTTTTTTGCAATTTTTTGACATATATATATATGTATGTATATGTATATATATATATGTACATATATGTATATGTACATATATATGTACATATATATATATATATATAGAGTCAAGATCGGGTGAGAACCTATGATATAATGAGAACTGTGAGAACCTCACACAACCCTTAGATCTTACCTAGATCTTGCGGCTCAAATTAAAACAAATTGACTCCTCTTTTGCCACTAAGAGTCCCGAGCATTATTCTAGCATCAAAATAAATAATACTCATAACGTACTCCCTTCCTCCTACTCATTCCTCTCATTTCCCACAAAAATCAAGAAAAAAAATCAAATTAACATATAGTAAAAAGAAGCTTTGGTTAGACACGACAACATAACTTCTACCAACAAAGATATAGATTCGACGAGATTTGTTTTACTTTTTCTTAATTTAGGTTTTATTTGCATACAATTGGGATTCGTGAAATTAGGTTCGTTAAATCCGTAATGACATTCAATTCAGGAGGTTTGTTGTCTAATCTTAATAAATTAGGGTTCCGGTGTTCATAAAATTGGGAATTTCTTTAAATTAGGGTTCATATTTTCGTTAAAACCATTAAATATGTCCACTTGATTCGAAATTTTTGTGTAATTAGGGTTCTTGTATGTCAAATTAAGGGTTTGTGTGGAAGCTTTAATTGTTGTATATGTAGGTAGTGTCAATTTCTTGCCTCTTGTATGTCGGATATAAGTAGGCTTATTAGTTCATCTTGCTGTTTCACTCGTTTATTGTTGTTTCTGCTGTTATTCTGTATTTCCAGTGTTATAGCTGAAAAAGATACAGTAGCACTCTATTTCTCTACTCAGAAATTCCCCCATGGCCATGTCTCTAAACTGGTGTCGATTTGCAAAGGGAGCAGTCCGAACATGATCATACTGATGAGGAGATTTGCAGTACACAAACTGCTTATGATTCGTTAATTTGAGATGAGGAGATAAGTATTGTTAATTTGAAAAGGAAAGTTAGACACTACAATGTAGGAATAGTTATTAGGTGTCCTTAGATTAAATAAGATAACTAGTTTTGGTGTGCAAAATGTATACCAACATCAAGTTGAGTGTGTAATTTTTTCTACTCCATACTATTTTTTGTTGTCTTTTGTAATTTCTTGATTTCTAATTTTGTAGTAACGTCCGTCATAAAATTGAAATCACTTAGTATATAACATATACACGATTAACTTAGGAACTTAAGATATACACGGTCCGCCTATAAACTACTGTATTCATTCTATATATCTTACGGACTACAATTATTCAATTATAGTAATAATTTTTCGGCTTTTCACAATCTAAGATTGGATCGATGTAGTCAGGTTTCTTCTTAAAATTCAAAAAGGGTACACCAAAAATGGGTATATTAAAATTGAAAAAGGATACGCTAAAATTGAAAAAGGGTACACAAAACTTGAAATTGAAAAAGTGACGCTAAAATTTAAAAAGGGTACGCTAAAATTGAAAAAACGTACGCTAAAATTTAAAAATGGTACGCTAAAATTGAAATTGAAAAAAGGTACGCTAAAATTGAAAAAACGGTACACTAAAATTGAAATTGAAAAAGATTACGTTAAAAAAAAAAATAGGTACGCTAAAATTTAAAAATGGTACACTAAAATTGAAACTGAAATAGGGGTACGCTAAAGTAGAAAAAATGATGCGCTAAAATAGAAAAAGCGTACGCTAAAATTGAAATTGAAAAGGGGTACGCTAAAAGTGAAAAAAAGTACACTAAAATTGAAATTAAAAAAGGGTACGCTAAATTGTTAAAAGTTACGCTAAAATTGAAAAATGGTACGCTAAAATTGAAATTGAAAAATGGTATGCTAAAATTGGGGGAAATTGGGGGAAAGAGTGAAAGTGGCGGGGGAAAGCAAGAGAGAGTACTAGAAAAATAAAATCAAAGGTGGAAAATTAATTGACTAATTCAAATTGCATTAAGAGATTAAAGTGCAATCTCAATCATTCATTCTCATAGTATGATCTAATTGTTGGGAGGAGTTCTCATAGTTCTCATGGGAGGGGTGGTTCTCACATGAACCTAAATCTATATATACATACATATATATATATATATATATATATATATATATATATGTATATATATATATATAACTTCAAGATTCGTATTACTTAGCGTGTGTCCTTAGGAACACTTATAATAGAGCAATATCAAATTTAGTTTTGGAATGAACAGAAAAGTTGTATCATATGTTGAAACGATTGTAAGTTTTTTAATTTAAGTTTTCAAATAAGAATTCGGTGTTACAAAAGATATGTCATACATATAATAAAATGAATATCACTATAACAAAACTTTGCCAATTAAAACCGTCGACGTTACAACAAAAATAGCATAACAATAATATAATTTTCAATAAAATTAATGCATAAATCTTTTATTAAAATGCGTAATCTAATAATCCTTCATTTATCTCATTTGCATTTAATACAACACATTCTATACACTTATTTCTTATATTTTTTTTTAAATAATAAATTTGGCCAATGAGAAGATGGTGACATGGCATCATGAAATGCTTTCAAACTCAAATGGTGAAATGTAATTGCTTTGCTTGACTTTTAATAATATATAGATAGATAAGTACAGGTAGAAGAATGTCAAGGTATCCAAGAAGAATGCAAACATATGGAGCAAACTACACAAGTTGGAAAACAACAACCAAAGGAACCAAAAGGAGCAAAATACATTTCAAGTAGTAATAGTATTTAAATTAGGTTCGTTAAAACATATTGTAACCAATGTTTAATAAAATAATGATAACAAGTAACATTTTGTGACATTTATATGATGAGAGTTGTGTACTGTATTGACAACAAAAACATAGTTTTCATATGGCAAAAAGTGTACTAAAGTACAATCAAGTGAATAAAGTACAATAATTAAGAAAAAAAGTCACACATGATTACTATTAGCGGTAGAAATAATATGTTTCGTAGCATATAACACGAGTAAATAAAGGATGTATATAACCAACAACCATAGTATTAAGATTGAGAATAATTCTGATTTATTTTTGATTGAAAACAGAAATTCATTTATTTATTTCTGATTTGTTAACAATAATTTTGATTTAGACTTAAAACGTAAACAACATTGATTGTTTCAAGATTAATCTATATAAAACAATAAAAAGTCATCCTTTCTTATTTAATTAGGATAGCAAACCCTCAGAGACTGACACGTGGCATGCCAAATGACAGGCATCTTAATCCCCTAAATGAAAGCCGTCTTAATCTGCCTATCTGCTCACCTGCTTAATAATATACTCCCCTGTTCCTACTCCCCTCTTCCTTCACCTCGAAATAGAATTGCGCTCCATTACAGCTCATTTATTTCTCCATTAAAGTTCTCCTCCATTAAATTTATTGCGGTTACGATGGCATCCGAAGCTCAAAAATCATTTGAGTCTATTTATACTTTCCAAGTTCATACAAATGAGAAAATCAGACCTTCACTTGCCTTCCTCTTTTCGTCCCTCTGCAGCTTCACAGCCAATTTGCTCCGAATATTGCTACCAATCGCATCCTTCTACATCGGTAAGATTTACGCTATTTGGTTATTGTTCTTTATCGGTCAAATTGAGGTTCTTCTTGTATGACATTGAATGTTGATGTTGAATGTATAAGCTAAATGTATGCAATACGGGGAGTGTATAAGTATGTGTGCGTCCATAATCATTCCTGCACAAACCTGAGCGGAGCCGATTAGTTTATTGAAATTGAAGGTGCTTCTATTACCCTCACGGAAATTTGACGGTTCACGCTTCGTTCCTATACAGTTTGCGTACGGTATATCTTGGTAATTCAAATCTATATATTATTTATATGTACACCCTGACCTAGTAGAGCATTTCCGATTAATTATTTACACAACAATCATGGAAGTATATATGTTGATCTAGCATAGTATTTGCATTTTCGATGACCAAACAACGATATCTGCAAGAGGAATCTTTATTTTCGTAGCCATTATTTCACAGTTATTTGCTCTCCGTAAATCAACCTGCAAGAGGAGAAAGGATAATCAGTTAGTATTAGATTAGATAACCACTTGATACTCCATATGAGTATAAGATAAGAGCATATAGTTGAACATCACTACCAGCTGCACTTTCTCTGGGTTATTTATGTTGGGTCCGCGTCAAACACCTACTTTACCTCCACCGCTTGCATCAGTACTAGCTGAGAATAAAGTCTCGAGTTCTGAAATATCTATCTCTGGAGCCCTATAGCAAAATGGTGGCCTATTACTATTGACCTCACTGGCGCCAAGTAATTAATATTGTAGCACAGATGATTTATAGTCAGTACCTTTATGCTCTTATTTATTATTTACTCACCCAATACCAGGTCATGCTTTTGCAGTTTGGAATCCAACACTAGCCTCTGAAATGGACAATATACAGGCGGCGGAAGAACCAATAAAAGCCGTTGGACATGATAGAAATCAGACGCGTATGAATTGATTTACAAGAAAGTGCACTCTTGCAAGCATGAGAGGCGATGCAGCCTCTAGTCAAAGAGCTGCCCAGCTTAGGATTACCCCGCCGCAACCGCAGCCTCCAATGCAGCCACAACCACAGTTGGGGTTGAATCCTCACATTCTTCGCATATACGCTCATCTAACAAAGAGAAATAGGCACTCAAGAAGAAATATTTTGGACCAAATGAGAAAATCGAGGCTTCCACCGCCTCCAAGTCGGTCAGGAAGGGGTACGAAGAGGAAAAACACCACATCAACAGAAACATCCATTGGGGAACCGAGCCGGAAGAAAAACAAGTCAGGAAATGTTACAACTCAATCCACAACCTAGTCCTGTGCTAAGAACGGAGAAAGCACGTCTGAAGTTGGAGAACCCAGACACCGACCGATTTGCAAACAGCCCCTCGAACTTGGCCCTACCCGCAACATTATTGGTACGCTCTACTGCCCTACATAACTGTTGCTCTTAGATAGAAATAATTATTAATACCATTCGGCCGCCTTGCTCTCTTTTGTAACTAATTATATACAGGAACCCACTGTTCAGTCCAGCCACAAGTTGCAGCCCCCCATTTCTCAGGGAACACCGCGACTCGACCAGGTCGGAAGAACAAAAAACAAACAGCTGCTACCGGTGCCCCGAAGAGGCGGTCCAACATTAAAAAAGGCAACGCCCAACTTGTTGTCGATGCGTCCAGTAGTCGGCCATCGCCTCTGAGGACCAAACGTAGCAACCTCCAATGCACAAAAACTATTGGTACATTTCGCTGCCCTATTATTATGCTCAGAACAGTTAACAATTTTATTCATCATCTCACCTCTCTTTCACTCCTGCATATGCAGCAACCCAATCTCCAACCCAAGCACAAAATATATGCCAGACATGCTCTACCAGCAACAGTAAAAGTATGCTCTCATACAGTTAAAGCCCCGATGTAAATTGTCCCTTGCTTGCAACTTATTGCCATGTTTTTTCGCAGGAGTTTTTGTCGAGCCTTGGTGCTTTTGCGGCCCTACCAAGACATGTGAGTTTTGTGGTGCGGTTGTGTGGAATGAGGACTCAGTTGGTAAGCGTACCAAACACGGACAACCTAAGTTTAGTATCTGCTGCCAGAAAGGCAAAGTGAAGCTTCCTTTTGCTACAAGACCCACCAGACTACCTAAAGGGACTGCTAAACCCTAATGGAGGCTCCCGGACAAGGAAATTTCGAAAGCAGATAAGAAGGTACAACTCCGACTACGCATTGACATCACTGGCAGGCAAAGTGGACAATGCCAACAACAAAGGCTCCGGTCCATACTGCTTCAGACTTGGCGGCCAAATCACCAAAACATTGGCTGTTTTCTACCACCAGAGGGAAAGAGCCCAAATTTATGCAACTATATTTCTTCGAAACTGAACAGGAGGTTGCACAGAGAATGAATTCTTTGGGACCTGGCGCCAGCGACAGCCTAGACCTTGAAACTGTCAAAGGACTTTCAGACATGCTATATGAACACAATGTGCTGGCAAAGATGTGCAAAATGTCAAGAGAAAGTATTGACGAAACAAGCCTCCAACCAGTTCGCATTCGCCTACAGGGAGGCTGCAAAAAGGATGGGAGACAATTTAATTTGCCGACCGTTGAGGAGGTTGAAGCTCTTATTGTAGGAGATGGAGAAATTGATACCCATCCAAGGGATGTTATCATCCATGACCGCGCGAATGGGCTTGAAAAAAATTCGGAGTTGCATCCAAGTTTCATGGCGATGCAATACACAATAATGTTCCCCTATGATGAAGATGGGTACAGACCTGACATTAAGCACAAGGACACTGAGACAATGACACGAAAGAAAAGAAATTTTGTCACAATGATAGAGTATTACGCTTACCGTTTTAAGGAGAAGCGAAAAGAAAGACGAATCATCGACGGATGGAGCATTCTTTGTGGGAAACTGAGACAACAGTTTATTGTTGATTCATTCACGTCCGTCGAACAAAAGCGGCTGGACTATGTTCGCAATAACCAGAAAGATATACGCAAATACTCTCTTCATGGTCTTACTGAGCAGTGACAACTGGAGAAACACTGGGAGCATCAATTGGGCATCGAATCATCCTACCCCCATTATTCCCCAGCTGTTTTTAGACTTGGGTTTCAGAACTATCAGGACGCGCTCGCTATATGTCGTTGCGCAGGACCACCTGATTTGCTTATAACTTTCACCTGTAACCATCAATGGAAAGAGATCAAAGTATTTCTTCAAGCCGTTCCAGGTAAACATCCCGAGGACCGCCCCGAAGTAGTTGCGAGAGCTTTTAAAATCAAACTTGATCAGCTAATTGAAGACATTACCAAGCACAATTTCTTTGGCAAAACACTTTCAGGTAACCCCACGATTTATGACCACACTATTGCTTATATTTATATTTATATATATTATATTTATGTATGTAGTAGTATATATGTAGTATAAGTTAATCGCAGGAACTTGTGTGACCCCTTCCGTTTTATATTCAATTTTTTTCCAATTGTTTATGCCATCTTCCAGTGAGTTTCCAAAATTACGTTAATCTCACAAGAGGGTAATTGTTAATTGATACATTTTATTGTAGTTGTATACACTGTCGAGTTCTAAAAAAGAAGGTTACCACATGCGCATAATTGCCTTTTCCTACATCCAGATAACAAGCCCACCGAACCTGCTGATATTGACAATATTATTAGTGCTGAGATTCCTGATGAAAAAGAAGATCCGCTTGGGTATGCCACGATTATGCAATTCATGGTCCACGGTCCCTGTGGTGAAATGAACTCTCAATCGCCATGTATGACTGATGGGAAATGCTCTAAATATTATCCAAGGAAGTTCTGCAGCCAAACATCAGTTAGTGAAGATGGGTACCTAGAGTATCAACGGCGGAATAATGGTAACACATTGGAAAATAGCGGCCACACCATCGACAATAGATTTATTGTGCCTCATAACATAGATCTATTAGTCAAATATCAGGCACACATAAATGTAGAATGGTGTAATAAACATAGATCAATCAAGTACCTCTTCAAGTATATGTCCAAGGAACCTGACATAGCACTCGCAAAATTAGAAGAGATAAGAGGAGACCAAGATAATGGAGAGGCGTCAAACAAGCTAGTTGACGAGATTGAGTTGTATCTTCGTTGTAGGTACATATCAGCCTCTGAAGCTTCTTGGCGTATGTTCGCATTCGAGATTCAGTTTAAGCAGTCGCCAGTCCAGAGACTATGTTTTCACTTGGAAGATGAACAACAAATCATTTTCGAAGACGAACAGGAACCGAAAGAGGTACTTGAAAGAGTCGGCGAAGCAAAAACCACCTTCACAGAGTGGATGAGACAAATAAACAGCACAAAGAGGTGCATGAATTAATGTATGCTGATTTCCCACTAAAATGGGTATGGAATGCCGAATCTAAGAAGTGGACAAAAAGGAAAAAAGGACTGAAGCTCGTTAGAATATACTTCGCCCCACCCACCGCAGGAGAATCATATTATTTTAGGTTGTTGTTGAATATAGTCAAGGGGCTAAATGTTATGCGGATATTAGAACAGTGGATGATGTCATATATCCGACGTTCAAAGGTGCTTGCAAAGCTAGAGGTTTACTTGATGAAGATGATGAATGGCATGTGGCGTTGAATGAAGCCGCAACTTTGTCAACACCTCGACAACTTCGCGAACTCTTTGTCACCATGCTGCCGTTTTGTGAAGTGTCAGGCGCAAAGCCCTGTGGCCGGGATGCACATTGGGAAAACTTATCTGACGATATATTGCATCGCCAACGCAGAAGGTTCGGCATCGGAGATTTAAGTTTAAGTGTTGAAAAAGTCAAAAACTACGCGCTTTATGAGATAGAGCTGATCTTAAATCGTAGTGGTCGAAGCCTTAGACAATACGATGACTTCCCTTTACCTGATGATGTCTTAATGCGAGACTCATCTAACCGCCTAATACTTGAAGAACAAGATTACGACGAAGAAATACTACGTGAACAAGCTGACCTACTACAATCAGGTCTGAACATTGACCAGAGACATGTGTACGATTCGGTACTGAAAGCAGTGCATCTCAAAGAGGGCGGTGTTTACTTTGTTTACGGTAGTAGCGGAACTGGTAAAACATATCTTTGGAAAACATTAATTTCCAGGCTTAGATCTGATGGCCATATAGTCCTCGCTCTGGCATCCTCTGGCATAGCCGCTTTGTTGTTGATTTCATGCAGAACTGCCCATTCACGGTTTGCGATACCGTAGCTTTTAAGTAACAACACAAGCTGCAAGATTGATCAGGGGTCAGACTTGGCACATTTAATCAGGAAAGCAAGTCTAATCATATGGGACGAGGCACCGATGGTGCATAGACACGCTTGTAAGGTTGTCGACAGAGCGTTTAGGGACATTATGCAGCTTGATGATGGCGTGGTGATGCATAAAGTAGTTGGTGGAAAAACTGTCGTGCTAGGTAGGGACTTTAGACAAATTTTACCTGTAGTTCCTAAGAAAGGGAGAGCATATATAGTTGACGCTTCTATTAGTAGATCAAATCAAATATGGCCACATTGCACTGTGATGAAACTTCAGAAAACATGCGCATAATGCAAGGAAAAAGTGAAGAAGAAGCTGCAGAACTATCTGAATTCAGCAGCTGGGTACTTGACATGGAAGATGGGAAGATACCTGCCACATCCAAGGAAGATGAGGATGAAAGTTCATGGATAAGTATACTGGAGGACCTTTTAGTTCATCCGGATGGAGACCCCATCGCTTCAATTGTCCACGAAGTCTACCCTCAACTATTGGATAATTTCATAGACCTTACGTATTTACAAGATCGTGCTATATTAACACCAAGGAATGACACAGCTGAAGACGTAAACAATTACATGTTAAGCCTCATACCGGGAGAAGAACATGTATCCAAAAGCGTTGACAGGATTTGTCCATTGACTCGGCATACAAGTAATATGGACAGCTTATATCCAACTGAGTTCCTGAACTCCCTCAAATTTCAGGGTTTGCCCAATCATGAAATACATCTAAAGGAAGGTTGCCCGATTATATTGCTAAGAAACATTAATCAAGCTTCAGGAATGTGTAACAGGACAAGACTAATAGTTACGAAAATACGTTCACGTATTATTGAAGCAAAAGTCATCACCGGCACCAACATCGGTACCATTGTATCAATACCAAGAATTGAGATGACACCGACAGAGACAAAATGGCCTTTCACACTGAAGAGATGCAAATTCCCTGTCAAAGTATGTTTCTCAATGACAATAAACAAGAGCCAAGGCCAAACATTTTCTAAGGTAGGGATATACTTACCCCAACCTGTTCTTAGTCATGGTCAGTTATATGTTGCTATTTCAAGAGTCACATCACGTAAAGGCTTAGGAATTTACAAACTAAGTGAGAATGATAAAGATGGATGCGAAAAGAAGACTAAAAATGTCGTGTATAGAGAAATTTTCGCAGGCTTGTGATAACTTAATTTCAAGCCTTCTTTATATGTCGATTTTTATGTTTTTGTTATAGATTTCAAAGATAGATAGGATGTTATCTTCAAATACCCCATGTTTTATACTTATGTTGTTTATATTGACATTCCAGTTGAATTTTGATTTCGAAGTATATCGGATTCCCATCTTGCCTTTGTACATTTTATGCATAAATTTCAAAGTAATGACTGTAGCAACACATTTGAATTGAAAGGTAACTAGAACAGCACGTTTGAAACTTGGTTTATTAAAATCTGTTATGTGTGCAGTCAGCCATAATACACCAACTTCCTATGCTCGATAATGCAAGAACTAACCAACCGCACAGGTAAACTCTACGCCTCACTGTTTACTTAACTTCTTCTGGTTATTAAAATTAAATTTGAGTAGTAATTATAATGTCACTAATTATAAATTGTTTAAAACTAGCAGCTTCATTGTAAACATGATGATTTATTTATTCAATAAGGAAAAACCAACCTAGGACGAGCAATCAGCCTGTATTTCAAATGTAATACACCGCAAACTGAAGCTTAATTAGGCTAAACTAATCAATCAATATGACTCATCTACCATTCTCCCAAACTTGACAGAGACACATTAGAGATATCTCCCCTATTAAGACTTGATCATTCATCTCGAGATGGACACCATAGTAGCCAGGATGACTATACACATGCACGACTCTTCCGACATACCACCCATGGAACACATACAGCTCCACTAGATCATCCATAAAAAAATCAGAGCTGTTAATAAATGGCGGAAAAGGGTGAACCAAGTCAACGACAACAACATCACTTAAAGGGCTTATCCCGCTCGAATTGGTTAAATTGTTAAACTACACATACAAACATCTACTACCATCACAACACACAACATAACCACTGTAGTAACCACCCCAGAAACCCGCGTGAGGATACATGACCTCCACTATGTCCTCATTCAGATAAGAGTGAGCCATTTACAAATGTTAACCTATATGTAGAAACTCAGACACAACTACAATGAAAATGAGAGTGCAAAATATAAGGTCAAGGTAAACAATTTAAGGAATATAGGAATTTACACATGCCAGTAGATAAACAATCAAATATATACTACTATATTCAATTCAATACAATTACTAATTACTTTAATTAATAAATTCGTAATTAATTTGAAAATTAATCATTGCAAATGTAAATATAAACACAATAGTTAAAGTCAAATCAATCATCAAATTATATAAATCATTAACAGTTTGATTTCAAAATAGAATCTCATTTCAAATTTCAAATCAAATCAAATCAAATACATAGATAGAATAAATCCCCTATATACTAATAGGATAGGGATTTCTAGAAAAAGGGTGAGGTGTCAATACCTTCTTCACTTATTTCCCGCTCAATCTACATAACCTCACTGTTAGTGGGCCAAAATACCATTTGTTCTTTATTTATGCTTTCATCTATGTTCTTTATTTATGCTTTCATCTATGTGTTCATTATAGAATAAGAAGGGTGGCCCATAGACTTGCGTCCATTAAAGTTTCTTCTTCCACGAATTAAGTTTGGGTCATTACAAAAGCTTTTTAAAATTTTACTCCGTACAAGTATATACTAGTTACTTGCTCCGGTTACTATATTTTGTCTCATATCATGAATAGTTGTGAGAAGTATTTTAATGAAATTGGGCAAAAAATACTGATCGGAGGGAGTAAAATACAAGCTCTTTTTTCTATCGCCAAAAGATTAAACAACAATTTAAGCTTTAATTATATTATGAACAAATCTTATATTAAGAGAAAAAGTTATTCAGAATTTTTCTTTGAAAACCTAGATAAGAAAAGTAATGATATTTGATGACTTTATTGGTAATTCATTAACTTTTACGGTGACAATAAAAAATTCGTTCCATGGACGTCTATAATTATAAAATATATTATTACGTATCACTTAAATAGTTGTAAAATTTATGTCATTAAAAATCTTTTAAAATAACATTTCGTATGATTACTACAAGTTTCACAAAAATTAGTTATATATTTTGTTAAATATTGAGAAGTATGATTGTCTCGAAAAGTATGAATGACATATTAAAAAATAGTACGGATTACTGTAATATTGATTTAAGAATACACATTTCATGTTATTAGTTAATGTCCTTATTTTAATTAGGTTAATTTCAAATTTTTTTCTCAAATCAAAATATAAATATGAAAAATACGAAGAAAAAAATAAGGGAAATTCCTACTTGTACCCTCTAAGTTTTCACTTTTCCCAACTGTACCCCTGCGTATGAGCAATTCCCAGCTGTACCCCTGAACTTCATTAATTAATACAAACCGTGATTAAACTCCACTTAAACGTTAATTCTATATGTTAAGTGCCAAAGTGGCAATCATAATTTAATGACATGTTTTGTTTACCTGGCAGTAAACGTACTCCCCTAAACTCCATTCATTTTTTTTCATTTCAAAAAATTAAAACCTCTAACCCTTCTTCTTCCTTTGTTCCTTCCTCTGTTCGAACGACACCTTCTTCGACCTTGCCCGCCATTTGTGCCTATGTCATAGTGGATCAATCAAGTTCTGATTCAAGTAACCAACTGTATAAGGTATGTTCTGCGATCTTCTTTGTCATCCCCAAAATTGTTTCATTTTTTTTTTTTTGAAAGCAGTGGTCCAAATTAGGTTTCTTTTACAATAATAATTCAAGTTTCTTGTGATTAATTTATGTGGGCATTCGAAATTTACGACGGTTTTTTGAAAACTCCGATTAGGGTTTAGGGTTTCTGAAATTCGGGTTATTTAGGGCATTCAAAATTTAAGGTACCCTTCTGTTATTCCGTCTATTTGTGAGTCATTCTATGAGCTTAAATTTTCTAAGTTCGATTGAACTCGAGATCGAATGTTACTTTGACATGTACATATCGACACTAAACCTGTGTTCAACACCTCACTTATGAGTTATGACCCTAAGCCCCAATTCTTCTACATGAATGCTGTAATGAAACCAATTTATTAGACAAAAAGAGGAATTATTAATTCCAATTAAACCCCCATCTTAATCCCTAATACAAATCCACAATTGCTAAAGCTTGTTGTCAAATCAATCTGTCATCAATTTCCTTCTCTTGTACTCCATATAGGTATTCTCTAACCCTTTCTTTGTTAATTTTCCCCTGTCTCGCTGATCATGGATTTTTTGCCCTAACTTTTTAAATTGATGACATGATTGTAACTGAGATTTCATGGGGTTAGAATTGTAGAAATGTGCATTTTTTTTAATGGGGTTTATGCAAAATAATTCAACTTCAGGAAGATTTTGTATTGGAAGAAATTGAATTATGAATTCGTCTTTTGTTTATTTTAATATGGTGTCTCCTTAGCTATTGATTAGGAGTAGGTTATGATCTTTCAATGTTTTGTAACCTTAATTTCTGCCCTAATTACGTGGTGATGATTTCTTATTCTTTTGTTGTTAATACATATGCAGAATGGAGAAATTCAAGCTGAAAATGAATTTCCGAGGCAACTTTGTTTACGTGAATGTTGAAGATACAGACAAATGCTTGATTTTGGATGTCATCAACGATTTATACGATGAAGTAGAGAAAAGTAAGATGCCTCTACCCACACATCCTACTATTTCATATTGTTACGCTATGAAGTCTCATGAATTGCTGGGAGACAGTGATCTTGTGTAGATGTTTAGTAGGTTTGAGGGTAAAAGTGAGATTGACATATGGATTGGATGTGGGAGTAACCCATCAAATGTTCTCTTACTAGCTAGGAGACTTAGGCAAACCCAGAAAAATAATGATGCCTCTTCTTCTGCCACATTTGTTGCCCCTCCTCCTGTAGGAAGACCTCAACCTAGGACTAAACTTCAATGTAGGAGGAGTACTGATACTACTACTCCTACTATTAATGCCAACACTACTTCCCCCACTATTTTCTTACCAAGAAGGAGTGCTAGACTAAGCCAAGAATCTGATAATGTTGATGATATAATCATACACAAGGGTTTAGTATAGCACTCACATAATGCAACTGAGTCACACATTGACCATATGACCATTGACCATGTGACCATAGACCAAGCATCACCACCCAGAAGGGACCAGTCACAACAAGATTCGCAACAACTCTCCCTTAGAAGAAGCCCTAGGTTTAGACAACCTACTCCAAATGAAACGTCAGTGCTGGAAACCACCCAAAATGAACCTGAAACTACCCTAAATGAACCAGAGACCACCCAAAATGAACCCGTCCCTCCACCTAGGTTCAAGTTGTCCAAGCCCACCGCAAAATTGAAGGGTGTCTTTGTTCTGAAGTTGAGAAAAACAGTAGACACTTCATGTGGGGTGAGTAATAAAGTACAAACTAGAGGGATAATGGTTGAGTATGTTGATGAAGGTGACTTTGGTGATAGTTCTGAGTCTGATGGGTCTTACATGCCATCTGAGGGTGATGAGATTAATGATGAGGGGGACATTTCTGGTCTTGAAGATGAGGACAACAATATCCTAAGCAATTTTGAGATGATTGATGATGATTACGACCCATATGCCACTACCGAGTGATCTGTTGATGTAGAAGATGGGTTTGCATCAAAGATGTTACAAAATGGTGAGATTTATGATGACAAAGAGTTTGGAGCGATAAAGTTGAGGCCTTGGATGCTTTTTATGGATAGAGAACATTTCAAAGACACTTTAAAGGACTTCTGTGTTCAAGAGGGGTTTTATGTAATTGTGACGAAGGCTGACCAGTTTAGGTACACAGCAGAATGTGCATCAGTGGACTGTGATTGGAGGGTACACGCTAGTGTGTTGCAAGATGGAACGACATGGGCTATTAAATCAATCAGGAACGTAGACCACGGTTGTTCGGGAGTGAGGGACCATAATCCAATGGCAAATGCGGATTGGGCAGCTAAGAAACTGTTGGAGGACGTAAGAGCGAACCCTTCCATTCCAGGTATTGCTACTCAAAAGTTGCTGATGATAATGTATGTAATTCCACCGTGTTAATATATGTAATTACACCATGTCAATGACTAATCTATATTCCAGGTACTGCTATTCAGAAGTTGTTGATGGATAGGTACGAACTTCAAATGAAGTCCTCAACCATGTACAGAATGAGAGAGAAGGCTTTGAGCTTAATTAATGGGGGGCACGATGAGTCTTATGCCCTACTGCCAGCCTATTGTGAGGTCATTAAAGAGACAAATCCAGGAAGTTATGCTCATTGTACATGGGCTGCTATGGACACTCCAGAAAAGCCATTGCAGTTCAAGAAATTTTTTGTGTCATTCAATGCAATGTTTACAGGTTTAATTGAAGGGTGTAGAAGTCTAATAGGAGTTGATGGAACACACTTGAAGGGGAACCATGGTGGTGTGTTGTTGTCTGCCATAGCAGTTGATGGCAATAACGAGATATTTCCAATTGCTTTTGGTGTGGTGGAGGCTGAAGATAAGGAGAACTGGTGTCAATTTTTTTGGCACCTTAAGCAAGTTGTGACTGGAAGTGGTAGAGATAATTGGACAATCATATCTGACAGACAAAAGGTACCATAAATGATCCTTAATTGTCACTTTATTTAATCTACTTTCATTGTTTGAAGTATAATCCTTTATTTTCATTGAACTTGTAGGGTATTGAACCTGCATTGGAGGAAGTTTGGCCAACCTCAAAAAGGAGATACTGCACTAGACATTTATGCAAGAATTTTGTGAAGAAGTACCCAGGACTATTGATGCACAAGCTCTTCTGGAGGTTAGTAAATTCATAATCTGAATTCACCTTCAAGAAGGCTATGGAGCTGCTTGTGAGACTTGCTGGGCTAGGAGTGAGTACATGGTTCTCAGACCTAGGGGACCACGACTATTGGGCTAGGTATAAGTTTGACCCGATTGTTTCAAACGATGAAAACACTTCCAACTTCGTTGAAAGCTTCAATAGCACTTAGGGTTCTCACACGTGCAACCCAGTTCTTACAATTCTTGAAGGTAATCTAATTATTTACTAAGTTCATGATTTTTAACTTTATGGTCGTTTGCTTCCTTCGTTCACAGTTCTAATGAACATTTTGCTTCATAAGATCATGTTTTTAATGTTGATAATGTCGATGTCCAGGCATAAGAAGAATGACGATGGTTAGACATGCGACAAGGCAACAAGTTGCTGAATCATGGCCTGATAATGGAGTATGTCCAAACATTTTGAGTAGGCTGAGAGTTCTTACAAAGGACTCTAGGATGGTCCAAGCGTATCCATCAAACTCCAGGTATGAGTACGAAGTGCATGATGGTAGGTCTCATTTACCCGTGTCTTTGAACAATAGGACTTGCAAATGTGGTCAGTGGCAAATTTCTGGAATTCCATGCAAACATGCCATTAGGGCCATTAGAACTGCTAATAAAGATCCGGTTGATTATGTAAGTGAGTGGTTCAGTGTGAGAAGGTACAAGACTGCTTATGGTTTATGCATAAAGCCAATCCCCGATACAGAGCAGTGGCCTGAGTATGATTTGCCCATCTTGGAGCCTCCAACTTTGAGGAGAGCAGTAGGCAGACCCTCACGAAATAGAAGGAGAGAGCCGGGTGAGAAGAGAAAGGGGAAGAGATCATTCACAGTTAGATGCAAGAAGTGTCAATGCTTTGGTCATAACTCTAAGACATGCAAAGGTGGCTTGACTACTAGGGAGAGGAGACAAAATGGCCGAGTTAACAGTCAATCGAGCCAAAGAACTGAAGACACTACTGAGACCAGTCATTTCAGCTCACTAAATGACTTAGTGGGGTTGGAAAATACCACTCAAGTAGGTCCTTCGCAGCAACCCAAAAGGGGCAGAAAAAGGAAGATCAAAAACTGATGCTGCTTGGTTAATTCTAACTTTTGATGGCTGTTACTGCTGCCGTTTTTTTTAAACTAAAAACTGATGTATTTTGGACGATTAATGTGCATTATGTGGCTCCTATAACCAAAAACTGATGGTAATGATCTCTTAAATTGATGTATTTCGCATGATTAGTTTGCGTTTTTAGTAGCTACTACTGCTGCTGTTTTTTTAACCAAAAAATGATGTATTTTGGTTGATTAATGTGTGTTAAGTGGCTGCTGTTGTTGCTATTTTGGAACCAAAATCTGATGCGTTTTTTGTGGCTGCTATTGCTGTTGTTTTGCATTTTTTATTGCTCAATTGTTGCTGTTTTTTTGTGTTTGTACTGCTGGTTTTTTGTGTTCGTGGGTCTAAAATACAACTGATTTACCCCTGTTTTCGCCTACAATTATCGGAGATTTAATCGCATTGAGTTCAATGTTCGAGGAATTCAAGTCGCCTATAGATTTCGCTGATTTGCAACCAACTACATAATTTAATCCGCATATTCGACGATTTTGCCGTATTTGCTGCACAAGTGGAGTATTCATCGTGTTTTGTACGTAGTAAAAACTCTCTTCAATTTTCCGAAATACATCAATTCTTTCAATTGCCCATTACAATTTTCCCATTACAATTTTCCCATTACAATTTTCCCATTACAATCCCTTTTCAATTTTCCCATTACAATTTTAACAAAGTAAGTAGTACAACAAATATGAGTAATGCAACATTAAAGTACTTCAAACCCTTCATAGTTGACAACAATTCTTTCAATTGCATCTTCAATCCTAGAAATTCATCACTAATAGCTTCAAGACTTGCTAAAATGTCTTCATCTGCATAGTTATTCCGTTTTTTTAAACCTTCACCGAATATAACATGCTCCTTACCTAACCACATCACAAAATTGTTGCAATCAACACATTTGAAGTATGCTTTTCGTGGGTTAGATGCCGACCCGGATATCTTTAGTACCGCATTTCTTCTACAAATATTACAAACTTGATTTCGAAATTCAAGTCCTTCAATGGGGTTATTTTTTACCCAACTTGTAGATGAAGATGACATAATGCAAAATAAGAGAGAAAAAAATGAGAGAGTGAGAGAGAGGAAGAAAGAGAAGTGGTTGTAGAGGTAAATAAGTAAGAGTAATATGATAATAAATAGGAAAAAGATTGGTAGGGAAAAGATTGAGAAATGGAGGGAAAGAATTGGAGGGAAAAATTGGGGGGAAATGGTGAATTAGGGATTAATAATGACAAGTAGACTGACATGTCAGCTGCAATGTGGCACTTAACAGACATAATTAACGTTTAAGTGGAGTTTAATCACGGTTTGTATTAATTAATGAAGTTCAGGGGTACAGCTGGGAACTGCTCATACACAGGGGTACAGTTGGGAAAAGTGAAAACTTAGAGTGTACAAGTGGGAATTTCCCAAAAAATAATGAATCCAAAATTTAATGCGTGTCGTTTTCACAGTCAAAATTAAATTTATAAACACTACTAACTCTACGGTAGATAGGGTAAGTAGAGGTCGATCCCACAGAGACTAACGTTATTATCTAAGACGATTTATTATTTAATAGTATAAATATATATAAAGGGGGGGGGGAGGGGTTGTTAGGTTTGAAAATAATAATAATAATAAAATAAATAAACATAACATAAATAAAAAATTAATCATAACAATATCGAGACATGCAATATATGATATAGTCGGGTTAATCATCGATTCAATTAATTAGACACAAATAGATAGGTAACCAGTTAATCCCATGAACGCACGCAAATTACCAATTTTATCGTTTTGACTTGTTAAACCCCGTGAACGCACGCAAGTTTAATCCTAACCAAATTCATCAAATTAACCATGAACGCACGAATTAACTTAACAAATTTAGTCGCATTAAGAATACCCATCAATTGAATTATATAAAACCAGAACGCTGCAATTAAATATAAGTCAATTATCATACAAAATTCTAGCACTTAAATTAGACCAGAACGCTGCAACCTAATTTAAAACACTGTTAATTTAACAATCGACTCATGTAAACAATCTAGGTGATCAGGCTAAATTAATAAACATGAAAGCAACAGTCAAATCGTGAATTTGATACGAATATCAAAGTACTAATTAAACGTTAAAACAATAACGTAATCTCATAACCCTTTGACAATAATGATACATTACATGTTCGAATAACTGAAATTAAACAATAAATAAACTAAATAAGATAGATAGATAGATAGATAGATAGATAGATAGATAGATAGATAGATAGATAGATAGATTGATAGATACAACTATTAGATAAATTAGGAGTTGAATTGATCGCGTCCCGCATTAAAATCCGGTTAAATTTGTACCAACCTTGGCCGTGAAGGCCAAGGCCTTCGCCCTATTCCTATGTATGTGTGCGTCGCAGCTTCTTGTTCTCCTCTTTTCAAAGCCCTAATGCCCTCTTTTATAGTGTTGAATTTGGTCTTAGTGAATTTATTTCTTTCCTTAATTAATTGTTCCTGCTCTTCCAATTCAACATCTTCTTCTCTCCTTTTAACACCCGATTTTCTTTCCTTATTTTTCCATAATGGGCTGATGGTTTCAAGCTTGATTTCGACCCATTAGATGATGGAATTTTTATTTTAGTCTCTTCAACAAAGTTGTTCATCTCGAGCTTAGCTTTTCAGTGCATTTGGATTCGCATTATTCCGACATCGTATGAGTGAGCTAGATATTGTTGTCTTAAGGTAGACCTGCAAATATACATACAATTTTAGTAGTCTTTTCCATGTATATATTTTAAACAATTAAAATATATATTAAATACCCAATTTAGCACCTAGAATAATATAAGACCGATAATATATCAAACGTTACCAAAGTTATAACGTTTAGCTCAAATAATACAAAGACGACATAGAAAATTTAATATTAAAGGGGTAAAAATACGCATAAATATCGACTTATCAAATTGCTAAATCAACATTTATTTCGTATAAACAATCAACTAAACATTAAACTTCTATATGTACCGTGCTGGGCATGAGGTCTGTACTAGTAAATGTCAACGAAACAGTTACAGCCCTCAAATTATAATTAAGAGTTTGATTTTTTTTTTAAATGATGGCAAATAAATGATGAAAAATGATGGCACAGATTTGCAATTACTTCTCAAATAACAGTTACAAATACACAGCACAGCAGTTATTATGAAAATGAAACGACTTGATATTATTTGAAATGGTGACAAATAAATGATGGAAAATTATGACATGGATTTGCAATACCACTGGAAATAACAGTTACAAAGACACAACACAACAGTTACGAGAATTAAAAACCAGCAGTAAACACAAAAGAAAGACTCATCAAAACAAATGTAATCATCCTATCATATAAATAGATAGATAAGATAGATAGAAATGACAAACCAGAAAGCATTACAAAAAACTGAAAAAATTAAACCCAAACAGGACTACAGTACAGAAATAAGGTATTCTGTTGGGGCAACTTATGCATTCATGCCTCCTACTTTGTATTCATCATCTTAACTAATCATCTACGCATTCTTATTCTCACATGTATAGGAAAAAAGAAGGAGAAGAACCAAACAGAAATGAAACTGTTTTGGTAAAAATTTACCGGGTTTACGATTTCGGTTGCGGGTTAAAGCGATCGCCCTATAACTACGGGTTGACGAAATAATAACGAATCTAGTAAACGAAGAACAACGAAAGAAAGAGAATGACACACAAAGTTTTGGTGACACGGAAACCCGATGTGGGAAAAATCGCGGGGGGAGTCGGAATCCCACCAAGATTCAACTATGGACGAAAAAAAAAACAAGGAAAGGGATACAAGTACGAGTATTTAGACTATAATTGATTATGAGCATTTTGCTATGGTGTTTGCTCGAAGTTGATGTGCGTTGATGATGAGTTGAATGATTTCCTTCTCTATTTTTCCTTGCTTATATGGCCGCTATCTTCTAGGTTCTTTCCGTTAACCTCCTCCTGATCCCTCTCCTACTCTGCAGGAGTCGTCCCTTGAATGTAGGGGACGGTTCTTTGACCTCTTCTTGCTTCATACCCGCTGGAGTGAAGATGGGTTGTTATACTTGTTGGGCTGCATGGTTGTCTTACCTTGGCTTGGCCCAACTTCCTTCTTGTTGTAAACTTTGACTGGCCCATTGTCTTTTGTTACCCCGATTCTTGATCGACTTATCGACTCTCGATTATATTGACTTGCGACTTTCGGTCTTTGACTTTTTGACTGTTGCCCTTCGAATGATAATAAGCCACGTGGTAATCCGAGGATGCGGATTTTATCTCGAACAAATGCCCCCAAATTTTTGATTAAGCTCACATTAAGCGGGAATTTTCTTTCTCTTCTGTTGTAAGCAGTTGAGGATAAGGAAACTTTTTTTTGTTGAATGAATGAATTTTGAAGATGCGGATTTTTATGATGATAGGATGAAGATGAAGATCTTCATCAAACTTCCGTCATTCATCTAGCTTGAAGATGATGATGTTCTTATTTTTTGTTGGATGAATGAAGCTTGAAGATAAGGAAACTTTTTTTTGTTGAATGAATGAATTTTGAAGATGCGGATTTTTTTTTTGTTGAATGTTGAAGATGGTGATGATTTTTTTGTTTGATAGATGAAGATGAAGATGAGAGAGATAAGAGAGCATCAAGTGGTAAGGGGTGAGAGTAGTTGTAAGAGGTGAGAGTTTGATTGAGGGGAGGGGGTGTTTTTCTCCTTTTCTCTCTCCACTGCTGTTGTCAGTAAACTGACATCTCCTATTTTTTTTTATTTTTTTTTAACACATCATTCATCTAAGTCATTCATCCAACTCAAGTTCAATGGCCAACAACACAACTTCCCAATCCACACCCAACTCCCCTGATCCTATTTCTATATATATATATATATATATATATATATATATATATATATATATATATATATATATATATATATATATATATAGAAAGAGAGAGAGAGAGAGAGAGAGGTGGGTTCCGGTGAGGCAGGGTAACTCCTTACACCCATTGAAGCACAATCTAGACCATTAGATTAAGATGAGACATACATCCAAATAAGTGTTATATACACATTAAAAACTCATTATATACGTTATTAAACTCACTATATACACACACTTAAGAACTCAATATATACAGTAAAAAAAATGTTATATACACTCAAATAAAAAAATGTTATATACACTCAAATAGTTATTATGTACACCAATTAATCAACAATGGAACATACATCAAAATAACTGTTATATACACTAAAAAAACTCATTATATACGCTATTAAACTTATTGCATATATACACTTAAGAACTCAATATATACAGTAAAATAATTGTTATATACACCCAAATAATTAATATGTACATCAGTTAATCAACAATGGAACATACATCAAAATAACTGTTATATACACTTAAAAACTCATTATATACGCTATTAAACTCACTACATACATATATACACTTAAGAACTAAATATATATACAGTAAAATAGTTATTTTTATATACACTCAAATGGTTATTATGTACACCAATTAATCAACATATATACACTTATCTTAAAACAGTTATTATGTATAGGGGTGTTCAAAAATTGACCCGGACCGGCAAACCGGACCGGACCGGACCGTAAGGTCCGGGTCGGTCCAGACCGGGGCATGTACCGGTCCGGTCTCCGGGTCCCAAAAAAGTTGGTAACCGGTCCCCGGTCCGGTCCGGTCCGGTCCACACTTTAAAAAAATATCAGATTTAGTGTATTTTTACGGTCCGGTCTTAAGAGGGTACGGTCCGGTCCGGTCCGGGTTTCTTTGTAACCGGTCCGGTCCGCGGGTTTGGGTTTTTTGGGTTTCCGGTCCGCGGGTCAAACCGGTCCGGTCCGGTCCGGTCCGGGTTTGGACCGGTGAACACCCCTAATTATGTACACTGAAATTGTTTTTATATACACCAATTTTATTTTAAATTCTGATTTTTTTTTTTTCGGAATTTTTATTTATTTTTTTTTTTTTTGGGAAAAAGTTCCGAATTTTTTTTTTTCGGAAAAAAACAATTTTTTTTTGGAAAAAAATATTCCGAATTTTTTTTGTTTCCGGAAAAAAAAAAATCCCGAAAAATATCGATTTTTTTTTTCCCGGGAAAAAAATTTGGGGAATTTTTTTTATGTATGAGTTTTTGTTTTAATCTTAGCCTTTAATTTGATTTTAATCTAATGGTTGAGATTGTGCCTCAATGGGTGCGGCGAGTTGAGCTGCCTCAAAGGATCCTAGATCTATATATATATATATACAATACATTAGTATGGACTTTTAGAGTTAGATTGTTTGTACTGGGCTTGGCTATAGATTAATATGGACCCAATCAGACAATATATCCAATGTTGCCCGTGTCTTATTTGTCACATATTGCTCGGGTTGGGTCGGGATATGGTTAATACTTGATGTCTCATTTACGTATGGGGAGACATAAACACGGTACATGATGTAAATGGGCCGGGTTCGAATTATTGGGTTTTATTTTACCTGTTTACACATGAAACGAACTTGACACAACCTTAATCTGTCGTTAATAATCAATTAAAATTCAACATGTAGTATATATATACCAAATACAGATGATATTTATCGTGATGAAAAGTCTTAAATAGTCGTACATAAAAATATTTACAGCGTGACCATTATATTTACTACTTGACATGTTCACTTATACTTGCTAATATATATGAGTGTATATTTGTAGAAAATAATGGGGACAGGGCTGAAATTTTAGGGACAAGGTCTCAACAGTCTTATGTGAACCGTGTGCTGCTTTCGGATGTCACAAATGGTATTACTCAATCAATTATCATTGTTCATTTTAATAAATAAAGGACATTTTTGTACAAAATGGTTTACTTATTCTCATGTTAGTGGTATTTCTCAATTAAATGTTCGTGTTCACTATATATTTCATCGACCTGTCGACATTTGAAACATCTAAAATATTTGACACGTTTCACTCTTGACACATTTAAAACGTTTGGCCCGTTTAATGTTAGAAATGATTGACCCGTTTAAGCATTGACACATTTAAACATCTAAAATGTTTGACACGTTTGACCCGTTTAACCTTTGACACATTTAAAATGTTTGAAATGTTTGACCCGTTTAATGTTTGAAACGATTGACCCGTTTAACCCTTGACACATTTGATACGTTTAAAACGTTTGCCATGTTGGAACTGTTTAATGTTCAAAACGATTGACTCGTTTACCACGGACACATTTGAAACGCGTAAAACGTTTAACGCGATTGACCCATTTAACCATTGACACATTTGAAACATGTGACACGTTTCACCCGTTTACCCCTTGACACATATAAAACGTTCAAAACGTTTGACCCGTTTAATATTTGGAATGATTGACCCGTTTAACCATTGACACATTTAAAACGTCTTAAACGTTTGACACGTTTCACCCGTTTAACCCTTTGAGACATTTAAAACATTTGACCCGTTTAATATTTGAAACGTTTGACCCGTTTAACCATTGACACATTTAAAACATCTAAAACATCTGACACGTTTGACACATTTAACCTTTGACACATTTAAAACGTTTGAAACGTTTGACCCGTTTAATGTTTGAAACGATTGAACCTTTTAACCATTAACACGTTTGAAACGTCTAAAACGTTTGACATGTTTGACACGTTTGAAACATTTTGGTGACATTGTCATGCTATTTCACTATATATTTTATTGAACTATCGAAATACTATATCTCGATATGTTATATGACAGTGACGGTTTCTAGGAATACAAGACCTCGGTATGATCGTAATAGTAATTCTAATGTGAATACGCCAATTCCACACTCAACTACGTCAAAGTTGTCAGTAATAACATGTAGTGGAAGTGGAAGTCCGTTTGCGTCTTTTAGTTCAATTAGTCACGGTACTTCACGAACTTATTACTTTCATGATGTCAACCAAAACATTTACACAATACATAGTAATATATCGTGAGTTTTGAATTTTCTCAACTTTCAGGGAATAATACGGAGAGAAGTTGTTCAAATTGCTCACCAAATGATCCTACACCGAACATGGTTAATGACCTTATAACAAATTTAAGAGCATCACATAAACCTTCGTACGCCCGAACTACCATGGAAGAAGGTCCCTTATCATGTTCACCATTCCTTTTAAGGGTATTTTTCTCTACTTTTGACGATTAATGATACATCATGTACATATGCGGATCTCCAGGTAGTACCAGTTATGCAACACATCCACCATCTACTTACGAGACAACATTGATTGAGGACTTAATTACAAATTTAAGTTCATCTATTGAAGGGTCGTCACATTGTGCGCCTACATATCCAGGTTTTATAAAATTATTTCTTAAATGCACTTTACAATGCAAGCATTGTTCTTATAACGTAACGGTTGTTCACACTGTTATTGTTGTCGGTGAATGGAAGTGAAAAAAACTTACGTATTCTATTTTTGCTCCAGAACTCGACTTATATTGGGATATAGGTGACCCTGATTGTACGTGTGGTAAATGTGGAGCGCAAATGTGGTACCAAGAAAGAGTTTGAAAGGATAGGAATACATCCAATCCATCATTCTCTATGTGTTGTTCTGATGGGAAAATTGTACTACCTTTCCTGAAAAAACCGCCTCAACTGATTAGTGACCTTCTAAGTGGTCGACACCCATCAAGCAACCACTACACTGAAAATATTCGGGTTTATAATGGCATGTATTCATTTACATCCACGGGAGGAAAATTTGACAAATCTATAAATCAAGGTTGTGCTCGGTACACATTTAGAATTGGTGGCCAAAACGTACATCGGATAGGGAGTTTGTTGCCACCCACTAGTACCATGCCAAAGCTTTGTCAATTATATATATATATATATATATATATATATATATATATATATATATATATATATATATATACGATACACAACAAGAGATTGAACATCGTAAAAATGCACTCAGGTGTGCATCACTATCTTTTCTAATTTCGTTAACGTCAATATTATTTCTACTCTATCTTTTAACTATTTCATTTGTGTAATGTTAATATTCGTTTTTGTAGCTCAAATAGGCCCGCCCGGTTTAATGATGCCCTTATTGAATCACTCAAGACAATGATTGATCACAATAATCCATTAGCAAAAATTTTATGATGGCCAGAGATCGTCTACTGATGGGAGGGATTTGTCGTGAATCCCAACCGTCAAATAAAACCAACCAACCTAACTAGGGTAGCTAGGGTAAGTCGGGTCGAATCCACAGGGATGGGAGGATGGACTAAGGTATGCTACGGTTTAGGACTATGTTCAAGACAAGCTACTCTAAGGGGAGAAGGCTAAGACTATGACTAAGGTCTAAAGCAAGAAAAAGGAAGACTAAAGGAAGCAAAGATAACAATAAGAAGGAAAGCTAGGATTAGGTCGGGGTCAAAGGGGTAATGGAATGGTCAAAGAAGAACTAGAGTGAAGGGAGTAGTAGGGTAATCTAGGTGAGGTCCGGGCTCTCGCTACGTAGACCGACCTAGAGGTTTCACCTAAAACCCACCTTGGCGATACACATGACAAACGGGGTTACTAGCGCGCTATAGTGGCCTAGGTCGCATCCGGGCTCTCGCTACTTAGATTGACCTAGGGGTCGTCCTCACCGGGCTCTCGCTAAGTAGTTAGGGAACCAAACCCACAAACAAACTATCACCCACAAGAGAAAAGCAAGAAAAATAAGCATATGCACATACTAGTCATTCAAGCATTTCAACAAACATGTGATATGCATCAAACCAAGAGGAAACCAAAATCTTCCACCAACATCTCCAACAATCCCTAGATCATCCAATTAACACCCAAATCACCTTACTAACCCTAGCAAGATACTACTCTAACATAATCAAACTACAACTAACAAGAATAAGAGGAATCAACATAAGAACAAGAGCATACATCTAAAACTAACAAGGATGAAGAACCAAACAATAAATAAGAACTAAAGATTAAAACTTGAATGAAAGAACAAAGATAAAAAGAAGGGAAAAGAAGATTATACCATACTAAAGAGGATGAAAGGAAGAAATCTTGCATAAATGGAAGAAAACCCAAATACATCAACCAAGGTTGTCAATCTTGGTTGAATTCTTCTAGAATTCCCAAATTACAAGAGCTAATCTAAGATTAACGATAATCTAAAGACTAATCTACACTAATCTATGCTAATCTATGCTAAAATAATCTAGGGTTTAAGGGGAAGTGTCTAACATAAGCTTACATAACATGGGAAGAGTATATATAGGGTTACAAGTGGAAAGGAGAGGAAAGAAAACAAGCGCGGCTGCCAGGTGGCCCATCCCGGCCGGGAAGGGGTGGTCCCGGTCGGGATGGGGTTGGTCCCGGCCGGGAAGAGCTGCTCCCGGTCGGGAAGGGCCTCAGACAGGAGCCTCCTCTTTTGTGCACCTCAACCGGGACCGGTTGAGGCCATACCCGTCGGGGATGAGTCTTGTAGGCCTCCAATATGAACTTTTTGGTCTCTCCTTGTTTCTCATGGGCTTCCCATCAATTCTCGGGACTCGGAATCGGGTCTCGGAGACTTGGGATTGGGTCCCAAGGTCTCGGGGTCGATTCCAAGGCATCGAGTCATCGTTCCTTTACTCCGTTGGCTCCAAAATGAGTATGTATCGAGTCGGAATCGCTCCAACTCTTCCAAATCGGTCTCGGGAACTTGAAACGAACTAAAGGAAGCATAAGAAGCCCATAAACCGCTCCCCAGGAGCGATTCCACAAGGAAAATGGGACCAAAACCCTACAAAATAGGCACTACAAACTACACTTATCAACTCCCCCACACTTAACCCTTACTCGCCCTCGAGTAAGCACATACTAACTACTAAACTAGCCGAGTGGGTATTAGCGCACCCTATGCCCTTTCAACTCACGCGAGTACACTTAGAGGAAAAGTGCACTCCGCAAGGCAAGTGGGGTCTTGCGACAAAACTGTGGATGCAACCGGACACAAAACACATAAACAAACAAACACACAAATAAACAAACACAAGGTTGCACCCAAAGAAAAACAAATACCGCTTCCCTCTAAAAGCGGTGAATGAAACACCGGTTTAGGACTCGAGGCAAGTGACAACCTTCCCAAGCTAATCATACAAATCGAGATGAACTAAACCCTAATAGTATGACGATAAAGCAACAAAAACGTTGGTAACTTACCTAGGTCCTTCTAACTTTCTAAGAACGTACTACGGGACGATCGGCGGAGTGGAAAAGTGATGAACCACGGTGTTAGTCGACACTGTAGGTAAGTGAGACCCCGCCCCCTTTAGCCATGAGCCAAGAGGGTCGTCCCATGTCCAAAACCGCCTAACTAGTCCAAGTAAAAAGGTGGAAATAAATGCAAAATGAGGGAAGACCGACTAATGCCGCTATCATCCTTCCTAGGGACTCGGTCCTTTGGTAGGCTCTTCACGGCAAAAGTCAGAAAAAGGCTTATTTTGAGATGTTGGGATTCTTTTTGTGAGACGGGTTTTCTTTTGGCATTTTCTCTTTTCTTTTGCATTTTTGCTTTGTTTTGTCATGCCATTCTTTTTCTTCTTTTATATTTTCTTTTTGGCTTTTGTGCCCTTTTCTTTTCCTTCATTCTTTTCTTTCTTTCATTTTCTTTCTTTTTCTTTTCTTTGCTTTTCTTGGCTTGATTCGAATTGATAGGCATTTCTTTGCAAGCGAGAAAGAGAGACTTCAACAAAATGCAATTTATTGTGTGGATGTGTGGAGGAGGTAGAGTAATGGGTGAGTCGGAGGCGCGCTTTCCCTCTTCAAACCCATAAAAGGGGGGGGGGAACTTGGACTAATCAAACAATCCCAAACACGGTCACCTAAGGGACGGGACTCGGTAACCAAGGCCTTTTCACACCGTGGGTGGTCATAATGGTCAAAAGTGCAAATCCCGCAGTAAATCCCTAGTAAGCTAGGTGAACTCAAGGTAAAGGACCAACGAATTCATTGATTTAGGGTCATTCTACTAGATTAAAGTCCAAAACTCGATTTATACTACTAGAAAGGGAAAGCAAACACTTGCACACTAGCCTCTAAACCAGGTTTTCGAAAACCGTTTACACACACGACACACTTACACACAAAACAAAGACATGGCGAAAACAATAAGAAAAAGAGACAAGAAACAACAACACAAAACAAAATAACCACATGAACAAAACAAACACCACCCCGAGCTTCCAAACAAGTCTCCAAATCCACCACAAACTTTACAAAGCTCCGCCCGAGCACACAACATCACAATCTCCTCCAAACTCCACAAGAGACAAAGGGGAAAAAGGGATAGAAGATGTTACCGGAGGTCTTGAAAGCTCTCCAAAGCATTTGGTGAATTAAGCAACCTATAAGGAAAGAGGGAGGCAAAACACGCACACAAAACAAATATACGACACAATGACACAAAAGAAAAACACACAAAAAGAAAATCTTTTTGATTTTTTGTGAAATTTTTTCAAATTTTTAGGGTTTTTTAAAGCTTTTTTCGAAAAACTACAAAAATAAAGCTAACTACCCTAGAATATTGCTCCCCCACACTTAAACCGAGCCATGTCCTCATGCTCGATCGTAGTGTGCGGAGAGACAAAAGAAAAAGGAAAGAAACTACGAAAATAAAGCTAAAAATCAAAAATAAAGTGAAGAAAAGGGTAGAAGGCGTCCGGCCGGGGTGTAGTCAAGTAACCATGGGCCGAGACAAGAAAAGATATGGATGGGGGAAGAAATAAAAAGAAGGAAATAAAAGGAAATGGGAGGGGAGGGCTAGGTGTAATCAAGTCACCTAGCCCGGATTCCGCCTAAATCCGACTAAATCCAACAAAAAAAAGGTGAAAAACTTGTAAAATTTGGATTTTTGAAATGACTCTCGATGTAATCACATCATCGAGAGTCGGGAGCAACATATACCAAGGCCCCGAGGGCCACCATGACCTCAAGACACAAAAGTGTGCAAGGGGAAGGGAATAAACACGAAAGAAAACAAGCTATAAAAGACGGGAAAGAAAGGATAGTTGCCGTACCAATAGGTTAGCAACTAACTCGCTCCATTGTCTCATAGATCAATATAGGCACAAGTCTTGTCTTCGTCAATGCTATTCCTCTTCAAACTTGATAGAACCGCATGGTTGAGGTAGTAATGGTGTGAGGGTGGTGGGATTTGATGGGAAAGTCGGTGCAAAGTGAAGAGAAAATGAGGAGAGGGTATGTAAATGAAGTGTAGGGTCATGTGATATGTGCAAGGGTAGGTAGGGAGGTTGGGAGGGGGTATAAAATGGTTGGTGGGCTCACATGGTGAAGAAGAGGCCAAAAGAGGAGAAGGGGACCATCCCGGTCGGGATGACACACCCGTCCCGGTCGGGAAGCCCTCTTCCCGGTCGGGATGACTCTCCAGAATGTCCAATTTTCAGCACACTCATCCCGATCGGGATGACATCCTTCCCGGTCGGGATGAGTCTTCTAGCCCTTCATTTCCTTGCTAGCTTCACCCACATGTCCACCAATACATCGAGACATAGAATCTCGTCCCCAAAAGCTTGTCAAAAGCTTCAAAAACCGACTCCCATGCCCAAATCCAAGCTTCTATCAACAACCATTCTCCTCGAGACTTCATCTTCACTTCATATCTAGCAAACAAGCTCAAATACAACATCAAATTTCCTCCCTCACATTGCTCATCAAAATACCGAATTACAAGAATTTCACCAAAGCTAACAAATCCTAGAAACCAAACTATCCAAACAAACATAAACACAAATACAAGCACAAAAGAAAAGGGAAAAGATATTTACACTAGCTACTCTCACCAACTACGCCTCCATAGCCATAAAGAGCTCGAAGGAGTAAGTCAAATGCTCTAGCAACATCTTCATTTAAGCTCACATGGCCGAGCCTAGCCACTTCCAAGAGCTTCCAAGTCGGAGGCGAGAAGCGATCATCTTCATTATGCTCGGGGTTCTCGTGATCTTCCGGGTCTTCCAAACCAACATATCTACGACTCTTATGACCATCCGGTAGGTATAGTGGTCTAGAGTCGTGCTCGGTGTTATGATGTGGGAGATCACACCCTAAGGGTGTCGCTTCTTCTACGGGGTCGAGAGTGGAACTCTTTTCCACCGCCCGACAAGGATCCTCTTCATCAACCGTCTCACAAGACAAAGGACTAGGCATCGAGTGCGCTAGAGGAGGAGAAGGCATCAAGTTTTCTTCATTGGAGGCTTTAGGATCCTCCAATTTCCCATTCAAGGCAAGTTCCAAGGCATCTACTTCTTTTTCCCAAATATTGCGCTCCTTTTCACTCACCTTGTCAATATGGCCTAGAGGAGGTATGTCTTCACTTGGCTTTGGATTGTCTAGATCCGGTTCATCACGAAGAAAATCGAACAAATCCAATTTGATAGCCAATACATCGGCCCCCCAAGAATTATCTCGAGAATCATGTTCACTCCCCTCCTCATTGTTGGCCCTTGAAGCCTCAACTCCCTCTATTCTTCCCCTATCTTCACCTCCCAAGCAACACTCAACAATGGTCTCTTGATCGACCCCCTCTTCTTCATTTGTAGCATCAAGGTTGGGTTGACTTTGTTGTGGAGACACCCGACCTTCATGCCCAAATGAACCTTCCTCAACATGTAGTGGAGCTCGAGTGGCCGACATCATGATATGAGCCATGAGTGCATTGATGCGAGCATCTTGCACCTCTATTTGGGCCTTGAGCTCCTTTTCAATCCCTTGCATGTGAGTCATCATCACTTGTTGAGTCTTTTGCATTAGAGCTATCGCCTCATGTTGACTCTTAAGCAATTGAGACATCATTTGACAAGTCCCAAAGTTGGGATCTTGTGGTTGTTGGCTATGTGAGGGTGTTTGGTAGTTGTTAGGATGTTGGAATGATCCTTGACAACTTTCTTGGTAACCATAAGAAGGGCATTCATAAGATTGTTGATGAGGTTGATATGGTTTGTGAAATTTCGGAACTTGGCCATTTGCCCCAAAGTTGTCCCGTGATTATTGATGGTAGCTTGGACGAACCATGTCCATAACGTTGCTTTGGTACCTAGGATGAGCTAGAAGCACTTGAGCAAACGTTAGTATCCTAGTGCTTTTGAGGCACTAGGAAGGGAGAGTAGCACACAAGAAATAAAACGGGGATACACAAGGAGAAGAGAACACAAAGATCAAGAACAAAGTCCACAACTAAGCAAACCTAAGTCTAAACTACGCCGTCCCCGGCAACGGCGCCAATTTGATGGGAGGGATTTGTCATGAATCCCAACCGTCAAATAAAACCAACTAACCTAACTAGGGTAGTTAGGGTAAGTCGGGTCGAATCCACAGGGACGGGAGGATGGACTAAGGTATACTACGGTCTAGGACTATGTTCAAGACAAGCTATTCTAAGGGGAGAAGGCTAAGACTATGACTAAGGTCTAAAGCAAGAAAAAGGAAGACTAAAGGAAGCAAAGATAACAATAAGAAGGAAAGCTAGGATTAGGTCGGGGTCAAAGGGGTAATGGAATGGTCAAAGAAGAACTAGAGTGAAGGGAGTTGTAGGGTAATCTAGGTGAGGTCCGGGCTCTCGCTACGTAGACCGACCTAGAGGTTTCACCTAAAACCCACCTTGGCGATACACATGACAAACGAGGTTACTAGCGCGCTATAGTGGCCTAGGTCGCATCCGGGCTCTCGCTACTTAGACCGACCTAGGGGTCGTCCTCACCGGGCTCTCGCTAAGTAGTGAGGGAACCAAACCCACAAACAAACTATCACCCACAAGAGAAAAGCAAGAAAAACAAGCATATGCACATACTAGTCATTCAAGCATTTCAACAAACATGTGATATGCATCAAACCAAGAGGAAACCCAAATCTTCCACCAACATCTCCAACAATCCCTAGATCATCCAATTAACACCCAAATCACCTTAATAACCCTAGCAAGATACTACTCTAACATAATCAAACTACAACTAACAAGAATAAGAGGAATCAACATAAGAACAAGAGCATACATCTAAAACTAACAAGGATGAAGAACCAAACAATAAATAAGAACTAAAGATTAAAACTTGAATGAAAGAACAAAGATAAAAAGAAGGGAAAAGAAGATTATACCATACTAGAGAGGATGAAAGGAAGAAATCTTGCATAAATGGAAGAAAACCCAAATACATCAACCAAGGTTGTCAATCTTGGTTGGATTCTTCAAGAATTCCCAAATTACAAGAGCTAATCTAAGATTAACGATAATCTAAAGACTAATCTACACTAATCTATGCTAATCCATGCTAAAATAATCTAGGGTTTAAGGGGAAGTGTCTAACATAAGCTTACATAACATGGGAAGAGTATATATAGGGTTACAAGTGGAAAGGAGAGGAAAGAAAACAAGCGCGGCTGCCAGGTGGCCCATCCCGACCGGGAAGGGGTGGTCCCGGTCGGGATGGGGTTGGTCCCGGCCGGGAAGAGCTGCTCCCGGTCGGGAAGGGCCTCAGACAGGAGCCTCCTCTTTTGTGCACCTCAACCGGGACCGGTTGAGGCCATACCCGTCGGGGATGAGTTTTGTAGGCCTCCAATATGAACTTTTTGGTCTCTCCTTGTTTCTCATGGGCTTCCCATCAATTCTCGGGACTCGGAATCGGGTCTCGGAGACTTAGGATTGGGTCCCAAGGTCTCGGGGTCGATTCCAAGGCATCGAGTCATCGTTCCTTTACTCCGTTGGCTCCAAAATGTGTATGTATCGAGTCGGAATCGCTCCAACTCTTCCAAATCGGTCTCGGGAACCTGAAACGAACTAAAGGAAGCATAAGAAGCCCATAAACCGCTCTCCAGGAGCGATTCCACAAGGAAAATGGGACCAAAACCCTACAAAATAGGCACTACAAACTACACTTATCATCTATCAAATGATATCGACAGGGATGTATCTATTAGATTAGTGGCAAAACGAGATATGGATGGAAGAATGTATAGTCTCCCGAAGACTTCTGAGGTAGCCATCTTAGTTGAGGGAGACATTGAAAACGCTGCCGAGCCAAGAGATATTATTATTCAGAAACAATCGGGTGTACTTCAACGCATATTGGTGGTTATTGGGGTACTTCAGCCATTTGAAGAAACGATTGATATAACTCCAAGTTGGGCAATTGGTGGTTATTGGGGTTTTGGAGTGCTACTTGTAAACCTTGGTGATGCCCAAGGGGTGGGGCATCATATTGTCGGTAGTGAGGTCGAGGTGATTGGTAATATGGTGGGTTTTGGGGGAAATTGGCTTCCATATGGAGAAATATGATGAGGCATGGTGGGTTCACGATGGTAATTTAAGTAATAACCACCACGATCACCAGTTTGATAAGCACTCGCTCGATGGAACCCGTTTCCATATCCTTGAAGCTCATACCCACGGATTTCTTGATTACCCGATGAAGTTTGGTGGTAGCTAGGAGACATCATGGCATAGTCTTGATTCATGGAGGAAGAGGAGTAGCTCATGGTGGCTTCTATGGGTGGGGAGTTTAGATCAAACCTCATGCTATACTCGAAAATCGTGGCTCGTACTCGGTTGAGGACCTCTCAATCTACCAACCGTCCGTTAAAGCGGCTCTAAGTTGAAAAGAAGAAGATGGTCACCACCTCTAGGCACAAACTGTAGACTAAGAGCAAACGTGAGAAGTCTAGTGCTTTTTGGGCACTAGACAAGAAGGATATAAACTTCGCACACACAAGAAGCAAAAGAACAAAAAGAAAAACACAAAAACAAAAGACAAAGTCAAGTAAATAGGCAAACAAAGTCTAAACTAGCACCGTCCCCGGCAACGTCGCCAAATTGATGGGAGGGATTTGCCGTGGATCCCTACCAACAAATAAAAACCAACAAATCCTAACACGTAGATAGGATAAGTCGGGTCGAGTCCACGGGGACGGTAAAGATGGTTTCGACCAAGTTTCACCTAGAGACTTGACTAGGTCACAAGGCTAAGCTAAACTAGAGCGATAAGAAGGGAAGAAACTATGACTAGGAACGAACTAGGTATAACAACTAAGACTAAAGAATGCAACTAACTAAGGGAACAATGACTAAGATGACGAAGAAATAAAACAAGGAAAGAATAGGGTTAGGTCGGGTTCATAAGTGTAGTAGGATAGTTGGGAGATCGATGGCACAAGTTTCACCTAGTTACTAAGGTTGGTCCACGCTCTCGCGTCAAAGCCAATGTCCGCACTCTCGTGTCAAAGACAAAACCCGAATACTTATGCAAGATGTTACCCAATACACGAGGATTCAACCACAAATCAATCACACAATGAGAAGAGGAAGACAAGCAAGAGAAGTATTTGCAACTACTACTCTAACAAGCAATTCATCAAACACATGGTATGCATAACATGTGACTAGCAACAAAGAATCCACCTTTACCCACAATCAAACCCTAATCACCCATAATCAACACTTAATCCCCCTACTAACCCCACAAAAAGTCTACTCATACATGTTCAAACTAATACTAACACAAAGAAAAGAAAACAACACAAGCAACAAAACATTCATAATGAAACTAGTAAGACAATGAACAATGAACAAAACAATGAACAAAGATTAAAACTTGAATGATAAAACAAATATTAAAGGAAAGGAGAAGAGAAATTATACCAAACTAGTAAGGAGGAAAGATTGAAACTTGTAATAATAATAAAACCCAAATACATCAACCAAGGTTGTCAATCTTGGTTGGATTCTTCAAGAATTCCCTTAATACAAGGATTAAACTAAGATTAAAGATTAACTAAAGACTAATCTACACTAATCTAGGCTAATCTAGGCTAAAGTAGTCTAGGGTTTAGGGGGTATTTATAGGGTTACAAGAGCAAAGGAGAAGAAAAAAAGGAAGCGCGGGTTACAGCTGCTCCATCCCGGACGGGATGGTGGTGGTCTCGACTGGGACGAGATGGTCCCGACCGGGATCATGCATAACACCGGGATGTGTTATGCATAACATCAGGCGGTGTTATTGCTCTTCTCGGTCGGGAAGGGTGATGATCCCAACCGGGATGGCCCATCAGAACACGCTTCTTTCTTGCACTCCTTCCCGACCGGGAAGGCTACTCTTCCCGCCCAGGAAGGGTCTTGTAGGCCTCCAATATGATCATAAAGGTCCCTATTTGCTCTTCATAGGCTTCTCATCGATTCTCGGTGCTCAGGATCGAGTCTAAGGGGCTCGGGAATGGGTCCCAAGGTCTCGGGATCGAGTCTAAGCCACCGAGTGATTGTCGCTTCTCTTCGATGGCTCCAAATGTGTCGGAAACGAGTCGGAATCGTTCCGTTACTTCAAGATAAGCCCTAAGAACCTAAAACAAGCTAGAAGAAGCGTAAGTAGCCTCAAAAACCGCTCCAAGGAGCGATTCCACAAGAGAAACCGGGACCAAACACAACAAATAAGCACTACAAAACACACTTATCAACTCCCCCACACTTAACCCTTACTCGCCCTCGAGTAAGCACAAACTAACTAAAAAGTAAAAGAAACTAGACTACTAATCCGAGCGGGCATTAGCGCACCCTACGCCCTTTCAACTCACGCGAGTACACCTAGAGGAAAAGTGCACTCCGCAAGGCAAGTGAGGTCTTGCGACAAAACTGTGGATGCAACCGGACACGAAAACACGCAAACAAACAAACATACAAACAAACAAGCAATTGGTTGCACCCAAGAAGAAATAAATATCGCTTCCCTCTACAAAGCGGTGAAAGAAGCACCGATTAAGGACTCAAGTCATGTGACAACATTCCCAAGCTAATAATACAAATCGATATGGACGAAACCCTAATAGTATGACAACAAAGCAATAAAAACGTTGGTAACTTACCTAGGTCCTCCTAACCTTCTAAGAACGTACTACGGGAGGATAGGCGGGATGGAAAAAAGGATGAACCACGGAGTTAGTCAACACTGTAGGTAAGTGAAACCCCGCCCCCTTTAGCGATGAGCCAAGAGGGTCGTCCCATGCCCAAAATCGCCCAACTAGTTCAAGTAAAAAGGGGGAATATGATTGCAAAATGAGGGAAGACCGATCATTACCGCTATCATCCTTCCTAGGGACTCGGTCCTTTGGTAGGCTCTTCACGGTAACGATCAGAAAAAGGCTTATTTTTTAGATGGTGAGAATCTTTTGTGAGACGATTTTCTTTTTGGCATTTTTCTTTTGCATTTGGCTTTTGAGTTACTATGCCATTTCCTTTTCTTCTTCTTTTGTATTGTTTTTTTCATTTGTTGTGCCTTTTCTTTCTCTTTGTTTCTTTTTCTTTTTCTTTCTTTTGACTTGGCTTGCCCTTTTGGATAACTCATGTATTGTAGGCAATTCTTGCAACCAAGAAAGAACTTCAACAATTTTGCAAATTATTTGTGGATATGTGTAGGAGGTAGGAAAATGGGTAACTCGGGGAGCGTCCTTCCCTTCAAACCCACAAAAAGGTGGAAAACTTGGACTAATCAAACAATTTCAAACATGGTCACCTAAGAGACGGGACTCGGCAACCAAGGCCTTTTCACTCCGTGGGTGGTCATAGTGGTCAAAATGCAAATCCCGTAGTAAATCCCTAGTAAGCTAGGTGGACTCAAGGTAAAGGACCAACGAAACTATTGATTTAGGGTCATTCTACTAGACTAAAGTCCATGACTCGATTCATATTACTAGAAAGGGAAAGTAAACACTTGCACACTAGCCTCAAAACCGGGTTTTCGAAAACCTATTGTTATACAAGACAACAAAACAAAACAAAATACGAGAGAAGAAAACAAACATACAAACAAAACAAACACCACCCCGAGTCATCCAAATAAGCTACCAAAACAACCACAACCTTCAACAAGCTCCACCCGAGCATACATCATCTCAAATCTCCTCCAAACTCAACAAGAGACAAAGAGGAAAAGGGGTAGAATGACGTTACCGGATGTCTTGAGCTTTCTGAAAATTACGGCGATCAAGGAACCTATAAGGAAATGGGGAGGCAAAACACACAATACAACAAAAGTACGACACAACGATACAAAAGGAAAAGACACAAAAGAAAATCTTTTTGATTTTTATGAAATTTTTCCAATTTTTAGGAATTTTTAAGATTTATCGGAAAAACAAAAACTACGAAAATAAAACTAATCTAGACTACGATATCGCTCTCTCACACTTAAACCGAGCAATGTCCTCATGCTCGATCGGTAGTGTGTAAAGACACTAAAAAGAAAAGAAACTACGAAAATAAAGCTAAAAATCAAAAAGAAAAGGTAGAATGTGTCCGGCCGGGGTGTAGTCAAGTCACCATGGGCCGAGACGAGAAAAGATGTGGATGGGGGAAGAAATAAAAAGAAGAAAATAAAAGTAAATGGGAGGGGAGGAGTAGGTGTAATCAAGTCACCTAGCCCGGATTCCGCCCGAATCCGACTAAATCCTAACAAAAGAAAGAGAAATCAAAGAAAAAGTGAAAATACTTGCAAATTTGGATTTGAAATGACTCTCGATGTAGTCACGTCATCGAGAATCGGGAGCAACGACTACCAAGGCCCCGAGGGCCACCATGACTCAAAAATGGATAAAGGGAAGGGGAACACATAAAGGGAGACAAGCCATAAAAGACGAAAAAGGAAGGATAGTCGCCTACCAAACGGTTAGCAACACACTAACTCCATCGTCTCAATGATCATTAATGGCACATAGCTTTTCTTCATCATTGTTCCTCTTCTTTCTCGATAAGGCCGCATGGTTGAAGTATTAGGCTTGCATTGGTGTAAATGAGGTGGGATTTGAGGTGAAATTCGGTGTGTAGTGAAGAGAAGATGAGATGAAGGTGTATAAATGAAGTGTAGGGATCATATGATAGTTGCAAGGGTAGGCAGGGAGGTTGGGAGGGGGTATAAAGTGGTTGGGTGGGCTCAAATGACGAAGACAAGGGAAAAAAGGGGAGGCCGAAACCCATTCCGGTCGAGATGGCCCCATCTCGGTCGGGATGGTCCCTTCCCGGCCGAGATGGTCCTCTTCTCGGTCGGGATGGGTAATCAATAGCTCCAGATTCCACGCACACTTCATCTCGGTCGAGATGAAACCCTTCCCGGCCGGGATGACTCTTCTAGGCCTTCAATCCTCATGATAGCTCCACCCACAAGTCAACTAATACCTCGGGATCTCGAATCCCGTCCCCAAAAGCTTGTTAAAAGCTTCAAAAATCGACTTCCTTGCCCAAGATCCAAGCTTCTATCATCAACTACTCCTCTCAAAACTTCATCTTCACTATCAACCTATCAAATATGCTCAATAAACACATCAAACTCCCTCCCTCAGATCGCTTATCAAAATTCCAAATTACAAGAGTTCCACAAAATAAACAAAATCAAGAGACAAACCACACAAATACAAACACAAGAACTCTAAAGAAGAGGAAAGAGGAATATACAACATGACGGTTCTTTAGGAACTCCGTCAAACCGAGGATGGTGGACTCTTCCTTCCTAACCGTAGCCATCAAGGGCTCGGAGGAGCAAGTCAAACGCATGAGCTACATCATAATGAAGGCTCAAAGAGTGCTCGAGCCAAGCTATCTTCCAAAGCCTCCAAGCCGGAAGCGAGAAGTAGTAATCCAAAGACCCAACGTCATCTTTCATGTTGTCTCCGGGGTCTATCCATCCTACAAGCTTTACCGACCACTTCCTCCCTAAGCACCGTCACCTAGCACAACCAAGGCTTGAATTTCTAACACAAGGGTCAAAAGATAGTTTAACCCTCTTCTTTTCATCAAGCAAACCCAAGTCATCAACAAGTTTCAGCCCAATATCTCCCAATCCTAAAACATCGTTCTTCCCCACATCATCAATAAGAAGAGCTTTAAAACTCATACAAGCGGTTTCAACCTCCTCTAAACCAAGATCCAAATTACACACAAGGGGTTCACAATATTTTATTGGATTATCACATATGGGCAACTTGATTTCACCATTCATGTCCCATGACTTCACAACACTTATCACCTCACTCAACTCATCCCAAAGTTCAACATCCTCAACAATAGGCTCATAAGAAGCGGCATGAAGCTCAAGAGGAGGGCAAGCGGAGGGGATTGAAGGTTCAACAAGTATAGAGGGGGTACACTTTTGAATTTCCTCTATTATATCCGTGATTTCATCAATGAAACTCTTCAAATTCCCACTATCCTCACCCAATTCTTCACCAAAAACACCTTCATCAAGGATTATCTCCTCATTCGTCTCTTCTTGGGGTAGACGATTGAGGTTCTTTAAAGCATGTTTCGCATCTAAAAGGAACTTCATTGGCGGCTTCACGATTAGGTTGCTCCCCTTGCTCAAGTGAGCATCCTTCATCTAGTTGTGACGTTCCGGTTAAAAACATTACGGTTTTAACCGCTAACGCATTTAATCGAGCATCCATCGCCTCGTTTTCCCTTTGATATTGGGTCATGAATTCATCTTGGTTCTTTTGCATTTGAATGGCCATTTCTTGTTGGCTCCTTTGCAATTGAAGAAACGATTGATATAACTCCAAGTTGGGCAATTGGTGGCTATTGGGGTTTTGGAGTGCTACTTGTAAACCTTGGTGATGTCCAAGGGGTGGGGCATCATATTGTCGGTAGTGAGGTCGAGGTGATTGGTAATATGGTGGGTTTTGGGGAAATTGGCTTCCATATGGAGAAATATGATGAGGCATGGTGGGTTCACGATGGTAATTTAAGTAATAACCACCACGATCACAAGGTTGATAAGCACTCGCTCGATGGAAACCGTTTCCATATCCTTGAAGCTCATACCCACGGGTTTCTTGATTACCCGATGAAGCTTGGTGGTAGCTAGGAGACTTCATGGCATAGTCTTGATTCATGGAGGAAGAGGAGTAGCTCATGGTGGCTTCTATGGGTGGGGAGTTTAGATCAAACCTCATGCTATACTCGAAAATCATGGCTCGTACCCGGTTGAGGACCTCTCAATCTACCAACCGTCCGTTAAAGCGGCTCTAAGTTGAAAAGAAGAAGATGGTCACCACCTCTAGGCACAAACTGTAGACTAAGAGCAAACGTGAGAAGTCTAGTGCTTTTTGGGCACTAGACAAGAAGGAAATAAACTTCGCACACACAAGAAGCAAAAGAACAAAAAGAAAAACACAAAAACAAAAGACAAAGTCAAGTAAATAGGCAAACAAAGTCTAAACTAGCACCGTCCCCGGCAACGTCGCCAAATTGATGGGAGGGATTTGCCGTGGATCCCTACCAACAAATAAAAACCAACTAATCCTAACACGTAGATAGGGTAAGTCGGGTCGAGTCCACGGGGACGGTAAAGATGGTTTCGACTAAGTTTCACCTAGAGACTTGACTAGGTCACAAGGCTAAGCTAAACTAGAACGATAAGAAGGGAAGAAACTATGACTAGGAACGAACTAGGTATAACAACTAAGACTAAAGAATGCAACTAACTAAGGGAACAATGACTAAGATGACGAAGAAATAAAACAAGGAAAGAATAGGGTTAGGTCGGGTTCATAAGTGTGGTAGGATAGTTGGGAGATCAGGAAACAGCGGAAGATATGATACATATCCGAGTCATTACCATTCTCAACTAATTAGATTACTTTACAATAATTATGAAAGTGGTTAAATATTACATTTAATTATAACAATTTATAAAGAATAGAAATACATTTGTGACCCATCTTGAGCTATCTCCAACCTTGCCCGTCTGAGGAATGGTTAGTCTCCCTTAATCTGACGATTATAATATTTTAAAAGAATTTCATAGAAAAACAAATCGTCAGGTGGGTAAATTATCAAAATTTAATATGAATAAAATATTAAATCAAGCATAGATCAAATAACAGTACATAAATGCACAACCGATAACACATAACTTTTAGAAATCGCAAGAAATGTTTTAAGTGCCGTATTATTTTTAGAAAAGTTTTATCACGATATACCGGCCAATTATTGTACAAGTTCCGAATAAGTTTCATATTTGATACTTGTACAATAATAATATATCGTCAATCACACCGATACCAGGGGGCTTACATTATTACCCCTGTTTACCGTGGTGACATAAACACGTTTAAAACAAAATCCGTCCTCTCATCTCCAGGGTCGAATGCCGGTACGTGGGGTTGTTACCCGCACCTGGGACTACACACCACCCGGCTGGTTATCCCCGCAGCCACGCTCCAATCGTCGACTCACGGAAACCCGGGTGCGATCCACCTAACACGTACGGGACTGATCATGTCCCCACCTAAAGTATGGCCACACTCCCGCCTACTCTCGGGTCAATGTCAGCACAGCCAAAGACCCTTCGTACGCTACGGACGGTTTTATACGGTTAAGCTAAGCGCTATTCTTCCAAGTTATCTCGTACACAATAGTGACAACCTGCTTTCCCGCTCAATGAGATTTCGAATAAAGTCCTAAAAATGCCCAATAAAATATAAAACCATTTGAAATTTATTTTATTTACAAAAACATTATGTGTTATCCAACTCGAATTCCATAAGGATTTCCTTTTTCTTGAAATCATCATATACATATATATTTATATATATTAATAACCACACAACACATATCAAATAAAAGGTCTCCTTACGGGATTGCCCCTATTTGTAAGCTGGGATCTGGCTAACGAACTTGGTTAATAAGTCACTTAAATAATCTCGAAGCTACATAAGATTACACTAATACTAATACTAATATCAAATAAATCAATAAGATCATTTAACATAGCTGTGAAATCATAGTAAACTCGACTTATGTGTCGTTTTCATTACTTCGGAATAGGTAGTCCCTGGCCTCACACCTTCGTTGGAAGGTCCGAAGTGAACTTACTCGTTTCTAAAATATTATGTTTGACTCATAAGACGATTCTATTATAGTAGTCCCAGGAAAATAACGACAACTAGTCCAATATATATAACCAAAATACACTTACTTAATTTAAGTAAGTTAACATACCACTTAATTTAATAGTCGAATAATATTATTCATGTCATAATAATTTGTCAACAATTTTTTTTTTCCCAAGTTACAATGATCTTCGATATTCCTAAGTTAGACGTAAAATTATATTTATTTAACTTTCCCTTTTCCCTTGGGAGAAAATTATTAATTTATGTGGAAAAGTTTACAAAGTACTTATTAACCAACTTAAACAAAGAAAATCAAAGATCTACTCCTTTAGAAAAATTTACTAATATTAATATTGTGGTCAAATATAAATAAATCATCATTTTTAATGTATCAACCTTTGTCAAAAATCCTTTTTCAAATTATTCACTCCTCCAAAATTAAAAGAATAAATTGATTGATGAAGTTTTCACAACACCAAACAAATTAAGGTAAGAAAGTTCATCATTATTATTATTACTATACTACTCGTCCTACACTAATATGAACCAAACAAAAATTCATTTTAACCACCTATGTTTATAACCTAAGTGATAAATTTATAAAATTAATATAAGTGCAAACAAAAAGAATCATATAATTCTCATGCAACAATTTGCCTTCAATTAAAACATGCAAACCAAAATTTTTATCATGCAATAATTTTAATTGAGAAATCCATTCGTAAGATGAATTTATTGACGATTTACCCACCCCGATGAAGGGATTTTAGCCTAGTCAAAATTCTGGGTCTTGCGACGACTCCCGATGGGTCGGGATAATCGGCTTCGACTTCCTCCATCTTCATTCTCTTCTTCATGGTAGGAACACCATCGACAAAGTGATAAATAAATAAATAAAATCATCAATTAGTTTCACTTAATATACTATCAAACTAAATTCATTTTTTATGTGAGATTTAGAGTATTATCATTTTTTTTTTAAAGTAAAAATCCCCTTTTAAAATTGACATGCATGATAGTTTAAGCTTAAAGATTAAGAATATGAAAATTTTGGTTTTACAAGAAAAAGAAATTTGTGAATACCATATACAAGGAAGATATCTAGGATTATGTTAAGGGAGGAAGTAAATAATAATTGTTGATCATTACCTTGTGCAAACGAAATGAGGATTGGAGGGTTGAGGATTGAATTTTATTAAAAATTTGGAATTGCTCATGCATGCTTCAGAATTCATGTGTGAAATAGAGAAATGGAGAGATATGTTAGGTAGAGTTGAATTAGTTTGGCAGAGCAAGGGGTCTAGGGAGGGGGACGAGATTAAGAGTTGGGTAGAGACTCACCTTTGGGTCCATTTCTTTATACTATCTCATAATCGACTAAATTTTATAATATACGTTGTCAAGTATTTGATTTTCATAATATTTAAATGCGAGGAATGAATTCTTAAAACCGAAAACTTTTTAAGTTAAAGTAAAATCTTGAATAGGAATATTTTTATAATAATGTGGTGTTATTTGGATAGATAAAACTTGACTAAGTTAGTAGCTTCGGTCACGAGTTATACTAATCACGTATGTAATATGTAATAGTATTAGTATATAGCTAATAACGTACTACTTATACGAAGTATCCTACGTAGTATGTAGTATCATAATATGTAGAAAATAGTTGTCGTCGAACGTGGTTTGGGTTAATAAGGAAATATGTATAGTCGAAAATAACGTAATATATAAACTATCACTAATTGATAACGTAATATTAATATTTGTACGCTGAATTTGTCCCTGACTTCTTCTGGGGAGTCATAGTACTCACCCTCATCTTCAAAACGTATATTGGGGTGTGCGAGTATGAGAATTAATGAAAAAGTTAGGGTCGACTTAAGTTGTTTTAAGTTGAGCTGAAAAATCTATCATAAATAATAGTAAAATAATATAAATAAATAAATAAATAAAATGACGTGTTACAAATTTTGAAAGAAGGATAAAATAAGAAAATTTGTAGAAATCAAATATGAAATTTCTATCCACCCTACGGAAGGGGGTCTGGTAGTTTCTAAAATACGAAAAAATATAACGTAAAATAGGAAAAAATTATAAAAGATTGTTAAAAATACGGGGTGTTACAGTCTTACCCCCTAACAAAAAGTTTCGTCCTCGAAACTTGCAAGGTAATAAATATCGGGGATCATGTAGGTCTCCTAATGCAAGCCTTACTTTCACATAATTATCAATTATACCATATACAAGTCTAATCCATTATTTGATAATACGATCATATCCTCAAATGTATTATTATCCTTATTATCTTATATCCTCAACTGCATTCTAAATTACTCTATCTAGCTCATGACCCACAAGCTCTAAAGATTTTTCTTATTTTTAACATTCCTTTATATATTTTTCTTATTTTACGTTATATTTTGTCATACTTTAGAAACTACCAGACCCCCTTCCGTAGAATGATCAAAACTTTCGTATTTTTATTTCACCAAATTTCTCAATTTAACCCTTCGTTTTAAAATTTAAAGGGTCATTTTATTATTTAAATATATTAATTAATCATATGTATAACATTTTTCAGCTCAACTTAAAGACAACTTAAGTCGATCATAAGTCTTTCATTAATTCTCATACTCGCACACCCCAATATACGTTTTGAATTGGCACAAGTTTCACCTAGTTACTAAGGTTGGTCCGCGCTCTCGCGTCAAAGCCAATGTCCGCACTCTCGTGTCAAAGACAAAACCCGAATACTTATGCAAGATGTTACCCAATACACAAGGATTCAACCACAAATTAATCACACAATGAGAAGAGGAAGACAAGCAAGAGAAGTATTTGCAACTACTACTCTAACAAGCAATTCATCAAACACATGGTATGCATAACATGTGACTAGCAACAAAGAATCCACCTTTACCCACAATCAAACCCTAATCACCCATAATCAACACTTAATCCCCCTACTAACCCCACAAAAAGTCTACTCACACATGTTCAAACTAATACTAACACAAAGAAAAGAAAACAACACAAGCAACAAAACATTCATAATGAAACTAGTAAGAACAATGAACAATGAACAAAACAATGAACAAAGATTAAAACTTGAATGATAAAACAAAGATTAAAGGAAAGGAGAAGAGAAATTATACCAAACTAGTAAGGAAGAAAGATTGAAACTTGTAATTATAAGAAAATCCAAATACATCAACCAAGGTTGTCAATCTTGGTTGGATTCTTCAAGAATTCCCTTAATACAAGGATTAAACTAAGATTAAAGATTAACTAAAGACTAATCTACACTAATCTAGGCTAATCTAGGCTAAAGTAGTCTAGGGTTTAGTGGGTAATGTCTAACATAACATAAGATTACAAGAGGGGGGTATTTATAGGTTTACAAGAGCAAAGGAGAAGAAAAAAAGGAAGCGCGGGTTACAGCTACTCCATCCCGGTCGGGATGGTGGTGGTCTCGACCGGGACGAGATGGTCCCGACCGGGATCATGCATAACACCGGGCTGTGTTATGCATAACACCAGGCGGTGTTATTGCTCTTCCCGGTCGGGAAGGTTGATGATCCCAACCGGGATGGCCCATCAGAACACGCTTCTTTCTTGCACTCCTTCCCGACCAGGAAGGCTACTCTTCCCGCCCGGGAAGGGTCTTGTAGGCCTCCAATATGATCATAAAGGTCCCTATTTTATCTTCATAGGCTTCTCATCGATTCTCGGTGCTCGGGATCGAGTCTAAGGGGCTCGGGAATGGGTCCCAAGGTCTCGGGATCGAGTCTAAGCCATCGAGTGATTGTCGCTTCTCTTCGATGGCTCCAAATGTGTCGGAAACGAGTCGGAATCGTTCCGTTACTTCAAGATAAGCCCTAGGAACCTAAAACAAGCTAGAAGAAGCGTAAGTAGCCTCGAAAACCGCTCAAGGAGCGATTCCACAAGAGAAACCGGGACCAAACACAACAAATAAGCACTACAAAACACACTTATCAACTCCCCCACACTTAACCCTTACTCGCCCTCGAGTAAGCACAAACTAACTAAAAACTAAAAGAAACTAGACTACTAATCCGAGCGGGTATTAGCGCAACCTACGCCCTTTCAACTCACGCGAGTACACCTAGAGGAAAAGTGCACTCCGCAAGGCAAGTGAGGTCTTGCGACAAAACTGTGGATGCAACCGGACACGAAAACGCGCAAACAAACAAACTACAAACAAACAAGCAATTGGTTGCACCCAAGAAGAAATAAATATCGCTTCCCTCTACAAAGCGGTGAAAGAAGCACCGATTAAGGACTCAAGGCAAGTGACAACGTTCCCAAGCTAATAATACAAATCGATATGGACGAAACCCTAATAGTATGACAACAAAGCAATAAAAACGTTGGTAACTTACCTAGGTCCTCCTAACCTTCTAAGAATGTACTACGGGAGGATAGGCGGGATGGAAAAAAGGATGAACCACGGAGTTAGTCAACACTGTAGGTAAGTGAAACCCCGGCCCCTTTAGCGATGAGCCAAGAGGGTCGTCCCATGCCCAAAATCGCCCAACTAGTTCAAGTAAAAAGGGGGAATATAATTGCAAAATGAGGGAAGACCGATCATTACCGCTATCATCCATCCTAGGGACTCGGTCCTTTGGTAGGCTCTTCACGGTAACGATCAGAAAAAGGCTTATTTTTGAGATGGTGAGAATCTTTTTGTGAGAGGATTTTCTTTTTGGCATTTTTTTTTTGCATTTGGCTTTTGAGTTGCTATGCCATTTCCTTTTCTTCTTCTTTTGTATTTTGTTTTTCATTTGTTGTGCCTTTTCTTTCTCTTTCTTTCTTTTTCTTTTTCTTTCTTTTGACTTGGCTTGCCCTTTTGGATAATTCATGTATTGTAGGCAATTCTTGCAACCAAGCAAGAACTTCAACAATTTTGCAAATTATTTGTGGATATGTGTAGGAGGTAGGAAAATGGGTAAAACTCGGGGAGCGTCGTTGCCTTCAAACCCACAAAAAGGTGAAAAACTTGGACTAATCAAACAATTTCAAACATGGTCACCTAAGAGACGGGACTCGGCAACCAAGGCCTTTTCACTCCGTGGGTGGTCATAGTGGTCAAAATGCAAATCCCGTAGTAAATCCCTAGTAAGATAGGTGGACTCAATGTAAAGGACCAACGAAACTATTGATTTAGGGTCATTCTACTAGACTAAAGTCCAAGACTCGATTCATATTACTAGAAAGGGAAAGTAAACACTTGCACACTAGCCTTAAAACCGGGTTTTCGAAAACCTATTATTACACAAGACAACAAAACAAAACAAAATACGAGAGAAGAAAACAAACATACAAACAAAACAAACACCACCCCGAGTCATCCAAATAAGCTACCAAAACAACCACAACCTTCAACAAGCTCCACCCGAGCATACATCATCTCAAATCTCCTCCAAACTCAACAAGAGACAAAGAGGAAAAGGGGTAGAATGACGTTACCGGATGTCTTGAACTTTCCGAAAATTACGGCGATCAAGGAACCTATAAGGAAATGGGAGGCAAAACACACAATACAACAAAAGTACGACACAACGATACAAAAGGAAAAGACACAAAAGAAAATCTTTTGGATTTTTATGAAATTTTTCAAATTTTTAGGAATTTTTAAGATTTATCGGAAAAACAAAAACTACGAAAATAAAACTAATCTAGACTACGATATCGCTCTCTCACACTTAAACCGAGCAATGTCCTCATGCTCGATCAGTAGTGTGTAAAGACACTAAAAAGAAAAGAAACTACAAAAATAAAGCTAAAAATCAAAAAGAAAAGGTAGAATGTGTCCGACCGGGGTGTAATCAAGTCACCATGGGCCGAGACAAGAAAAGATATGGATGGGGGAAGAAATAAAAAGAAGAAAATAAAAGGAAATGGGAGGGGAGGACTAGGTGTAATCAAGTCACCTAGCCCGGATTCCGCCTGTATCCGACTAAATCCTAACAAAAGAAAGAGAAATCAAAGAAAAAGTGAAAATACTTGCAAATTTGGATTTGAAATGACTCTCGATGTAGTCACGTCATCGAGAATCGGGAGCAATGACTACCAAGGCCCCGAGGGCCACCATGACTCAAAAATGGATAAAGGGAATGGGAACACACAAAGGGAGACAAGCCATAAAAGACGAAAAAGGAAGGATAGTCGCCTACCAAACGGTTAGCAACACACTAACTCCATCGTCTCAATGATCATTAATGGCACATAGCTTTTCTTCATCATTGTTCCTCTTCTTTCTCGATAAGGCCGCATGGTTGAAGTATTAGGCTTGCATTGGTGTAAATGAGGTGGGATTTGAGGTGAAATTCGGTGTGTAGTGAAGAGAAGATGAGATGAAGGTGTATAAATGAAGTGTAGGGATCATATGATAGTTGCAAGGGTAGGCAGGGAGGTTGGGAGGGGGTATAAAGTGGTTGGGTGGGCTCAAATGACGAAGACAAGGGAAAAAAGGGGAGGCCGAAACCCATTCCGGTCGAGATGGCCCCATCTCGGTCGGGATGGTCCCTTCCCGGCCGAGATGGTCCTCTTCTCGGTCAGGATGGGTAATCAGTAGCTCCAGATTCCACGCACACTTCATCTCGGTCGAGATGAAACCCTTCCCGGCCGGGATGACTCTTCTAGGCCTTCAATCCTCATGATAGCTCCACCCACAAGTCAACTAATACCTCGGGATCTCGAATCCCGTCCCCAAAAGCTTGTTAAAAGCTTCAAAAACCGACTTCCTTGACCAAGATCCAAGCTTCTATCATCAACTACTCCTCTCAAAACTTCATCTTCACTATCAACCTATCAAATATGCTCAATGAACACATCAAACTCCCTCCCTCACATCGCTCATCAAAATTCCAAATTACAAGAGTTCCACAAAACAAACAAAATCAAGAGACAAACCACACAAATACAAACACAAGAACTCTAAAGAAGAGGAAAGAGGAATATACAACATGACGGTTCTTTAGGAACTCCGTCAAACCGAGGATGGTAGACTCTTCCTTCCTAACCGTAGTCATCAAGGGCTCGGAGGAGCAAGTCAAACGCACGAGCTACATCATAATGAAGGCTCAAAGAGTGCCCGAGCCAAGCTATCCTCCAAAGCCTCCAAGCCGGAAGCGAGAAGTAGTAATCCAAAGACCCAACGTCATCTTTCATGTTGTCTCCGGGGTCTATCCATCCTACAAGCTTTACCGACCTCTTCCTCCCTAAGCACCGTCTCTTAGCACAACCAAGGCTTGAATTTCTAACACAAGGGTCAAAAGGGAGTTTAACCCTCTTCTTTTCATCAAGCAAACCCAAGTCATCAACAAGTTCCGGCCCAATATCTCCCAATCCTAAAACATCGTTCTTCCCCACATCATCAATAAGAAGAGATTTAAAACTCATACAAGCGGTTTCAACCTCCTCTAAACCAAGATCCAAATTACACACAAGGGGTTCACAATATTTTATTGGATTATCACATATGGGCAACTTGATTTCACCATTCATGTCCCATGACTTCACAACACTTATCACCTCACTCAACTCATCCCAAAGTTCAACATCCTCAACAATAGGCTCATAAGAAGCGGCATGAAGCTCAAGAGGAGGGCAAGCGGAGGGGATTGAAGGTTCAACAAGTATAGAGTGGGTAGACTCTTGAATTTCCTCTATTATATCCGTGATTTCATCAATGAAACTCTTCAAATTCCCACTATCCTCACCGAATTCTTCACCAAAAACACCTTCACCAAGGATTATCTCCTCATTCGTCTCTTCTTGGGTAGACGATTGAGGTTCTTCAAAGCAAGTTTCGCATCCAAAAGGAACTTCATTGGCGGCTTCACGATTAGGTTGCTCCCCTTGCTCAAGTGAGCATCCTTCATCTAGTTGTGACGTTCGGGTTAAAAACATTACGGTTTTAACCGCTAACGCATTTAATCGAGCATCCATCGCCTCGTTTTCCCTTTGATATTGGGTCATGAATTCATCTTGGTTCTTTTGCATTTGAATGACCATTTCTTGTTGGCTCCTTTGCAATTGAAGAAACGATTGATATAACTCCAAGTTGGGCAATTGGTGGTTATTGGGGTTTTGGAGTGCTACTTGTAAACCTTGGTGATGCCCAAGGGGTGGGGCATCATATTGTCGGTAGTGAGGTCGAGGTGATTGGTAATATGGTGGGTTTTGGGGAAATTGGCTTCCATATGGAGAAATATGATGAGGCATGGTGGGTTCACGATGGTAATTTAAGTAATAACCACCACGATCACAAGGTTGATAAGAACTCGCTCGATGGAAGCCGTTTCCATATCCTTGAAGCTCATACCCACGGGTTTCTTGATTACCCGATGAAGCTTGGTGGTAGCTAGGAGACATCATGGCATAGTCTTGATTCATGGAGGAAGAGGAGTAGCTCATGGTGGCTTCTATGGGTGGGGAGTTTAGATCAAACCTCATGCTATACTCGAAAATCGTGGCTCGTACCCGGTTGAGGACCTCTCAATCTAGCAACCGTCCGTTAAAGCGGCTCTAAGTTGAAAAGTAGAAGATGGTCACCACCTCTAGGCACAAACTGTAGACTAAGAGCAAACGTGAGAAGTCTAGTGCTTTTTGGGCACTATACAAGAAGGAAATAAACTTCGCACACACAAGAAGCAAAAGAACAAAAAGAAAAACACAAAAACAAAAGACAAAGTCAAGTAAATAGGCAAACAATGTCTAAACTAGCATCGTCCCCGGCAACGTCGCCAAATTGATGGGAGGGATTTGCCGTGGATCCCTACCAACAAATAAAAACCAACTAATCCTAACACGTAGATAGGGTAAGTCGGGTCGAGTCCACGGGGACGGTAAAGATGGTTTCGACTAAGTTTCACCTAGAGATTTGACTAGGTCACAAGGCTAAGCTAAACTAGAACGATAAGAAGGGAAGAAACTATGACTAGGAACGAACTAGGTATAACAACTAAGACTAAAGAATGCAACTAACTAAGGGAACAATGACTAAGATGACGAAGAAATAAAACAAGGAAAGAATAGGGTTAGGTCGGGTTCATAAGTGTAGTAGGATAGTTGGGAGATCGATGGCACAAGTTTCACCTAGTTACTAAGGTTGGTCCGCGCTCTCGCGTCAAAGCCAATGTCCGCACTCTCGTGTCAAAGACAAAACCCGAATACTTATGCAAGATGTTACCCAATACACAAGGATTCAACCACAAATCAATCACACAATGAGAAGAGGAAGACAAGCAAGAGAAGTATTTGCAACTACTACTCTAACAAGCAATTCATCAAACACATGGTATGCATAACATATGACAAGCAACAAAGAATCCACCTTTACCCACAATCAAACCCTAATCACCCATAATCAACACTTAATCCTCCTACTAACCCCACAAAAAGTCTACTCACACATGTTCAAACTAATACTAACACAAAGAAAAGAAAACAACACAAGCAACAAAACATTCATAATGAAACTAGTAAGAACAATGAACAATGAAGAAAGATTGAAACTTAAATGATAAAACAAAAATTAAAGAAAAGGAGAAGAGAAATTATACCAAACTAGTAAGGAGGAAAGATTGAAACTTGTAATAATAAGAAGAAAACCCAAATACATCAACCAAGGTTGTCAATCTTGGTTGGATTCTTCAAGAATTCCCTTAATACAAAGATTAAACTAAGATTAAAGATTAACTAAAGACTAATCTACACTAATCTGGGCTAATCTAGGCTAAAGTAGTCTAGGGTTTAGAGGGTAATGTCTAACATAACATAAGATTACAGGAGGGGGGTATTTATAGGGTTACAAGAGCAAAGGAGAAGAAAAAAAGGAAGCGCGGGTTACAGCTGCTCCATCCCGGTCGAGATGGTGGTGGTCTCGACCGGGACGAGATGGTCCCGACCGGGATCATGCATAACACCGGGCTGTGTTATGCATAACACCAGGCGGTGTTATTGCTCTTCCCGGTCGGGAAGGGTGATGATCCCGACCGGGATGGCCCATCAGAACACGCTTCTTTCTTGCACTCCTTCCCGACCGGGAAGGCTACTCTTCCTGCCTGGGAAGGGTCTTGTAGGCCTCCAATATGATCATAAAGGTCCCTATTTGCTCTTCATAGGCTTCTTATCGATTCTTGGTGCTTGGGATCGAGTCTAAGGGGCTCGGGAATGGGTCCCAAGGTCTCGGGATCGAGTCTAAGCCACCGAGTGATTGTCGCTTCTTTTCGATGGCTTCAAATGTGTCAAAAACGAGTCGGAATCGTTCCGTTACTTCAAGATAAGCCCTAGGAACCTAAAACAAGCTAGAAGAAGCGTAAGTAGCCTCGAAAACCGCTCCAAGGAGCGATTCCACAAGAGAAACCGGGACCAAATACAACAAATAAGCACTACAAAACACACTTATCAAATACGTATATAATGTTTTATATGTTAAAACTACATTGTTTATTTGTATGTGAGAAGTATGTGACATGTCTTTGTTACATTTGCAGCTGTCTATACGATTGGATTTCAAAAGCGTGGATTACCGCATGCTCATATTTTGATATTTCTACATCGAGATGATAAGTTCCCAGAAGCTTCTGATGTCGACAAAATCATTAGTGTTGAGATCCGTAATCCAATTGATAATCCATCACTATATGCAGCTGTGAAAGAGTTGATGATTCACGGCCCCTGTTGTGTAGCCAACCCAAAGTCACCGTGTATGATTGACCGTGTATGTTCTAAACACTTTCCAAAGAGATTTAATGAAGCTACGAGAGTTGATGATGAAGGGTATCCTGTGTATCGAAGGCGTGACGATGGATCTACGGTGAATAAGAATGGGGTCATCCTTGATAATCGTTTCGTTGTCCCATATAATCCTCAGCTCCTACACAAATATCATGCTCATATTAATGTCGAGTGGTGCAACCAATCTCGATCAATCAAGTATTTATTCAAGTATATAAATAAAGGTAATGATCGGGCGACGATGCAATCTTCATATAAGTGTCGAAACGATCAAAATCCCAATCAGATAGAGGAAATACAAAAATTATATGATTGTCGTTATATATCAGCTTGTGAGGCCGTGTGGAGAATTTTTGGGTTTCCAATTCATTTTAGGACGCCTCCCGTTAAAAGGTTGCGTTTTCACCTTCCCGATGAACAGAATGTCATTTCTAATGATGAAGACCCCATTGACGCAGTAATTGACAATCCTACAGTTGGTATGTCAAAATTTTTAGCTTGGATGGATTATAAGTTTGTAACAGCTCAAATGAAGAAGCTAAAAGTCTTTTGTACACTCAGTTTCCAACCAAGTTTGTTTGGAAACAACCTAAACAAGCTTGGTCTCCAAGAGAATGTGGGTTTGCTATTGGCAGAATGCATCATGTCTCACTAAGTTGTGGTGAACTATATTACATGAGGACATTGCTCAACTTTGTTAAAGGATCCAAAGATTACGAGGATATAAGGACGGTTAACGGGGTTGTGTATGCCACTTTTAGAGAAGCGTATTATGCTCTTGGTTTGCTTGGAGATGACAATGAGTACATAGACACTATACGAGAAGCAAGTGAATGGAGATCTGGGTTTTACGTACGAAATCTATTCGTAACATTGTTGTTATCAAACACCATTTCGATGCCAACCAGGGTGTGGAACGAAACATGGATGTTGCTTGGAGATGACATCCTGTATAGACAACGGGGATTACTAAGAAACCAAGGTAAGTGCATACTCTACATATTTTGTTACAATGCTTGCACTTGAATCACATTTTGTAATATAGCTCATATTAATCTAAAATGGCCTCTTCGAACAATAATTTTAGTTTGTATCTTACAGACTTGCAACTCACTGACGATGAACTTAAGAACTACACACTGTTAGAGATTGAACCATCTCTTCAACGTAATGGTAGCAGCTTAAGCAAGTTTGAAGGTATGCCGCTACCGAGTTCTTCCACATCTTATCATTCTAATACCTTATTGTTAGATGAGCTATCCTATGATAAAGCTTCTTTACGAGAAGAACATCTCCGATTGTTAGCCACAATGACTCAAGAACAACAATCAGTATATAATGAGATAATAGAGGCTGTTAATGAATGTCAGGGAGGTGTTTTCTTTCTAAATGGATTTGGAGGCACAGGTAAGACATTCATTTGGAGGACCTTATGTGCTGCCATACGGAGCGTTGGATACATTGTCCTTCCTGTAGCGTCTAGCGGCATTGCGTCCACATTACTTCCTGATGGTCGAACAACACACTCGAGATTTGGTATTCTGCTTAATGTTTCAGAGAACTCTACATTCCCTGGGATTAAACCATGTACTGATTTGACAGAGCTTTTGATTCACACTAAACTTATCATATGGGATGAAGCATAACCCACAAGCATGCCTTTGAGGCCCTTGATAAGAGTTTATGAGACGTCGTGTGTAATGGCACAAGATTATTGGTAATTGATTTAGGTACTCGCGTGATTAGGGCCACGGTGTTGTCAGGTAATAACAAGGGTGATAAGGTTCATATTGCCCGTTTAACACTTACCCCCATCAGTCACCACCAATTTCCTGTTTGTTTCGATAGAAGACAGTTCCCGATAACAGTATGCTTTGCGATGACTATCAATAAGAGCCAAGGGCAGTCCTTAGCTCATGTGAGCTTATATCTTCCACGTCCTGTATTTACGCAATGTAGTCTACAAAGAAGTCTTTGAGCATGTTTAAGTCAAATAAATTGGAGTTGGAGTCGTAATTATCTTTTTTTATTATATACGGAGTAATATCTTTTTTACTTATGTTTATTACGGAGTATATTAATTGCTTTGTAATATTTCAATTTGTTCCAATGATAGACAGTTATATAAGGTATTGTACCATATATGTCATAATAAATATATTCTATTTCGATGTTAGTAAAATAATATTTTGTCGGCACAAACTCGACTTAAAAACATTCCGTGCAAACATGCACGGGTTAACACTAGTTTAATTAATATAATAATCCTCTCTTATATTTATCCAATCCACTTTTTCTCATTTAATTAATATAGTATTTCTTTCACCTACTTTTTTTCAATACACCATAATACTTTTAATAATATAATATTTCCTCCTTATTTTCTTCCCCAAAAGCAAAGAGTATAATCTTTTGAAATCCGGAGGGAGTACCTCTTTTTGGTGAACCAAACGTCCCTAGATGCTTGATATAATAATAGGGGTCTTTAGTCATCCTCTTCCTGAAATATTATTATGGTTGTATGCTTCAGAAATTCAGGAGCACCAGTTGACTCTTAGGTAGAAAATTGGTCCAACTGTTGTACGCTTAATTTGCTTATTTCAATATTTGTAATAAAACTACATAAATTACAAATCAGAAACTTGGTCCAACTGTTGTTTTGCTTCTAAACGTTCTTTTTACATTTTTGAATGGAGGCGACTCAATCTTGCTTCAATAGATCCATGTGGCTCATCCGTCGGAAGGTAAACATCATCCGCAAACTGAAAAGAGAAAACCAGCAATCCATCAATCCATCATATTCATAACAAAAAACACACTCACCACATTAGCAAATTTAGTGACCAAGCATGGTCGATACCACACCTTAAAAAAATGCTGTTATGGAAAGTGATAAGCATAATCGGTACTAAATATATCGACATCATCAAATTTGATTGAAGATAGCATATCAAATTAATGTTGATCTTGCATGTTTCTGTTACTCCCGTATGAGTTATGACTCCTTCACGCTTTAACAACACCTCATTTCTATGCTTCCTGAAAACCAACCTGTAAATCTCACTTTCGGACATCATTTCTATTATGGCTTTGAAGCTACCTTTCTGCCATAGAAACCCACTACCTCTACCTCAAACAAGAAATGAATTAAAATAACAGATAGAAAATTCCACTCTCTCAGTTTCCTAATTTTAATACTAGTAGAAAAAAGGAAGTGCTCATACCTTGACCACATTAGGATTCTGCGCATTTGGCAAGTTGACAGGAAGGAAATGTAGATTGGGCATTTTCAGTTGGATTGATGACACAACAGCGAAACTGAAAATATTGATGGTGAAAGGGGTCAAGTTAGAAATGATTAAACTCATAAAATTAGTAGAGGATGGATTAATAAGATCAAATGAGCATTCAATGATACTCCCTCCGTATCTATATGTTCGTCCACTTTGTTTAATACTCCGTATATGGGTGGAGTATTATATTGAAAGTGGACGAACATATAGATACGGAGGGAGTACAAGAAAGGAGAGTTGGGACTAACTTGGTGAGAACAGCCTTAGCCATTTGATAAAGTGTGCTTTGTACAGATGGGCTATAAACTCCTTCACTTGGAGGACCAAAGAAAGTATCAACTAGCACTTTCCTCACTTCCAAATATCTTTCAGCAAAGTATAATGGTTTTGTTGGAATGCTTTGAAGATTATTGAATGTGTAGCTGTAAAAATTAAATATAAGCAAGTCATTTCATTCAAATAATAGCCACAGCTGATTCATGATTGTGATTGCTTGGGCAATGCTACATGAGCCATCTTACAAGAGTCTAAATGAGATCGTTCCACTCTTCCATTGTACCTTTACCTTTTCATTTACTTTTTCCTCTCATCTTATTCTTTCTACTTCTTGTTGCCTATTTGCATCATTTCCTTATCTCATTTGTATCCCTTCTTTGCTTTCATTTCCAATGTTCCATATTTCTTTCATTTAAATATGCCGTTTCTTTGTCATATGCTACCTTATACGGAGTATATACAAGTCTTTGCAAAACAACTCTTCCAAAAATATATGGTACCTTATGTTTCTATATTGTTGCCAAAAACTATCAAATGAGTGATTTGATCGTTTTGGTCAATATTTCAGCATTGGCTTGCCAGTACCTAGCTTAGGCTTTTTGGTTTTCCAAAACACTACTAAAGGCCAATTTTGGGATGTCAAATATGGGGGAAAAGAAGATAATTTTTGGAAAAAAAAATAAGTACTCCTAGAATGTTACATAATTTTGTGAGAAAGGAATGCTGATCACTTGGCTATGTATGAGAAAAAGAACGACAACATAAAACAGAATAAAAATAAATAAAGGTACATGTTCAGCCAATACTCATGAATACAAAGGTATCATTTGACAAAAAAAACCTTTAAATAAGGTATGCCATTTTCATTCTCTTCGTCTATTTTCCTTTACATGGATCGAGTAATAGAAGATAGACTATCCCCTTACTACTAAGAGTAACTTTTAGCAAGACAAGGGCTGACGAGTCATCCTCATATGAAGAGTTTTCCCTCCAAAAACACTCATATTTCAATCAAGGACACAAACAGATCAATACATAATCCTTAAATCCAAATCATACGGAATATTTATGATAACTCATAGGAATACAAAAACATAGGAAAAGTCGTAATTGCTTTATACAAATAATTTTTGACCCAATATGATTAAAAGAGTCGATCAACTATATATTAATTAAAAGAGTAAACTTTTCTCTTTTCTACCGGTTTATCTAATAAATACTCATAGGATAATCTAAGGTTAACTCAGAAAAAGTAACAAATCACTATTACTTCACTTCTTTGCTCATTTGTACACCCCCAAAGAAAACATGCAATTGCAAGGGGTCTGCGCCACTTGTTTAATTCTCCCTCCATTTTTTTATTTAGCCCCATTTGACTTTTTTTTGAGGGGAAATTTGGTTAAATGGGGCTAAATAAAAAAAATGGAGTAAGTAAAATAATGAGTGCACACAATTTATGTAAATTACGTAATGCTATGAACAGAACATTCAAGCCTGCTTCATGACTGTTAATATAACCCTAAAGAGAATAATATGAAGGGTATCGAGTTTTTGTTTAGTTAAAAAAGACCTTTAAATGAGCAAGAGAAAGTACCTCCATGCTGCAGTGACAGCTGTGGCAAGTAACCTCTCCCGTGTTTCTGGCAGAAGTGTATATTTGTCTCTAATAAATCCTTCAAAACCAGACTGCTTACAATTCATGCAAACAGAAAATATGAGATTAAAGTCCCCTCTCATTGCTCTATCTTGTATGTTAGTGACTCAGTCACAAGTCATGTAAGTGTATTCGGATTTTCAACGAAATGAACTAGAGAATGATAAAATATAAGTACGGAGGTACGGATCGGAGGTGCAGAGAGCATGCTTGCATATAATTTAATATCGAGCTCATGGGATTATGGAATGTTACGATATATTCAGTATATCAAGTGATTAAGTAAATCTAAGCGTTTATATACTAAGATTAAGGGTACTTAGTCAAAGTTCGTCAAATCTTCTAGTCCCTCATGGCCGGGAGGATTGGTCATTGTCGGGTTCTTATAAGAGCAAATTGTTTGGAAAGAGTGTTCAACGCGATTCGATTGGGTTGTCAATACCGTCTTTTGTTCCATTTTCATCTACAAGAGTCCAAGCTTCTACATTGTATAGTTTATAACACTTGACAGACTTGATACCTATTTGTAGTTGCTACTCCACTTTTCAAGCTTATGAGTAGAATAACTTTCACAGGTGACAAAAATAAAACCCTAGGGGTATTTTTTATTTTAGATGAGCTAGTATGATAAAAGCCATGGCTTTATCAATTGCATCAAACATAAGTACATTAACATCAACATCAACATATTACCTGTGTGGTTTTAAGCAAAGCTAAGTCTTCAATGCCTGAAGACACTTTCAGAGCACCAGATTTATTTAACACGACTTCAGCAACATGCTTTTCCGAGCCAAGCTCAAAACCTAGAAAAAACAATAATAACAAGAGAATTAACAAGTAGGAAGTTGGCCATTTATTGTAGACCATATGAATGACGCAACCGCGGCCGCCAACAGTTGAGCGTTGGCTAATAGATATCATCAGCTTATATTGGAATCATCACTACCACGTGATAAAATCTCGTGAATGATATCATAATAAAATAAGGGGAGGTTAACAAAAAAAAAACTAAAAATGCTCATTCCACTACAGAAGTTGGGGTAGACTAAAAGATTAAAATAATTTTGCTGCTACTGCAAGCCTAACTGAAAGGGGAAAAAAAAATTCTACACGGGTTTTCCTCATCAAAGATGAAGAGATGTTGCCATGATACAACTCGTTTAGTAGGTGTCAACAAGGCCAATTTATTGTACTCAATAGTACCCAAGGCAATGTTTTGTGACATGAGCCGAATTGAGTTATTTTGTATGCAAGTCAAGTTCAGAAGTCTAAGGTTGATCCAAGTGTAACCAAAATTTCCCATTCATTCGTAAGAGTACACCAATAAATTTCTTTACCATAGGTCAAATTGCACTCGAAATAATCCTTACCAGGGCGAGGGCAGCAGAGGGTTTGGTATCTGCTTTTGTGGAGGCTTTTAGACGAGGCTTTTCCTATATGACCCATTCTCACCACTCATGCAACAACCTAGCAACCTCAATAATCACAACTCATTCACAGCAATCCACAACCCCACAATTCACTCCCTCAAACGCTTAAAGGGGGCGTTATCAACAACAGAATAGCAGTTTCTAACACAAACTTGATGACAAATACTCCATAATATCAGCTCAGTCTATAACTGACATCAAAACAGCACAATAACCAAAGGACATAAAAATCAACAATGCATCATGCAGTAAAAATTAGTGCCCCTTGTCTCTCCAATTTTAACAAACATTCACATGGTCATTACCAACAAGGAACGTTTCAAATCACCACAACTCCAACCCCATGTGATCGATCCTAACTACCTCTACTCAAGTACTCGACAAAAAAACCATCCTACTCATTTCCTCACACTATCTGTCTTAATTTTTTCCCCCAGTATCCATCATTTTGCCTAACATGCCCTCTCAGGTTTTCATCCTAACATTTTCCTCGCTCTACATGTCTTAGCATGCAACCTATTTCCTATTTCTACCCACACTCCGCAATTTCTCCAAAATCTAGTCTAAGTGCCCAAAATGAAATATATACAACATATTGTGATAACATACTACATATTTACCACCAAAATATTGTCTTTATATGTAGTCACTCTAAAAGATAGAAACATATGTTTTACTTCCCACATAAAATGAAAATAATATACTCCTTATGTACTCGAGCTAATCCTAAATTTGTTTGCCAAATAATAACAGTTTTTATAATTTTCAATCTCCGATGAGATATCACACATGGAGCTTTAGTTACGAATGAGCATGAAACATGACCTACTTGACTCCGTTGGCTCACCTATTCAATAGCAATCACATTACCACCACTCTCTTTTAATTTTTCCTCCTTTCTTCTATGCTACTCCATACACTCCCCGGCCCTCATCCACTTTCATGTGGATGTAAGGAAAATTAAAGGAATGATATACCTCATTCAAGCAAATTCACTACTTTTTCAAGATATGGGAAGGGAATTTGAATTATGTAGCAAAGGACTTGAAAGGAGAATGTACTAAGAAAGCACTTCTACATCATCTTCTTCATATACATAAACCATATATAAGAGAGAGCATGGTGGGTGAGATATAATCTGATTGTGATGTATGTGCAATTTTAAATTAAGGCTCAAATTGTTCTTTGGATATATGAACTAAACTTTTTGATAAATTTGTAGGAAAATGCCTGGCATTCGTGAATATGTCAATAAGGACATACAAGTTTATATAGCAAGTTATGGATATGAATTATGAAATGTGGTGGTCCGGAATGAGATGCAAAAATCTGGTTAAGAAACAGGCAGGTTGTTGGATCTCTGATTAATGCTTTGATATGCCACATTTTTACGCCATGAATTCAAGTCACCACAATCATGTTATGCCCAATCCAGAGACCTAAGTCAAGCAAATGTTACATGAAGTTATATTTAGAGTAGGTATGTGTATTGCAGCCACCTATCAGACAAAAGCTTCAGAATTGTTCAAATAGTTTTCAGATATTTGTCGTAAGAAGCATGTGATGGCTGTTATTTGGGCCTCGAAGCCAAAGTTGTAATGTTGTTTTGATTTTCAAACTATTACTCACATTTTAACAAAAAAAAAAAAGAAATTTGTAGGCAAATTGTAATTTAGGTATGACGCAGGCAATTTTAAATTGCAAAAGGATTATAGCTTGCGATGCGATTAAAGCATTATTTCGAAGTTCTTCTGATTTGGAATTGCCATAAGAACAGAGTACTGAATAGAGACCAACCATGTTTGTGAGGCTGACCATCAACATACACACGCTTCCATGACTTTTCAACTATCTTTACTATCGCACCAGTCACCTGCAGAAAGAAAAGAAAGTCAGGAATGCGAAGATTGAAAAGAAACAGAATTATCGGAACATTCAACCGCAAACCAAAAACAAAAACAAAGGCAACAAAGACTAACTTTAAATATTTATAAAGGACCTCATGCAACTCCCACTCATGATATTACCTCGTACTCCATACATGTGTATTCTGAGGTATTTTTTAAAAAAAAAAAACATAACTCCATAGTTACATAACTGAATTCTTTTTAAAGTAGCACACAGCTTATTTTGATGTTATATTGGTCAAGGTTTACATTTTAGACCATTAAATGAAGACAATATAGGAAGCAATAACTTTCTCCTCGGCTTCGTTTTCAACCACTGTCAACCCAAACTAACAGCCATGATACAGGCTATAAGTTAAAGAGAAGTTGTTAGCCATGAATTCATCAGAAGTAAATTGGAAAGTTATATAGAACCCACCAAGACATTACAGTTTATAACCTGATTACATGAATTATACCGGTCACGTGCAAACACTAGCCTGACATTGAATATACAGTATCATATTTGCAAAATATTGACCATTGGACAACATTACTGCAGCCATAATCAAGACAGACCAAACACATACGCATGAGTTTTGTCTGTTTAAGATTTTTGAAAGTGGGTCAATTCTCCTCATATAGTTCTACCTGCTATATTTTGAAAATGTGATTTTTCTCTGTATGTTATTTGCTGTATGAAAATGGTACAAAGTATGTGAAATTAGGCCACTTAACTTCAATTCTAGTATTCAACCTCTTTAACATTCACTAGAAGTGAATTCAACTTATCTTTTCATTTTCAACAAAATATTTGTCACAAAATCATTGTATGTTACATTTCATTAAATCTGCTTCCGAGTGAAAGGTACTGCTCTCAAAAGGCCAAAAGTTCAAAGATGAGAACAGTTATGAACAAGCTTGATCAGAAGAGAAAACATATAGACGTAATAGAAATTATACCAGTGATGTGAAGAGTTCACACCAACATCCCATTCGCTTAAGAGAAGGAAACAAAAACAAGCACTTCTCATCATATGCAGGAACTAACTGAATGCAGGCATATATATGAGATAGAATTTCACACAATGTAATTTATCATGCAAGTATAAGAAAACAAGCTACCTGCTTGTAGAATGATGTGAAGTGCTTAGCAAGAAGAATAGCGAAATCTTCAGCTGTGATTTGTGTTTGGCACTCCTTTGCTTTCACATAAACCTAAAGCAAGTCCAAAGTATTCATTGCAAGATATAAGGGAACCATAACAGCTAAAAGAATATTCCCAAATACATAATGGTCACCAAGTTCACTATAAATACCCCCTTAATGACTCACGATTTGCTCTTATTAAATATGTTATATAAGTATTTTAGTAAGCGATATGATAGAATCCACTCTTAACGATTCGCGTTGAATCCGGTAACCTTGCTTACAGCATTGAATATCTTCCTCCTTTAACATCGAGGCTAAGGCAAAATTAGGCTGCTGATACATGTCATGAAGGTGTGGAGCTCAACTATAAACCCTACTGACATTAACAACTACCTTCTGTTACATCTACGGAATGTTTAGATCACGGGAACAATGAAGTTCAAAAAGATCGCCTTAGGCACGGCACAATGTTGAATGAAACATAGGAAAACACGTGTGTGGCGCTTTAGAAGCGCCTCGTGGATAAGCCACAGTCAGTCAGACAACCATGTGAATTCGATATTTCTCTTCTGATTCTTTTATTAGTATTATGTCTTTGCATTAGCCCCATTATTCCTACTTAGATGGGATGAAGGGAGGTCAACGCATTTGAGAGGGCTCGGATCAAACTCAGAGAATCCAAACTCCACAAGGAAGGCAAAGCTCCATTAAACTCAATTAAGCTTCTTTCCAAATCGAGTACTCGTAATTCATAAGCAGAATTGAGAGAGAGATACTAGATGTATAAGCAAAACATACAGTGTTCTTCATGGTATCAGTGGCAACAATATCAGAATTATCATGATTGACATAAGAAGGGATGCAATCGGAGAGGAGGCTGATGCCGACATTCCACTCAACAAAATGGTGGGATCCAGTTTTGGGGTCTTTCCAAACTCTGCCAACTCTCACCCGTTGTTTGCCGTGCTTCTGTTCCAAACTCAATCCATCTTCTACAACTTCCTTCCTTTCGCCTTCCATGTCTTCTCTGTATCCAACCCTCACGATCCCCAAACGTATACTCCAGTACTACTACTCTTCCACACTTCTACTTGATCCCTCGCTAAAACAAAAACCAAGGGACAATTTTGTCATTTAATATTTTCCGCCTAAATGCTACCTATAAATAAGGAAAATTGAGTTTGGGTCAAAACATATCAAAAGATTATTATTCTAACAAAGTCCATCTAAACATTCATTATCAAAAGACCCAAATTTCTATAACAATTAACAAAAATCCTTAATACATATGCTCCGTATAATTTTTAAATTCAATTATTTATAAAATATTAATCATATTTAATATCACTAAAGTTACTCTGTATTAAATTCATTAGTTATTGAATTTACAATTAAAAATTTGTAACACTATATTATTTTACAAATATTTTATCATTAAAAATGCTACTTCGTATAAAAAATATATATAAAAGTATTATTCTTTATATTTTTTTTTTGTGATTCACAATAATAAAGTCAATAATTTTTTAATAATTATTTTTCATGATACGTTATTGAACCAACGGGTCAATCCGAATTTTGATCCTAAATTCACGGATCATTTCGGGTTTAATTCAAATGGACCACGGCCTCGTGGTTCAAATTTTTAGGTTGTTGACTCTAAAAAATGGGAAAAGTTTACGAGTCGGGTCAAAATTTAACATAACTATTTTTTAATTTAAAAATTCCCAATCTAATCCTAATCCCCTAACATTTAGAATTAAATTAATTGAAAAATACTTTACTAAACTCTAAATTTAAAAATTTCTGTGTAATCTTTTCAAAGATATGTACGATAATTAATAACAAAAGTAATGACAGATATGATCCAATATTAAAAATATTTTTCTAACCTAAAATAGGTAAAAATTAAGGCATTCAATAGTATTTTCTACTTATTATATTCTGACAATGTTTTGTGTCACAAATTAGACGCGATCTGATCCATTATTTGTTAGGTATACTTTTTATAGAATATCATTTTATGGATGACACATAAAAAAATATAAAATGTTAATAACATATTGTATTTTATATACGAATCAGCATATTACTAATCTTATACGCTCTCCATCATACTCCGTAATAGAATGTTACATTTTATTTATGCAGAGGGACACAATAGTGAAAATAAAATTGCTTTTATTATGCTTAAAAATAAAAGGTAGAGATAAAATTTTCTCCAAAACGAAATGTAAACTATTGACGGAAACACTGAAACAGAAAACCGTAAATCATTGAGAAGAAGATATAATTTTAGTCACAACTCACAAGTCACTAAAATCTTTTTATGAACAAAACTAAATTAAAATAACTGTGCAGAGGCACGGGTTTTACACTAGTCTACTACTCCAAGTCTACGAGCATAAAGGACGCGTGCAGGGATGTCAAAGGGTAGGATCTGAACCGGATCCTTATCCTTATTTCTCCCCTTGGATTCGGATCCGATCCATATCCTAGGGTCCAAAAATATAGGATCCTTATCCGGATCCTGAGGATCAGGATAGGATATGGACAGTATCAGAATCTTTTCGTTTTTAAGTTCATCTATGGTTCTAGATTATATTCTCACCTTATATAATCATTTAAAGACAATTTAGAACATATTTCGTAGAGGAAGAAGTTCAAACAAATCACCATTCTAAGGGTTAAACTAATAATTATACAATGTTCAAGAAAAGTGAAGTAGCTAAATGAAGTCCAGAGTTCAGACTGACACTACTCCAAGTCTACACTAGTCCATACAAGCACAAAGATCAATTATCCAAAATACATTACTCAAAAGAAACAAAGTCCATAAGAAACACAAACTGATTGTGTATAGGCATTTGGGCTCGGGCTTAAATTTAGAAATTATAATAATATGAAAAAAAAAACTAAAAGGGTAGGATAAGGGTCGGATCAGGATCTTATAGACGGGATCCTTATCCGGTCCTTTTATTTTTAAAAGGATCAGGATCCGATCCTTATCCTCAGGATCCAAAATATTGCGATCCATATCCTACCCTTAAAGGTATTGGATCCCAGGATCAGGGTAGGATCCGAGATCCATTGACATCCCTAAACGCGTGTATACAAACTTCGTACGCAACTATTTCGTAATCCCACTTGTCATTGTCATGTTACATTTAACTTAGTTACATGACTTACATCAGCTATATATGATTGGTACGGAGTTGGTTGTATCAAAATTCAATTTAGGGAAGTATCATTAATACTAATAATAATAACAAATCAAGTAGAAAATCTTTTACAGTACTTATTATAATATAATTTAGTCTATTATATTAATGTGATGTTTTATACAGTAATTTTCATCTAAAAACTCTTTACCTTTCGTTTAACAAAAATTCTATCGTAAAAAAAAATTAAAAACTGAATTAATTACATTCGAGGTAGAAAATGCTTGAATTAGAGTATAATTTTCATAAACTTAAAAGCGATGAATTTATTACATATAAAAATAGTAAAATCATCCCACATCGAAAAATTATTCGTACTCCGTAATAACGTTATAGAATTCTATATTATAAGAGTAAATAATAGTAATCATTCGTCCTTAAATATCAACTAACAATCTTTTGAGTCTTAAAAAAAATCTAAAGATTAAAAACTTAAGTAAATTATCCCACATTGAAAATTTATGATGAGGTGATGAAATTCTCTATTATAAATAAGAGTAATCATTATTCGTCGAATTATGGTGTGATGAATTTTTTTTTATTATAAACAAGATTTCATATTATTTTCTCAAAAAAAACAAATATAACATTTATTACGCACTTCATAAAACTAGTAAAATTATCACACATTGAAAAACTATAATAAGGTGATGAAATTCTACTAGGAGTATATATAAATAAAAATAATCATTCGTCTTTAAATATCAACGAGAAATCTTTTGAGTCCTAAAAAATATTCTTAAGATTATAAATTTAATTAGAATTATCCACATCGAAAAATTATAAGTTGATTGAATTCTATTACAGTATATAATTAAGAGTAATCATTCGTGTTATCGTTCGTCTTTATATCTCAACCTAAAATCTTTTGAGTCCTAAAAGATCTTTTACGACTATAAACTTAGGTAGAATTATCCAACATCGAAAAATTATGCTGAGGTGATGAAATTCTACATCATCAATAAGAAAAATTATTTGTTTTTAGATATTAATCAAGAATTTTTAAGTCTTGTAATAGCATTTAAGGCTATAAATTAAATTTAATTAAAAAATATCTCACATCGAAAAATTACACTAAGGTGATGAAATTCTATTATATATATAAAAGTATTTATCGTCTTTAGATATCAATTAGAAATTTTTTAAGTCTTAAAAAGAGTTTGTGGATATGACATAGGTCCACCCCAACGCGGCCACGCGCGGGTTTGGGGAGGCGAATGAATCTCCATATAAGATGGGTCGAATTGAAATTTAAATCAAAGTGAAGTCGTCACCAAACTTTGTGGGAGTTCGGGTCCGTTCGAACCCACTCTATATCTTAGTGGGCCATGCACAAAGTATGGCCCATTCGGATGTCAGAGTTTATTGGGCTCGTCCCTTTGCATTTGATACTGATACCGACGTTATCGGATACCGTGTATTGAATGACTCTCGTATGCCAATGGATTCGGATATCCGGAAACCATGGTTCTGAGTAAGGGGTGAGGGTACGTGTTGGGAAGTTCACAAAGAACACCCAACCCCGCCCGCACATTAGCGGCCTCTACTAAGATATCGATTGACATTTTAATACACGCGTTAGTAATACGATGGATGATATGCAAACAACGTTTTAAATAAACATGCAAAAATTGAATGGGTTGCTATGTCGATTTAATGCATCTAATACTAACGTCGAAGTTATATTTAGCATGCGAGGTTCATTTTAGTACAATAAAATAAACAACGAAAATAAATCGACAAGAAAAAGGAACAAACTTGTTAGTAACGATGATAACGATAATAATGGTTTGCGAAAATATAGAATGACGTAGAACAATGTAGATGACACGATGCATGGTTTGAAAAGGTAATACGACACGTGATTGATTTAACACGTGTTGACCTAAGTCATAGAAAAGAATTATCGAAACTAGAAAACGTTGTAGGACTCACGATTTTGACGTGATAAGGGGCCACTCGACCAGGTCATTGAGGGACTCGACTGAGTGGACCTCTGGAAAAGCTTTTGTCCGGATTTTGAGACGTCACTCGACCGAGTCATGAGGGGACTCGACCGAGTACACGGCGACTCGATCGAGTCATTGCGAGACTCGACCGAGTGGTTGTCAAAATAACCTTCATCATGTCTCGTTTTTTGGGGTGCCACTCGACCGAGTGGGCTAGGCACTCGGTCGAGTGCCCCCTGTACGAACTAGGGTTCGCTTTGCAATTTTTATTGATTTCGAAATTGCGTTTTAATTTTTGATAAATTGCTAATTCTGTCAAATCGGGAATAAATATTATATAATATATGCTCGATTCGGGTTTTGATACTCGTCGTATCCGATATTCGATTATTGAATCGATATCGAATGTTTGGAGCGAAATTTGAAAGAGATGCTATAAGTCGTTTAAATTAACTAAAACGATATAGATTATCTCCGCGTTTATAGTGTCGTATTAATTCTATCGAATTAGATGACAACTATTTTAGCATCAACGAAAATCGTACTAGTTAGATTTGTTGACTAAATCGTTTAGATACGACATCCAACTATTGAGTTGGTATCGAATCTAATAGATCGACGCTTTGCGATTACTTTAGTTAAAAAGGACTTGACTTGATTTGATTCCCTCCGCATCCCGACATCGTAATAAATCCTTGCGGATTGTATGATGTCGGATCCGCATCAACGGGTTTCGACTCAACTAAAAAAAGTTTGGTTCGAAAATAGTTTGGAAATTGATGAAATATGCGATGAACGACGACAAAAAAAAATAAAAAAAAATATTGTTTACGTTGACTTGCTTCAACAATCAAGCGCTAGGGGTGTCGGGATAAGCGACCGGCAACATCGGATGAAACATCCTTGTATATTCAGATTTCCTTATCCCGTCATCATTCGCACTCGACACGAATCCGCAAGTATTTTAATGTATTATACTAATAATTATTATTGATATTATAGACTCGATGACAGAATGACAAAAAAAACGACGACGACAGACGCGAGAGACGGACGACGCGAGGAGGAAAAGGAGAAGAGAGAAGAACGGGATTTTGAACCCTCAACCTACATGTTTCTTAGTCTCGGATAGAACTCGTTAATTGTGGCCTTAGCACGGGAGTATCGAGGTTTATGTAAGTTGAGTTATGGTGGTTAGGGTTTGGATTCCTAGATGCTAGGGTTTAGGGTAGAAGATGTATTAATTAGGGTTCTTGAATGTGTAGATTAGGGTTGTAAAAGTTGTAGCTAAAAAGTCCTCAATTGCATGCAAAAAGAGGTGTATATATAGGCAAAGCCTAGCTCCCCCGTCTAGGGTTACTCGACCGAGTAACCTGCTGACTCGGTCGAGTGGCCCAAGCAACGCAGTCGGGCCTGTTTGAGGGCCCACTCGATCGAGTGGGCTGACACTCGATCGAGTGGGTCAGCTGGAGCGAGGGGGTCCGGGCTCTGGACCTCGAGTTGGGTATTTTTGTAGACCTTGTATTTGGGTTGGACTTTTGACATTTGCATGGCTGTTTTTTATGTCTCGGAAGCGGCTTTGACCGGGGTTTGACCCAATCGCTAAAAGTCGGTTTTATTTCCGGTGTCGATTTTGACCCAAATTAGTCTTATTTGATTGGAAATGACCCACTGGGTCTGAATTTGAGGTAGTTTTGTGAGATTTGTACTCCGTAAAAAGCCCAAGCCAGCAATTAATGGTTTCGAGCCCGTATCCGAGTGCGTAGAAACACGTTTGCGTCCGATCATCATCGGATATTTTTTGGAAATCGCTATAGACACCTAGCGGCCAAATGTGGGTGTCTACAGAGTTATTAAAACTATAAATTTGAGTAGAATTATCACACATTGAAAAATTATGGTGAGCTGATGAAATTTTATACTATATCATAGTCCACAAGAGAAATCATTCCGTCAACGAAAAATCTATCGAGTCTTATATAACAACTATTAAGACTAACTTGAAGTAAAATTATCCCACGTCGAGAAATTATAATAAGATGATGAAATTCTATTATATAAATAAAAGTAATCATCCGTCAACCAAAAAAAAATTGAGTCATAAAAAAAGTTCAAGTAAAATTATCTCACATCGAGAAATTATGATGCGGTGATGAAATTCAATACCATAAATAAGATAAATCATTATCCTTAGATATCAGTATATCAACCAAAAATATTTCTAGGAATAACAAAATGTACATCATCAGTGTACTTATTAATTATACTCTGTACAAGATACTTGAAATGTCTTCTTAAAAGAAAACTTTAAATGTAATTAATTACGATAATTTTTTTATCAACGTCTGTGGACATGACATAGGTCCACCCCGACGCGGCCATGCGCGGGTTTGGAGAGGCGAATGAATCTCCATATGAGATGGTCAAATTGAAATTTAAATCGAAATAGGAGTCGCCACCGAATTTTGTGGTTATTCGGAACCATTCGAGCCCACTCTATGTCGTAGTGGGCCGTATACAAAATACGGCCCATTTCCGATGTCAGAGTTTATTGGGCTCGTCCCCCTTTGCATTACGATACCGATACCGACATTATCGGATACCGTGTATGGAATGACTCTCGTTGCCAATGGATTCGGACATCCGGAAACCATGGTTTTGAGTAAGGGGTGAGGGTACGTGTTGGGAAGTTCACTGAGAACACCCAACCCCGCCCGCACTTAGCGGCCTTTACTAAGATATCGTTCGTTTTTGGTGTACACGGGTTAGTTCGACGGTTGAATGATATGCAAACATTATTTTCCTAAGCATGTGAGAAAAATAAATGAATGGGTTGCTAAGTCGTTTAATGCATGTTAAACTAATAACGTCAAAGTTATTTTAGCATGTGAAGTCGTTTTAGTCTAATAAAACGATAAAAACAAATAAATTGCTACAAACACGAGAAAACGAGTTAGTAACGATTGAATAAATTGAATAAAGACATGAATAAATAATATGCATGATTTTGGAAAAGATTTAATGACACGTGATAGATTAACACGTGTTGACCGAGGTCGAAAAAGTATTTATTGAAATATGTCGCGAAAGTCGCTTTTTAATGTAAGGTTCGAAAAGAATAAAAAATAGAAAAGCGAGGAAACGAAAAAAAAGAGACCCGGCGAAACAGGCCACCGCGCGAGTCGCCTGACAGGCGCGCGACTCGCGTGGTGGTCTGTCGTTTTTTTTTGTTTGTCGAAAAATCGCTAGCTTTTATAAATCGCGTACAAATATGGATTAATTTATATTCGATTTATATTTTCGATATTCGATTATGAAATCGATATCGAATAGTCGGAAAGATTTTAGAAAATGTTTTGAAAAAAAGTTTGTTTTGAACGAAAAGTAAAAAAGAATTTTGAACGAAAAAGATGTTAATTCTCTCTGCGTATAAAATCGTCGAATTTTGTTTTAAAAAAAGATGTAACGATTTTATTAGCACCAACGAAAATTAATTAATTTAGTTCTTGTAGATACGATATTCGATTAGAGAATCGGTATTGTATTTTAAGAATGTTATAAAAAAATAGTTTTTTTTAGTATCGATTATTAGAAAAATATATGCGACGAACGACCATATTAAAATACGAAACGACCGACGAAAACAACAAAAAAAGGAGAAGAGGACGAAGAGGAGGAGAAGAGAAAAGAGAGAAGCGGGTTTGATTTACACCCTCAACCTACATGCTTTATTTTCTCGGTATGAAGCTCGTCGGACGGTGGCTTAGGCACGGGAGCGTCGAGATGATGCGGATGAGTTAAGGTGTCGGTTTTTTTTGGACGTGTGATGGGACGGGTTTCGGCCGGATGATGGGGTCGTTTCGTCGGTATTTCTAGGCTTCTTCGGGAATACGTCGGGATTTGCTTTGGACTATTTTTACTAGATATCGAGGATGTGTGGGTAATAGATTTATGATGTGTGTGAATGTGTCGGGATTATTGATGTTGTTTTTGTGTTGAATGGAGGGTCCTATTTATAGGAGTGGAGGTTAGGAGAGGTATCTTGCTTGAACAACAAGAAATACCGGTTTGGATAGGAAATGCGAGAAGTTGAAAGGAATGAGGAGTCCGTTGCTTGGTGGGGAAGCAAGGATCTCGGCTGGTTGGGGGGTTTTGGCCGAGTATTTGGAACTCGGTCGGTGTCTGATTCGGTTTCCGGATAGAATTCCTACTTGAGATCGAATTCTATCCTTAAACGGATTTGTTTAATATTTTTTGAAGCTGATTTTTGTAGCAGTTGGAGGCCGAATCAGCCACGTGAGGTGTCATGGCTGACTCGTGTGTCTCGGGAATATTTTTGACCGGGTTTTGACTTGGTCGTAAAAAGACGGTTTTACCCCTGGTGCCGGAATCGACCCAAATTAGTTTTATTTGACTCGAAACGATCCACTGGGCCTGGATTTGAGGTTGGTTTTGTAAAATTTGTACTCCGTAATAAGCCTAAACCAAATGTCCATGATTTCGAGCCCATATCCGAGTTCATTAAAGCATGTTCGCGTCCTATCATCATCGGGTGTTTGGCAGGAACTACTATAGACACCTGGCGGTCAAAATGTGGTTGTCTACAGAGCCCCCACTCTGATTGAGGCTTGGACAAGGCGAAAGTCAGAGTAGCTACCAGGCCAATCGAGGATTAAGACCTAGCAGACTTCCGATCGGGTCGTTTAGAGTCCATTAGACTTGCGTGAAGGGCTCGCCAGCCATAAGATAGAAATCATACCTGGATAGATGTCAATAATGTCGCGGGGACTTTTCTTAAAAAGTCTTGGGTATGTCTGTTTACAGACAATCCCATCTTGGAATTGCGCGGGAGCTTGCCTTGGAGGCTATGAGTGTGTCTGTTTACAGACACGTCCCATCTTAGAATTACGCGGGTGCCTTCATTGGAGGCTATGGGTGTACCTGTTTATAGACACGTCCCATCTTAGAATTGCGCGGGTGCCTTCATTGGAGGCTATGGGTGTACCTGTTTACAGACACGTCCCATCTTAGAATTGCGCGGGAGCCTGCATTGGAGGCTACGGGTGTACATGTTTACATATACATCCGAAAAATGTCGCCTGTGCTGTTCCACTGTAGAATTTTTGAGAATTCCTTGGGAGTCTTGGATGCACCTGTCTGTACATAACAAACTGCATGTAATATTTAGGCAAAACACCGACTCACGCTGGGGAAGAAATGATTTTTGATTGATTTTTGGAAAGCAAATGCTGAAAGTTTTTTGAAAATTTTTGGAAAAGCTGAAATTTTTTGAATTTTTTGGAAATTAGAATGCTTGGGATGACTTGATTCCCGATCATATTCTGACACGGACTTCTAAAATCCTCTAGTTAGGCATGTATGCCTAGATGAAGTGTGATAAAAATTCCTATTCCCGTGGTGACTAGGAAAGGGATTTTCTCAAATGGCTAAGTTTTGCAAATTTTAAAATGAGAATTTGGAGAGAGACATGCCGACAGACTCGACTCTGGACGCGTGAGGACGAGTTAACAGACACGACTTTGACTCTCTAAAGGTTAGACCATGACTCGGTAGGGGATGGGCCACCTAAGATGACAAGACTCTTAAGTTGCTCTATTCCGTAGCCTAGGCGAGTGGCAACACGGTCGAATCCTCGGAATGAGACTGTTTCCGTACGACAGGGCTTTGTGGTAGCAATGCCGTAGACTGGTGTTCTTCTGGATTTTTGATTTTTGGGTACATTTCCAAAGTGGGTATTGCCTCGAGTCCTGACAGATTCTTGTCTTCGACTGAGCCGAATACTAGGACACACTATAGAAAGGAGGCTAAATTTGAAAGTATTTGGATTATGTGAGTGGATGGAGAACTTCTGCCTAAAAGAAGCCCCCAGGACGACAAAGCTAGCTACTGAGAACATGACAGTGTCGTGAATGGAATGATGGCGCTTTTTTGAATTTGTGTCAGTGTGGTTGTGCCTCTGTTGAAAGGCTGCCTACGTATTCACGTGTGGTGAAATCAAACCAAGCCGTAGTTCAGTGGATCGAAAGATATATTGTGGTGCCTAGTTTACTAGGGCTTTGTGTGTAACTAGCCATAGCAATGGTGTAGGCTAGGTGCATTCCCAATGATGTCTTGATCAAAGGGCTAGAATGGTTTGGATGTTGATCCTGTGACTATGAGCATTCTCCGGGGTAGCCCCCAGAGGTGATGTGAACTATTTGGGCATGTTCTATGCCGACTGCAAGTTGAATTCCCGTGTTTGGGCTGGTAACTGGTTTAGATGTTTTTGGAAATGTGGTGCTAGGAAGTAAGTGGCTTTGATGATTCGAAATCTGGAGCTCGATTTTGTGGAGCTAAGGCTTCGAGGGTAAGGTATTGTAATGTGGTAGGAAAGGGGGAAGTCGAGTAATAATGACTCGAACTTCGATCGGGGTAGGTTTGATAATGCGGGATCTGATTTCCATGTCTGGCCCTAATGGTTAGGGTATCCTATGGAGCTTGAATCCTCAAAAATCCGAGCTGTCTCTAGCCTAGGTCTCGGGAAGGTCTTGAGGGTTGTAATGTGGGAAGGCTAGATGTGGTGCTAGCTGACCAGCTTGATTGTTTCTCCCCTATTTGATGGTATGGGTTTTGATAATTTTGAATTGACCATTTCACTTGAGTTGATCGTTAACTACGGTCATGGGTTTTTGAATTCTTTGGGTTGATCTCTTAGCCCCGGTCATGGGATTCTTCATTTGAGTTGATCGTGTTTGGTCGAGGGATGTTGATAATTCTTTTTTTGATCATGGCCAGCTTTTTTGTTTTTGGCCCTTTTGCTTCTTTTTTTTGGACTTTTGACTGATTTTCTTTTTTGTCCATTTTTTGTTGGTCAGACTAACACCTAAGGTAGGGATTGGTCGATTTTATTGGATGGGTGCTTATTGTGGGAAACGGGCTTGCCTCCCGTCTTGAACCCAAACTAGGAGACTACCTAGATTTGTCATAGGATTCGATATCGCTCCTGCTACGGGTGGTTATGTGGCTTTCTACGTCAGACATGGAACAGGTAAAGGAAAACATGGGTCTCAATTTCCTGCAGTCATTATAGATGGGCCTATAATAGTCACGTGCATGTGCTCACAATATATGACGGTATTCATCATGTTCTCGGAAACACATAAGGAAAGTATATATGGGAAATAGAATATTGAAAGATGACAGAATGTAAATGACTCTGACTCTGATTTGGAAATGAGGATGTAGGGTATCCTAGACTCGGAATCGGACTTAGACTCGAATCAAATCCGGACTTTCGGATGCTCGATTGGTTTTTTCTTTTTTTTGGTAAGATCTTCGACAGGTGCCACGACTCGCCTAAACTCGGCTTTGCGCAAATGCAAGAGAGGGAGTCAAACTAGACACGACCCGGGGGGACGGGAATGACTAAGACTCTTGATCGGGATACTCGAATGTTGACCTAGACAAAGTAACGACCGCGAATTAGACTCGAGCTGCATAAGGGTGAGTCCGAAAATGGGGGCGACCGTGTTTGACCATGTCGCGTGCTCGGACCAACCGTGATGACCTAACCCTAGGTGACTCGAGTGTTCGTAGCATAGGTTCGACTTGGAGAAGGCATCATAAGGACACCGGTGTAAAGTACCCCTTAAGGTGACCGTGGTTGACTGCTCGGGTGGAGCAGCCCCCGAGTGAGACTAAAGACTCAGATGGTGTGACATCTAAGTGACTCAAAAGTGGGGTACGTGATACACGTGTAAGACATGACCCTTAGAGCAACCGTGGTTGATCGCTCTGCTGAAGGGTAGACCCCTGAGTGGGACTGAAGACCGACTCCTAGACGGGTGACTCGTGGATGGTGGGCCTTCCTTAGGATTTGGCAAAGTGGGCCTAGTCCCGTGTGAAGAAAGACCTACGTGTGAGCTGTTCCCCAGACTTTGGACCTTAAAGTGTAAGTGGGCTTCCCTTTGTAGGAGTTTGTCCTACGTAGGTGGACCGTGCCTTGATAAATAAGGCGGACTTGGGATGGGGTAGAAACTCATGATGTAAGATCGACGGAGTTTCGACGCTATGGAAACTAACAACTTATGACAAGACCCGACACTGCTAAATACGGGAAGTCCTAAGAAGAAAAAGCTTTGAAAAGAGGATTTGGATTTGAAAACCGAGCAAAAGTCGGATAGGATGGCCCGATTTTTTTTGAAAATCGAAGAAAAAAAAAAACGTTACCGGGCCGAGATTTCGAAATTTTGAAATGGTTCGGGCAGCATACCGGCTAAAAATAGGCTATTTTGAGTCAAAATCATAAGTCCTAAATTCGGTAGCTTTCCGGGCTTTGAAAAACGGATAGGTTTGAAAAGGATGCAAGTTTTTGAAAACGACGGTTTTTAGAAAAGACGATCAAGTAGCACGTAGTCATGGAAACAATATAATGACACCATGTATGCTCTTAGTCTAAGTCTCGGTCGGTCGAATAGGGTCTATACCAACGACGATAGTTTTCTCGCAAATCAGGACGGTCTTCCTAAGCCGAGTTGGTCTTAGAACCTGCCGTAAAACCCATGCGAGTTCCGCCATCGAAGTCTTTAGTGCGCCCATTTAGGAACGCACCGTGGTATAGTGGGACGTCGGTCACAAGTAACCGGCCCGGGAAAGATTGGGTTATGCATGAACCATTGAACTAAAACGTGTACATTACTATTCGAACGATTGCTTTTCAAGTCTCACCCTGAGGATGACGATGGTAAGTGACTCATCAGTTGATCCCCAACAGAGTCGCCAAATTGTGGACATGACATAGGTCCACCCCGACGCGGCCACGCGCGGGTTTGGGGAGGCGAATGAATCTCCATATGAGATGGTCAAATTGAAATTTAAATCGAAGTAGGAGTCGCCACCGAATTTTGTGGTTATTCGGAACCATTCGAGCCCACTCTATGTCGTAGTGGGCCGTATACAAAATACGGCCCATTTCCGATGTCAGAGTTTATTGGGCTCGTCCCTTTGCATTACGATATCGATACCGACATTATCGGATACCGTATATTGAATGACTCTCGTTGCCAATGGATTCGGACATCCGGAAACCATGGTTCTGAGTAAGGGGTGAGGGTACGTGTTGGGAAGTTCACTGAGAACACCCAACCCCGCCCGCACTTAGCGGCCTTTACTAAGATATCGTTCGTTTTTGGTGTACACGGGTTAGTTCGACGGTTGAATGATATGCGAACATTATTTTCCTAAGCATGTGAGAAAAATAAATGAATGGGTTGCTAAGTCGTTTAATGCATGTTAAACTAATAACGTCAAAGTTATTTTAGCATGTGAAGTCGTTTTAGTCTAATAAAACGATAAAAACAAATAAATTGCTACAAACACGAGAAAACGAGTTAGTAACGATTGAATAAATTGAATAAAGACATGAATAAATAATATGCATGATTTTGGAAAAGATTTAATGACACGTGATAGATTAACACGTGTTGACCGAGGTCGAAAAAGTATTTATTGAAATATATCGCGAAAGTCGCTTTTTAATGTAAGGTTCGAAAAGAATAAAAAATAGAAAAGCGAGGAAACGAAAAAAAAAGAGACTCGGCGAAACAGGCCACCGCGCGAGTCGCCTGACAGGTGCGCGACTCGCGTGATGGTCTGCCGGTTTTTTTTGTTTGTCGAAAAATCGCTAACTTTTATAAATCGCGTACAAATATGGATTAATTTATACTCGATTTATATTTTCGATATTCGTCGTATTCGATATTCGATTATGAAATCGATATCGAATAGTCGGAATGATTTTAGAAAAGGTTTTGAAAAAAAGTTTGTTTTGAACGAAAAGTAAAAAAGAATTTTGAACGAAAAAGATGTTAATTCTCTCCGCGTATAAAATCGTCGAATTTTGTTTTAATAAAAGATGTAACGATTTTATTAGCACCAACGAAAATTAATTAATTTAGTTCTTGTAGATACGATATTCGATTAGAGAATCGGTATCGTATTTTAAGAACATTATAAAAAAATAGTTTTTTTTAGTATCGATTATTAGAAAAATATATGCGACGAACGACCATATTAAAATACGAAACGACCGACGAAAACAACAAAAAAAGGAGAAGAGGACGAAGAGGAGGAGAAGAGAAAAGAGAGAAGCGGGTTTGATTTACACCCTCAACCTACATGCTTTATTTTCTCGGTATGAAGCTCGTCGGACGGTGGCTTAGGCACGGGAGCGTCGAGATGATGCGGATGAGTTAAGGTGTCGGTTTTTTTTGGACGTGTGATGGGACGGGTTTCGGCCGGATGATGGGGTCGTTTCGTCGGTATTTCGAGGCTTCTTCGGGAATACGTCGGGATTTGCTTTGGACTATTTTTACTAGATATCGAGGATGTGTGAGTAATAGATTTATGATGTGTGTGAATGTGTCGGGATTATTGATGTTGTTTTTGTGTTGAATGGAGGGTCCTATTTATAGGAGTGGGGGTTTAGGAGAGGTATCTTGCTTGAACAACAAGAAATACCGGTTTGGATAGGAAATGCGAGAAGTTGAAAGGAATGAGGAGTCCGTTGCTTGGTGGGGAAGCAAGGATCTCGGCTGGTTGGGGGGTTTAACCGAGTATTTGGAACTCGGTCGGTGTCTGATTCGGTTTCCGGATAGAATTCCTACTTGAGATCGAATTCTATCCTTAAACGGATTTGTTTAATATTTTTTGAAGCTGATTTTTGTAGCAGTTGGAGGCCGAATCAGCCACGTGAGGTGTCATGGCTGACTCGTGTGTCTCGGGAATATTTTTGACCGGGTTTTGACTCGGTCGTAAAAAGACGGTTTTATCCCTGGTGCCGGAATCGACCCAAATTAGTTTTATTTGACTCGAAACGACCCACTGGGCTAGGATTTGAGGTTGGTTTTGTAAAATTTGTACTCCGTAATAAGCCTAAACCAAATGTCCATGATTTCGAGCCCATATCCGAGTTCATGAAAGCATGTTCGCGTCCTATCATCATCGGGTGTTTGGCGGGAACTACTATAGACACCTGGCGGTCAAAATGTGGGTGTCTAAAACGTCACTAACAAGCGGCCCATGCATCGCTATATTTGACTATAATTTATTACTAATAACATGATTCAAGAGTTTTATTTTTTTTAAGAAAGTGAGATAACATAAGAGATTTATATTTGACAATTTGTAGAAATTTTCTCTAAGTGTTGCACAATCTTACGTGTACTTAGTTAATCATATGGGCAATATTTTTTTTTTAATAATACTAATCTAACACTAATTGAATTTAGAAGTGGTAACTTAACATACTAATCCTCCGCTAGATCAATTATTTATACATTTATTATGTAAGAAATAAACACGTCTATTTATAGTTGAAATTTAATTACTCATGGGTACCTTGTTTAGCATCCCAAATGATAATGGGTACTCAAGTCAATTCTTTAAAGCGAGTTGGGACATTGTGGGCAAGGATGTATGTTCCGCAATTCATAAGTTTTTCAAAAAGGGCAGACTCTTGAAGCAGCTGAATGCCACAAATATTACGCTGATACCTAAAGTGACTTGTCCAACTATAGTTATGCAGTTTAGGACCATTGCTTGCTGCAATGTGGTCTACAAATGCATATCAAAGTTGCTATATATGCTCCAGGTTTGCCATGATACTTCATCATCTAATATCACTCACCCAGGATGGGTTTATACAAGGCCGGAGTATAATGGAAAACATTCTCATATGTCGGGACCTAGTCAAACTGTATGGGAGAAAATCTGTGTCCCTTAGATGCCTATTAAAATCGACATGCAAAAAGCATATGACTTTGTGGAATGGACCTTTTTATTCCAGATGCTACATGAACTGAACTTCCCAGATCCATTCATAAACCTTATAAAGGAATGTGTCACCACGGCTTCATATACACTCAATTTAAATGGGAATAACTTTGGGTGGTTCAAGGGACAAAGAGGGCTGAGGCAGAGGGACCCTTTGTCCCCTGTATTGCATATAGAGGTGACAATCGGGCGGGCGGATCGGGTTCGGGTCGGGTCATATCGGGTCGGGTCGTCGTCGGGTCAGGTCATTTTCGGGTTATAACTGTCGCCATGTCGGGTTCGGGTTTATTTTGGGTCCCTTACGGGTCGGATTAGTCGGGTCAACTTTTGTGTCGGGTTCAGGTCGGGTCGGTTTCGGGTCATTTCCGAGTCGGGTCATTCGGGTTAAGCTGTCGAGTCATCCGGGTTTGGGTCGGGATCGGTTCATTCCCGGGTCTGGTCACTATCGGGTTCGGGTCACTATCGGGTTCGGGTCATTATCGGGTTCGGTCATTATTGGGTCAGGTCATGTTCGGGCCAGACTAGGTTTTGGTAGGTCTGGTCTAGTTTAAACCATCAATTCATTATACGGTTTTTTTTGATAATTTATCATTTATTACAAGAATTTGGTTGTTTATTATCTACGTAGTATATGACTATATCATCTTATACAAATTATTTCCAATTTTTGTTGTGTTTTTCAATAGTTTTGGTAGATACGGAGTAATTTTATATGAAACCATATATAACAATAATTAGTTGTGATTGAAGATTAAAACCGCAAATACTAAGAATGAAGGATTTTATAAAAAAATGTCTTAGAGTGGAAATTAGACGGGTCAGGTCGAGTTTGGGTCGGGTCCGGGTCGGGTCGGGTTAGGTCTTGTCGGATCAATAATTAGCGAGTTGACTTAGGTGTGATTAATACATTTTAAAACCTTTTTTTATTTAATATTTAAAAGTTATTTTTTTTGTTTTTTTAACGATGTTTGGTTAAGAATATATGGAAAAAAAACTAAATAATATTTTAATTTAAAATTATTTTTTATCTTCATTGGATCATGTGGACGTTCGTCCGCACCGCCCGGCACCTCGCGCGCGCCCACGCGGGACCGACCCTATTTCATCGCGGCAACCACCCACGCGGCCCCTCCCGGTCGGGGGCCGGTCCGATCTCGCGTTTGGGGCGATGTTTCGGACCTCGATTCGGATGACGATTCAGACTTGTACTAGACAGGTGCAGGCACCCGTGTTTCCGTTGGAATCGATCGAGTCGTGGTTGTAAATGTTTAAAGGCCGATATGTTTGGTAAGGCGACCTTTTTAGTGAACCGAATTTGTTGCCGATTTGTGGAGTCTACACCGATTCAATTATGGGGATTTAGAAACCGTTCAAGTCAACTTTGATCCCTGGCCGGCTCAAAGTTGAGTGGCACGGGACCTAAAGATAAAGACTTGTACCCTTAAGCACTCCATGCCTGGAATGACTCTCATTGCCAATGGTTTCGGACATCCAGAAACTGTCGATTCTGAGTGAGGGGTGAGGGTATGGATTGGGAAGCCAACGTCCGCTAGACATCGACACCCAATCCCGCCCGCACATAGCGGCCTCTACTAATCAATCGGTGGGCTGATAACTTTGTTCCTTTGTTGTGGCGGAAGTACTGTAACATCCGTTGTTTTAACCCTATGTCTTTGCTATGTCGGTTGTTTAAGGACAAGTAAGCTTTGTCGTCGAAGTAGTTATGTTTACGTTCTTTGCATGCGATTTCACGTGACAAACAGGCCATGAAAAGATGCACATAGGAGAGTAGAGGGTACTAAATATTATACGTATTAGCAAGTCTGTTTTAACGTGATAATACAGATATTAGTCATTCTCGTGGTATACCTTACCTGGTATTCTGCTTAAGATGCGTCGGCTCGGTATTAATAGGGATGCGTCGAACCATTTATGGTGAGCACTGGGACTAATACGGATCTCGACCATCATTTTGTTCAGTTTTAGCTTGTTTACGTTTTGAATTCCGTGTTAGGTGATTTAGCGTGCGATTATAAGGTCATGAAAGCACTAAATCATACGAAAGCGGTAAATGCGAATGTAGGTAAATCACGTAGTGAGGAGTTTCACCCTCGGAATATACGCTAAACGGGACACGATACATAGATAGTTGAGAACGAATCTCGGAACTACTCGGGTCTATTTAGAGTGTTTTAGTGTTTATGTTTGAAGTTGGGACGTTACGTGTTTTAGTACGTGTTATGGACCTAGCGTCCACGTTTGACATTATCGTAGTAAAATACAGAAATGTAAAGTTTTGTTTTGATGACAACCTAGTGACGGTTCGACTTTGAAAGGCGGATCCTCCTAGCTTGATTTGCGATTTCGGTAGAGTTCCGTTACCATGGCTGGTTCTGCAGCTAATCCGGCAGAGCTTCCGCTGCTAGACTCGGAGTAGGTAGTCGAACACAGGCACCTCGGGATCGAGTGGAGTGCTCGAAGGTGAGGAGTAGCGTCGATTTTGCTTATCGGGACTACGATCGAGTGGATTGTTGGCTTTGGGTGTCGGAGTGCGAGCCCAAGCTAAGAAACTTGTAATGAGTAAAAGGAGACGAGAAGAGAAGTTGTGTTGTGTCGAATGAATGAGGTGAAGGGGGTATTTATAGTTGTTTGTGCGGTTCACTTCGCCCAGATGGATGCCTGAGTCCAGGCGCACCGGAACTCGGGTGCCTGGGTTTGTGCGTACGAGAAGCAAGACGCCCGTATTGAGGTGCCTGGGATTTTGAAGATACGATTTTGAAACTTTCCAAAACCGAGAAGATGCATATCATTCGTTAGCTTGGGGTTAAGTCTTCCCCTTGACCTAGCGCGCCATTGTGCCGAGTGGGCTTCGGGTGTGCATCCCGAGGTTCGCTTGGCCCGGTGTGCTGACTCGGGTTTGACTTCGTGTATTTCGGGACCGATTCGGAGTCCCGGTGTCGGAATTGACTCTAATTAGTGTCAATGCGACCGTAATGACACGACTAAGGCTGTCTTGATGTTAATTTAATCTTTCCGAGTAATTATTTGATCCGTTCTATAGAAAAACTATTTAAAAAATCGTAATCTCGCGTCGCATTGCAGTCCGATCGTCATCGGGTGTTTGTTGGGCACTCCTGCGGCCACCAAGTCTAAATATGGGTGTCTACAAAAGCTTCCTTCACTTTAACTGAGGCTTGGACAAGGCGAAAGTCAAAGTATAGCCGCCCAGGTCAATCGAGAATTACGACCTGGTGGCTGTCCGGTCGGGTCATTTTAAGTTCGTTGGACTACATATTGAGGCTCGCCAGCCAAGGCTCAGAAATCATACCTGACGTCTTTGCATGCGGTTGCTCACTGGGGCTCGGAATATAGTACCAGTTTGTACGCCTCATCGCGTGTTGATAAGGGCACACTTCTCATTTAAGATTTATCTAAGGTTAATTATTATATCCAATCATGTTTTGTGGGTGAATTTGGTTTTTCATTCACATACGTACATTAATGAAAATATAAGTAAGAAACTAAGATGTTGTATGTCAATTGGTGATGAAAGATTCATCTATTTGGGGTATGATATCATCTGAGTTTGAGATAATCAGCTAATTTAGTTATCATTAATGACTTGTTCTCTTATTAGAATCTGGAAAATATTATGGTACTGCCTTTTGGTGGAGTTTAATTATTTTTCGTTTGGCAAAATTTGGTTTATTATCCATTGAGAAATAATTAATTTTGTATTTTCCTAATTCAAATAATGGTAAATCTGTTATTTTTGATAACTTTACATAGCTTAGATTAAATGTCTTTTAAAGAATTGCATTAAAATCCAGTGGATATAAAGAATTGAGGACAATAATTTCTTTTCGGTATGACACATTAAAAGGATTATTAAAGTTGTGTCAAAAAGAAATTATTGACCCTTCTACTTCGGATTCTCATATTGAAGGGTAATAAAGACAAAGAAGAGAGAAAATAAATATCAAAAGAACTTTAGATGTCTTATAATCGATATATATGGATATGTGAACTATTTATGTTCTATGTTGTATTCGTTCACATCACTATATTGATTTGTAGACAAAAAGTATGGCTTGATATCTATATCTCGATGTTGAGAAGTTTCAAGTTCCTAGACGTTTTTATCACATATTTGACTGAAATATGTTGTTCAGTAAATGATTAAAGATGTCAGTTGATCATAAGTGGAAACACTTTGACAATTTGACTATTCAGGATAAGAACGTTAAGGTTATTTCGGATAATTTCTAGAGAATTTTGA